>CM065298.1:607500-1180000 GCA_032871835.1 Dipteronia dyeriana
ACATCGACATGTTCCGATTAAAATTAGGGATTTGCAGAGTAGGAGCTGCGGCTGCGGTGGAGTCGGTGAGTGGCGGCGGAGAGATGGTGATTGAATCGGGTGGGACGTCGTCGTTTACGGGGTTTCGGGAGTTGTCGAGAATGAAAGAAGCTGATCTCCACCACATTTATAAATATAAAGTAGCGTCACTTTCTCGAGAAAATATTTTGTTTCGGAAAATCCGAATTTAGCGTTACCGGTGAGAGATTTTATTTTTATTTTTTCATTCTGATTAACTTTAATTATGGGATTTATAATGATAATGTGTACTAAGTGCACTAGAAAAGTACACAAAAACGGCGTCGTTGGAGGACATAAGTATGGCGAGACACGTCATCATTCATGTATAAGATTATAAGAGCAACATATTGAGCCGGCTCAGTCAGAGCCGTTTCGATGGGCAGGGATTGTGGGTTTGTGGTCCAACACGTATAAGGATTAATTCGTTTTCACTTAGGAATTGATTTTTATATTTGATCCAGAATACAATATTAAATGCTTCATATTAAGTTCAATCATTCGAATAATTAATAATAGATTGTTAGAGAATCACTATCGTAAGGAAAAGGAGACATCCAAATCTAAGTGTTAGTTTCTTTCTATAGATAGATTTGAATCTTTAAAGATATATGAATTCCTATTGTTAATTTGAAAACGAACTTGATTCTTAATTGTACTTAATTATTTTTCACCATGTAGGAAAGTGTTTTCCGGTATAAAAAGGAATGGTATCTTTGCCTTGGTAGACTTATTATCTCTATATAACTAGCTACAAATTAAATTAATCAATCGTTTTTAATTTATATATATTTTGTCTTTTGTTTTGGGTGTGTCTAAGCTCGTCGATTGATTTAAACATGTTACTTCCTCCTGTAGAATATTTGTTTAACGACATAGACCGTAAAGCTCTGAAAGCTTTACTAGATAAACTTTCGAAGGAGGATGACGAATTCTGCAAAAACAAGGCAGAAGAGTTGTTTAAGCAGCAAAATATAGACATGGCAATCTACTCCATTGGCTTAGCATTCGTTAAGAACCGTCGACGCGTACAAACGTACCACCCTTATTTCAAAGCCTACGCAGTTCACAAGGTTGCATCCAAGGTCAACAATTGGTATGCAGTCCTCGGCATTAAAGATCTCACCAGTGGATTTGATGATATCAAGAAACAATATAATCGTCTGGCTTCAGCCCTTCGAAGTTGTCCTTCTGTTGCTGCGGAGAGTGCTCTCAGGCTCGTCAATTTTGCTTGGGGAGTGCTTTCACAACCAAATCTCAGGGAGGCTTATGACAACCAGCTTTTCAATTCCAGTGAATTTCTTGAGTACGTCTCCTTGTCATCTTCATATTCAAAAGCAGCAACCCAACGTAATGCATGAAAAAACAACTTCAAATCCAATGGAGAAGAAGAAGCAAGCACACTTGTAAAAGTTTTTTGTTTTTTCATATTATAATTATATATATGAGCTAGCTAGCCTTTACTTTCAGAATGTTCTAAAGCATTATTACTATAATTAGTCTGCTTGTTTGGATTTTATGATTAATTACTTTACAGGATTATATCAATATATCTTCTAAATACATACATACATTGATCGAACCACGGATTTTATGATTAAATACTGGTGTATCCTCGTATGAGCCTATGCTATAACAAAAAGAGCTCTCGTGAAACTTGTAAATCTATAACTAGTATCAAGCTTAACGGTCACGCTCCTGTGATGGTAGGGACATAGGGTCCATCACCTTACAGTCCAGCTGTATTTGAAAAAAATATTAACATATATATTTTTTTTTAATGTGAAACTCTATAATACAAGAAAAATATTTATAATATATATATATAATTATAACAGCCGCCAACGAGCGTATAGCAGCCACTGCCTCTGCCTCCGCCAAATCCGGCTGCTTCCTCCAAATGTTGAACTCGTCGATCACACTGAAAGCGCTCCCGCCTGTTCCCCCGCCGCCGTCCTCCTGGCAAACCACGGCCCCTGTGGCTGCCGCAGCCTCCTGGGCCTGCGCCAGCCAGTCACTGGTGACCACCCCGTGGTGCACCGCGCGCGTCTGGTAGTACGCTGACATCGACATGTTCCGATTAAAATTAGGGATTTGCAGAGGAGGAGCTGCGGCTGCGGTGGAGTCGGTGAGCGGCGGAGGAGAGATGGTGATAGAATTGGGTGGGGCGTCGTCGTTTACGGGTCGAGAATGAAAGAAGCTGATCTCCACCACATTTATAAATATACAAGTAGCGTCACTTTCTCGGGAAAATATTTTGTTTCGGAAAATCCGAATTTAGCGTTACCGGTGAGAGAGATTTTTTTTTTTTTCTTTTTGATTAACTTTAATTATGGGATTTAAAATGATAATGTATTAATGTGTATTAAGTGCACTAGAAAGTACACAAAAACGGCGTCGTTGGAGTACATAAGTATGGCGAGACACGTCATCATTCATGTATGAGAGCAACATATTGAGCCGGCCCAGTAAGAGTCATTTCGATGGGCGGGGAATGTGGGTTTGTGGTCCAACTAATACAAAGGTATTATTTAACTAAGTAGTGGGTTAATAATTAAGAATTCTAATAAGAAAAATATAACTTAATTACTGATTTACGGTTGCATTGACTAATAAAATCAATTAGGAATCGAATTATATAGATTTTATATATAAATCCGGATTAAAATTCCATTATCTGTTATTTTCATTTCTGATTGACAAACATATTCTAATTGAAAAGCTCATATCATGTATCTCCAACCAATGTAGTTTGATAGTAAAAATGCGTATTCGCTCAAACAATGTTTCAAGTTTGAGTTGCCACCGCTATATTCGATATTTAAAAAAAAAAAAAAAAAGAATCTCCACATATAAGTTGTGTTGCAAGCAACACGGTCCAACTAATGCTATATATATATATATATATATATATATATCTTTATTTTTAATATTTCCAATTTTAATTATTTTTTTCCTATAATTCTTTTAATTTTATATTATTACATTTCATTTAAAATTATATATATTCAATTTCAACTAATTGTTTTTCTTTTAAACCAAATTAAATACATATCGAGTTGTAAATGATTCGACTCACTGAAAACCCAAACCCATATCTTATTTTAATAGGTAACTCACAACTCATCTATTTACAAGGTTATCTTTAATTATTATTACTTTTATTAATTAATAATTATTTCACGTGTTATGTAATGTGTTGTTTTTATACCTATTTATATTCAATTTTTAAATTTGATTATTGAATAGAGAATTTGATTATCGATTAAAGCTACTGGTAAATTTTAATGACACTGTTACAATTTTTTTTTTTATTATTATTAACATTCAAAATTTGTTTACTGTTATAGATGCTCTTATGCTATGAAATACATGGGTGGTAAAATTCCCCATATTAACCCTTATATAAAAGTGACTCGGATTCTCGGAATGAGAAAAAAAAGAAGAAAAGAAATTGATTTAAACGATTAACATGTTCAATTTTATAGAAAATATAATTTGCAAGCCCAAATGCATGAACATTATTATTGAAAGTATATAATTACTATGTATACATATATATACAACTGCATGAAATAGTTAAACAAGTCTGTATAGAGAGATTATGATCATCAACCCACCTGATACATATACAGACAGATAGATATAGATACAAGGGATTTTGCTTCCTTAAAAATTGATTTCAAAGATTAATATGTTGAATTGCAAAGAAAATAAAAATGGAACAGGAATAAAACAAAGAAGCAGAGCAATTAACCAAGATTTCACAAAAACCAATCTTCCTCCAATAATCAATAGGTGGGATTATAACATGGTTGACAGTTCTACCCTCAAAATGTTTATAAAAATAGTAAATGTTAGGAATGACAGATAAGGTACGATTGGCACATACAATTTTTTCATACTAAACATACAAAGGGGTTATCAATTCAATTTAACTCGTGGATTAACTGAAATGACTTGTAGTTTACAGTAACCTCTACTCTAACATGCTCTTTATGCAATATATCTTCAATAAACATACATGTAATCTATTATGTATTTATATATAGAATTTAAAGCGAAGAACTAAAACCATGTAGAATAATACATGGAACATTGAACAATCACAAGATTTAAAGATAGGTCAATCATCCTTTGTGGTGCTTCTCTTTCGAAAAGAATTCTAGCTAATCAAAAAGCTTCTATTCTATTTCTTGTCCAAATCGTAATTACAGAATTATGTAAAAATGTAGATCACAATTCAAAAAGTAATGAAATCAGCCAACAAGATTTGTTTTAGTATACTAATATCTGAACCCAAAATGCTAAAACCGTGACTATCAATTTCATTAAAGATTATGCCACACCAAAGATTTGTTTAAGTATGTAACCATTTCATCAAAGATTTGCTCAAATATGCAAACAACCAAACAACACTATTAATTCAATTATCACATTGCAAACCAAAGAGAAAACAACAATTAAAAAAAAAAAAACTCAAAAGGAAAACATCATTACTGAGAATTTACTCAAATAGCCTTCAACAATTGAAGCTGCCAGAATTGAAGCCGACGAAACGAGAATTTGGATCGATCGTTTATAGGAAAAGTTCGACTATCAACGGCTACATTTATTTATTTAATATTCTAGCGGGATTGGCAGGTGCAGTGAGGAAGTGGATTGAGAGGACAAAGCTGTAAGGACAGAACATCATAATAAATCATCTCTCAAAGCATTTTCATTAGATGGTACAAGTTAGCAACAATGATCAAAACCAAGGAGATATGAAAACTGTAAAAAAATAAGAATATTTTTTTTTAGAATTGGAAACTATTGTAAAATAAAAAAGAAATAAAATAAAATTATAAGATAATATTAAATCAATGAAAATTTTTATTTTTTATGTTTGAAAAATGCAAGATATACCTAAACAGAAAAAAAAAACAATATATTAAAAACAAAAATGTCAATCATTAATAAAATAAGAAATAATATTTCGGTACCCGAGTGGTAAGAGTCAAGTACTCTTCCTAAAGTTTCTTAAATCAATAATAAGTTTCTTAGGTTTATTCTTGTAGCGTACATCATCAACAATCTAACGGTAAATAGTCGAAAACAACCCCGAACCGGAAAGTTTCGGGTTTAATCTTGGGTTTTATTCGGTAGCCACAAAATAAAGGTAGCTAAATAGTTGATAATATTGAAAAAGAAAAATGAATTGTTTTGTTTTACAAGATGATAAAAATTTGAGGATAAAATTTTAGAATTGGAAATTATGGTAAAATTAAAAAAGACATAAGGTAATTGTGGAGTAATAAAGCAGTCCTCCAACTTGGAGAAACTTATGCTGACACGTAAGAGGTAAACAACAACTTTAATTAATTTCGTTATTATAGCCCACCCTCCTCAGGAACTCAGTAAAGTTTTAATCAATTTTTTTAATTCAATTTCTAGCAGATCGGCACTATATTACTGGAGACTGAGAGTGGAGTAACTAATGCGCTCGTCAAACTTGAAGAAATTTATGTTTACAAGGAAAAGGTAAACAACAACTTTAATTAATTTATCCAATTTAATATTCTATTTGTCTAATCTTTTTAATTCAATTTCTAACAGACTGACACTATCTTACTGTTGGAGACCGAGAGTGGTGTAACTAATACACTCCAATTTGGAGAAACCTATGCTGACAAGGAAGAGGCAAACAACATCTTTTACTAGAGTTTAATTTCCTAAAGTCCCGCTATCAATGGCTATATTCATTTATTCAATATTCTAATGGGATCGGCAAGTGCAGGTGTTCCTAACATCTGCTTTGAGAAGGGGAATTGAGAAAACGAGACAGTGAGGGTAGAACAGCTTAATAAATCATCTCTCAAAACATTTTCATCTAAGAGTACAAGTTAGCAACAATGATAAAAAAATAAAGATATATGAAAACGTAAAAATTAAGGATAAAAATTTTAGAATTGGAAACTATGGTAACATAAAATTACAAGATAAAATTAAATCAATGAAAAAAACTATTTATTATGTTTGAAAAATGCAAGATATACCTAAACAGAAAAAGACAATATATTAAAATAAAAAATGTCAATCATTAATAAAATAAGAAATGATATTTCGGTACCCGAGTGAAATATGCAGCTAAGTGGAAGTCAAGTAATCTCTTCCGAAAGTTTCTTAAATCAATAATAAACTTCTTGGGTTTATTTTTGTAACGTTCGTCATCAACAGTCAAACGGTAAACAGTCGAAAACAACCCCAAATCGGAAAGTTCCGGGCTTATTCTTGGGTTTATTAAGTAGCCATAAAATAAAGGTAATGCAGAAGTTGACAGGATTAAAAAAAAAAAGTGAATTGTTTTGTTTTACGAGATGATACATATTTGAGGATGAAATTTAGAACTAAAAACTATGGTAAAATAAAAAAGACATAAGGTAATCGTGGAGTAACTAATGCACTCCTCCAACTTGGAGAAACTTATGTTGACACAGAAGAAGTAAGCAACTTTAATTAATTTTGTTATTATAGCTCACCCTCCCAGCAACTCAGCAGAGCTTTAATTCAATTTCTAGTAGACCAACACTATAGAGACCGAGAGTGGAGTAACTAATGCACTCGTCCAACTTGGAGAAATTTATGTTGACACAGAAAAGGTAAACAACAACTTTAATTAATTTTTCCAATTTAATGTTCTATTTGTCTAATCTTTTTAATTCAATTTCTATCGGGCCAACACTATCTTACTGATGGAAACTGAGAATAGTGTAACTAATGCATTCTTCCAATTTGAAAAAACCTATGTTGACAAGGAAGAGGTAAACAACATCTTGTACTTGAGTTTAATTTTCCAAAGTCCCGTTATCAATGGCTACATTCATTTATTCAATATTCTAACGGGATCAGCAGGTGCAGGGGTTCCTAATAGCAGCTTTGAGGAGGGGATTGAGAGAACGAGACAATGAGGGTAGAATAGCTAAATAAATAATCTCTCATAGCATTTTCATCGGATGGTACAAGTTTGCAACACTGATCAAAATTAAGGAGAGATGAAAACAGTAAAAAATTAAGGATAAAAGTTTTAGAATTGGAAACTATGGTGTAATAAAAAAGACATAAAATAAAATTACAAGAAAAAATTAAATCAATGAAAAAAGTTATTCATTATGTTTGAAAAATGCAAGATATACCTAAACGAAAAAAAAAATGTCAATCATTAATAAAATAAGAAATGATATTTCAGTACCCAAATGAAATATACAACTGAGTAAGAGTCAAGTAATCTCTTCCGAAAGTTTCTTAAATCAATAATAAGATTCTTGGGTTTATTCTTGTACCATTCGTAGCTCCGGGTTTATTCTTTCGTTTATTAAGTAGCCACAAAATAAAAGTAGTTAAGAAGTTGACAATGATGAAAAAGAAAAAGTGAATTGTTTTGTTTTACAGTATGATAAAAATTTGAGGGTAAAATTTTAGAATTGGAAACTATAGTAAAATAAAAAAGACATAAAATAAAATTACAATAAAATTGAATCAAAGAAAAAGGTTATTTATTACGTAAGAAAAATACAAGATATACCTAAATAGAAAAAAATAAAAAAATATATTAAAATAAAACCAATCATTAATAAAATAAGAAATGATATTTCAGTACTCAAGTGAAATATGTAGCTGAGTAAGAGTCCAGTATCCAACGTTAATAGCCGAAAATAACCCAGAATCGGAAAGTTCCAGGCTTATTCTTAGGAGTTGATTTTTCTATTTGGTCAAGGATTAGGATGAAAACACTATAACTACTTGCTTATATTTAATCAATGGATTATTCAATTATCAATAACATTCGAATTCAATACATACATTTGACCCAAATTTTCGAGAAGCATGATCTAATATATACATTTGACCCAATCTCCATTTAATCCAAATTCTGTCTCCAACCTATTTCAATTCATGAACAAGCCTGATAATAGAAATGACTAATCCAAATTCTCGTTTCGACGGCTTCAATGTCAATAGCTTCAATTCTTGAAGGCTATTTGAGTAAATTTTTGATAATGATATTATTTTTGTGTTTAAAAAAAAATTAATGATGTAATGAAGTTTATACAAAAAAAAACAGAACACTTAGAGATGAACTATAAATAATCTTATATTCAACAAGAAATAAAATAAGGAAGCATGATATTAAAAAATAAATAACAATATAAACAATTAAAAATTACAATATTTATTTTTCAATAGTAAATTACAATCTAATTTTATAATAAGAATTTTTGTTTTATATTTATAATGAATTCAATTTTAATTTATACAAAAATAATTTATTAATAAATATTACTAAACATGTTTTGAATTTTTTTTATTCTTCTAATTATTAGTAACCAATTGATTTATTGATTCTGAAACATTAAAATTATAAAATAAAGAAAAATATTAAGGATAAACTAAAATAAATCATAATAATATATTGATTATTTTAATATAATAAATCAAAATTTAAGATTTTAGAGTTTATTGATCGGATGGATATGTTATGTATGCCAAATTAAAATTAGTAAAAATAATAATATTTTAAAATAATAATAGATAATTTAATATAAAATAAAATTGAATTAAGTAGTCACAAATTGAATTGTTTTGTTTTTGAATCAGATAAAAATTTAAGGATAAAATTTTAGAATTTTAGAATTGGAAACTATGGTAAAATAAAAGATATAAATAAAATTTGAATTAAATAACCATAAATTAAAGGTAGTTATAAAGTTGACAATGTCAAAAAAGAGAAAGTAAATTATTTTGTTTTAAAATAAGATAAAAATCGAATGATAAAATTTTAGAATTGAAAACTGTACCAAAATAAAAAAGACAATAAATAAATTGTCAAACGAACTTGTTTCTATCTTAATTTTTTTTACTAGGGGATTTATGTACGGTTCCCTCCGGACCCTCCCTATCAAAATTACAAACTTCTTTTTTTACTTCTTTTTACCTTTTCCCTCAAACCTCTCCTAAACAGATTATCAAATTTTACTTAACTCAAACCAACTCATTACTATATTCGGTTTCAAAATGAAAACCTATACTCATCCCATATTTTAATAGGTAACTCCAACCCATCAATTCACCCTGTTATCTTTAATTATTATTATTATTATTATTTTGTAATTAAATTTTCACGTTTTATCCTATGTGTAGTTTTTACTACTATTATTGAATGACATCATATTTTTTAATAGATAGATTATAGCATTTCTAGCGTTTCCATTCAAAACTTTTTTCTATATGTATATTTTAATTTTAATTTTAGATTATAACATTTCATCTAATGTGAATGCCATTTCCGAATGACTTCAAATTTAATAAATAGATAGATTAGAATCTTTTTAGTTGTTGCAAGAGTGCCCAATATTTGAGAGTGTATTAGAATGAATCCATATTTTATTCATAGATAGATTAGGATTATAGTATTTTTCCATGTAAATATTTTTAATAAAATGTATTTGGTATTGAAATATATGCTTTATAATTTTTCCCATTAATTCCCTTTATATAATTTGTTTTGAAGTTTTAGAATTAAAATGATTACAATAGGCCAATCAAGAGTCTGAGACAATACATATGTGACCCCGATAACTACTATTATCAATCGGAAGAAAACTCACCGCACATGATACGGAGGGTTTTGTTTGCTTAAAAAAATGTCAATTAATAACATTATATAAAAGTTGACCTAAAATCCGAGAATTCAAAAATATCAACACTTAATGCAATGTAGGTAAAAAAACGTTTTGTTGTTTCACCATCCTGCTTATTTAACAGTGATCACACTCTCCATTTGGATTTAAATAACCTCTCATTAATATTTTTTTATTTAAAAAAAAAAAAACTTTTGTTGCTTCAATTGCCTTCCCCATTAATATCCATTAAAAAAAATATCTTTGTAAACAACTAAAAAACTCTTCATTTTCCGTCATATTAAATTTCCTTTATTTGCCTATCAAATATGAGATAAGAGAACCATGAAAGACTATTGCTCCTCTCATCAAATATGAGATATGAGCCGGTGGCTTTTCTTCTCTCTAGACCGGAAACGGTGTAACCAGGAATAAAACGGCTACTATTTAGAAAAGATACATCATTGCCTATGTGTGGATTTTAAATCTTATGGTTTCTACTGTAAAATTTCTTAAATGTTCTCCCTCCTATTTATTTTCATGTATAGCATCAGAAGAGAATTGCAGGAAACACCAACGGTTCCACATGATTGCCATTTTCGGCTTGAGCTGCTATGTAGAGTAGTCTAATAAATTTCATCCATCTCCATCGGTTACACTCTATGTCCATAAAAACTATAAACTGTTAGATACTTCTCCTTTGATAGACAAGCATACGCCTTTGTGGCATCAGGTGGCTGGTAGCAATCATCAATCACATGTTGTACTTGGTTTGAACATATTCAATTTAAATGTAAAGTTGACTTGGGAAGAACTGATTTTTTTTATTTTTTTATTTTTTTTTAATGTATTCAAAGTGAGATTCATTTTTATTTTCTAGCTTTAATGCTTTATTCGTTGATTCTCTAATAATTTTCTTGAATATCATTCTACTGCTTTTTTTTTAAAAAAAAAATGAAAAATAAGTAAAAATTGTAGTTTTAGAAATAAATAAAAAATTAATAAAAATATTTAAGTTTATTTAATTAAATTAAAATTTTAAAAAGTAGGATATAAACAGGTAAAGGTTTGTCAATAGCACATTAACACCACTCAATTTTAAATAACTTCTTCCTCTTCTTATATAAAACTATCTAATAATTACTAATTAAATATAATCACGCACACACATTAATTTATTTCAAACTCTTGGATTTTCCCGTAACAATAAACCTGATAAAAGTAGATCTCTTCCATATCGCTTTTTCTTAAAGAAAAAAATGGAAGATAAAATTATGTATGGATTTGCTTCAAACTCGTTTCCAAAGCTATCTGAGTTGTAAGTCACTTCATTCCTATGATTTGATTTCCTATCTCAAATGCGTTTGTCGTGTCTTTCTGTAAAACCGTTTTCTAGCTTATACTCCGTATCAATCTCGACATAGAGCTAGGTCTAAGTGCGATAAGTTCATAGCTAGACTTAGCAATGACTCAAACCGAATCAAATGCGTGTCGAGTTGTACATGATTCGACTCAAATTTTACTCCATCCAAACCCACCCATTACCTTATTCCGTTTCAAAATGAAAACCCATCCGCATCCCCTATTTTAAAAGGTAACCTCTGTAGCCCATCTACTTACTCCATTATCTTTAATTATTATTATTATTTGTAATTAATAATTATTTTACATTTTATCCAATGTGTTGTTTTTAAGACTAACTTTAAATGATATCATATTTTATTCATAGATAAATTATAACATTTTTAGTATTTTCATGCAAAAAAGTTTTACTCTATTAGATTATAGCATTTCATCTTAGTTGAATGTTATCTCCAAAATGACCCAATTTTGATAAATAGATAGATTAGAGTCTTTATAAATGTTGCATGCAAAATGTTATTTAAAAAAATTGTTTTTTATATTAAAAAACACGCTTCATAATTTTCACCATAATTTCCCTTTATTGTTAGCTTAAAAATGTTAATTTTATGATCATCTGGAAAGGACCTCAAATTAATATATATGTTAAAGAAGGAGAGCTGATGGACCAACCTTTTGTAGCATTGAGCTGGCACCAGTGAGCTGTATTCTGTTAGTCATGTGAGTTGTACATTGTTAGATGTCAAAACATGTTACAATACAATTGGCTGTCCAGACTCAGGTCATATATTGTAAATTTCACAATTCTAGACTATTCCTGATCTGAGTATATATATTACACTGTAGTAATATCTTTATATGAGGAAAAATCAATATCAAACTTTTATCTTTCTTATCACATCTATATTTTCAAAGTTGGTATTAGAGCATCAAAGAACCAACCAATGGCCATCACTGACTCTCCCAATCTTACTCCATCAAGTTCCATAGTCACTCCTTATTCCTTATTAGACAACAATCAAACACATGGTAGTTTTTCCTTCTCAAAACCCATAAAGCTCGATAGGCAAAATTATCTCATCTGGAAATCTCAAGTACTCCCTGCTATCCGAGGAAATGATTTAGAAGGATTCATTAATGGATCAAAACCTTGCCCAACTCGTTTTATGGTCTCTACTGATGAGAACAACATTGTTGTCAAACTTGAAAACCCAGATTATAATCTCTGGATGAAACAAGACCAACTCCTCCTTAGTTGGCTTCTGTCATCCATGAGTGAAAGTGCCTTCAGCTCTGTTATCAGTTGCACCACTTCTTTTGAGGTCTGGAATGCACTCGAGAAATTATTATCTTCTCAATCTAAGGCTCGCACTCTTCAACTCAGGATGCAACTCTAGACTAGCAAGAAGAATTCTAGTTCTGTTAGTGAATATTTCATAAAAATGAAATGGATAGCAGACAACCTCTCTGCTGCTGGAAATCCAGTTACTGAAGAAGACTTGGTTCTCTACCTCCTGACTGGAATGGGATCTGATTATGACCCAGTTGTGGTTAATGTCATAGCCAGAACAGACAATCTAACCCTCCACGAAGTTTATGCTTTACTTCTCAACCATGAGAGCAGGATGGAACAACTTGCTGATGCTGCCAATATTGAAACACAAAACAATATCAATGTCAACTATGCTCAGATTGGCCAAAGTAAGAAGGAAACCGGTGGAAGGGGCTCTGGATCTGGAGTGAACAGAGGCTACCACAGAGGAAGAGATAGAGGGAGATCCAATACCGAAAGAAACAATGGGAAACCAACGTGTCAAATATGTAACAAGTATGGTCATGCAGCATCAATCTGCTACTATAGGTTCAGCCAAGAGATCTCAAACAAAAACTTCAACAATCAAACACAGCAAGTATCAACAGCTGCCTACTTTGCTACTCCAGAGGGACCTAGTAACCAGACGTGGTACCTCGATAGTGGAGCAAAAAATCATGTAACCAGCGACCTCAACAATCTCCATCTTAAAGCTGAGTACAAAGGTGCTGATAAGCTGACTATTGGTAATGGCCAGAAACTACTCATTTCTCACATTGGAAATGCATTTTTATCCGCTTTAAACACTGAAATACATAAGAGACTGCACTTGACAAATATTCTTGTTGTACCCAAAATCACAAAAAACCTTATTAGCATCTCAAAACTGGTTAATGATAATGAGCTAATGGTTGAATTTCATAAGAACTTTTGTGTTGTGAAGGAAAAGATGCAGGGGAAGGTCCTGCTGCAAGGAACCGTTAAAGGAGGTTTGTACCAGCTGAGTTCAATCAAAGATTCACACTCATCAAAACCTGGGACTATTGACAATCAAACCCAAGCTATCTCTCTTTTTACTGCAAATCAACGGATACAAAGTCTGGACTTCAAGTCAATGGTATTTCCACGAGTTACTTATAGTAAAGCCTTAACACAGATGTAAGAATCGATCAATCGATGTTGCTCACAATAAAGAGCTGTGTAAAAGCCTTTTCACTTGGTTTATAAATTTATATTACTAGTAATACAACAATCATGCAAGAAGGAAACAATCTCCATATATAATCTGAACCAAAATCAAGCTCACTAGAGGAAGATGCATCAACGGATAGTAGTTCCGTCATATAGTGCATCAAAAAACAAAAGAAAAAGCTAGAACAAGGTTTTCCACATTTTCTACAAATTATTCCTATAATAGCGCACTACTAACTGTATTATGATCATTAGATTCATCAACAAAAGTGAATAGATTCAGCCCACAGACGAGCCATGCGTAATTAACATGTAACCATTTATTTTCACTTACCTTTTATCTGTGTTCTACCTTCGTTGACATTGACTATGAAGGTTGAGATCTTATGGTCTTTCAACTGTCATAACAATACAGAAATATAGGTTAGATTTGCAACATAACAAGAAGGTAATGATAGCTTGGGTTTGATTGTCAATAGTCCTAGGTTTTGATGAGTGTGAAGTTGATTCCAACATCCCCATGCAACGAGGACATGTTGCTATTTCAGTACCTTTTCAAATTAATTAGAGGGATGGAACAGCCTCAAAACAGATCTTTCCGAATAAAACTTTCACTTCAGTGGAATGCTTAAGCTCCATATCTCTCCATTTGAAATTCTCCAAAGAGTTAGAGAAGGTCCCCCTAATCGATTCCTCCATCGCCACCCTAAAACCACTCTTCATCGAGTAAGACCCCCTTATCTCAAAGTGCCACATTATGGAGCCTGGTCTATTTCTAATGCTAACTGGAATAGACAAAATTGCCTCCCTATCAGCTACCATAAAAAATTGCTTGAGCTTCTGAGTAATCCTAACAGTGGTTATCCTTGTCCATAAACCATTCTACCATAATTTCTTCATTCTGGTCTCTAAAAATGGGGCGGAAAATTTTCGGTCTAGGTAGCCAAGGTTCTTTAAAAGCACGGATCTTTTGCTCATTTCCCACCCTCCACCGAACTCCCATACAGAGAAGGTCCCTACCCCAAAGAAGACTCTTGCACCTGTACGAACTGCCAGGGCACAGCCTGTAAAAACTCGTCTTTTCTAAAGTATTTGGCTTTTAGCACCTTCGAAGCCAGAGAGCTTGGATTCTGCAGAAGTCGCCATGCCTGTATAGCAAACAAAGCTTGGTGAAACAACACTAAATCCTTAAATCTGAGACCGCCTAGACCCTTAGATAGGCAAATCTCGTTGGCTGCCACCCAATTAATCTTTCTCTTTCCCTCTCTCGACCCCACTAGAATTGTAAAATCATTTAATTTAATTCTCTGCATAAACCCAACCGAAGTTGGAATTTTAGAGGTCCTTTTAACTAATGCAAAACTTTGGTGGCTAAAAGTTTTCTCTTGGAAAATACGTTAACCGGTTTTTATATTAATAATATATCTAGACACAGTCAGTATGCCACTGATCTAGTATGAATTGTCAAGTAAATGTGTCAACATGGATAATAAAGTTATTATAGAGAACTAATGGTAAGACTTACGAAGCATAAAATATGGTAGGGGTCGTCTTTTTCTTTTGATTCTTGTTGTTTGCCACAGCAGGTTGAGCTGTCTCTCTAATGACGAAGGTGGGATAGCTAATAAACATTAAAACAGAAATGTATAAGTAAATCGACGCATTCATAACAGTATCTATAAAATTTTAAGAGAAGTCCATAAACAAATTATGATATTAGGGTTTAACACATCAATGTAATCGCAGTATTACTCGAAGGTTGCGATTCAGGGACGAATCCGCCACCAAAAGCGAGAGGATCTGTCATGGTCTCCGGATTCGGTTTTGAGTAAGAGAGACTGGAACACTGATTCTTAGACTTCAAGTTCTGCTGCCATGCGAGAACCAAACAAAGGAGCAAAAGCGACTTCCCGGTACCGGTTGGCGACTCGAGCAACGCGTGGCAGTGACCGTCTCTCTGGGCCCGATCGAGCGTCGATATCACCCGGCACACGAACGCCAGCTGAGAGCCGTACGGCTGGTACGGATACGCATTTTTCGGTTTCTGGTAGTTAGTGATATTTGGGTTTGTAGCAGAGACCAGTTCAATTTTTTAGAAGATTTTTCGTTGTGCTCTGCAAACAGCGAAGAACAATCGATTTTTTTTATAAAAAATATTTAATTTTTAGAGGGATTTTTATACGCGAAAATGAGGGTCAATCGATTTTTGATTCATGATATACGCGGTAATTTTTTGTCAAAGACGTGGGACCCGTAAGATTGTGACACGTGTAACCGCATGGCAATTTTGTGGGATGTGCGTGAGCACGTCACCAGGTCCCGCCGACTTATTTAAACACGTCAACGACCATCGGCTGAGTTGTACAAACACCTAAGCAATTTCGATGAGGTACCAAGCACGTGACCCCATTTAATTGACGTGTCCGAGCACGTCACTCCCTTTTGTTGATGTCTAGATATGTCACTTCAAGTATCTATACACGTCAGCGATCATTTAACTTACATGATGTGTTCGAACACGTAACTTTATTTAGTTGATTTGTCCGGACACGTCACTCTATTTCGCTGACGTGTATAGGCATGTAATCACCGCACGTGCGCTGAAGTGAACAATCTAGGATGGGTTTTCTTCGAAATGGTTGCAATTCTTCTTCCAATACATTTGACAATTTCATTCGAAGATACATCTGCTTGAATTGAAGAATTATACAAACTTTGAATTTCTTCTTCCTTCGACACTGTTGAAACCATCTGTCGAAGCTGTAACACAAATCCATTCCATGGCGTTTCGTTCTCGACAACTCGTACAGTTTCTCTCGCGCATCATCACAACCAGGTACAATTTTTCCTGCCTTCGCTCATCGTTTTCAATATTTCCATTTTCGACCTTGGATGTTCAATCGAATTTATCGAATCAGACTAAGAACCGACCGGAAGTCGATGAGCGTCCGACGAACTATGTGATCTGTACAAAGCGAGCAGTCCAGTGAAACAAACGGATTGTAGTAGGGTAGTTGATGGGTTTTTATTGCCTGAAGAGAAACTGAGAGGGGTTTTTCTTCAAAATCTTAGCGGTAGAGCCGCAATCGAACATGCTTTATCGAATGTTGACGTGAATTTGAGTCTTGATTTAGTAGATAAGGTTGTTGATAGAGGAAGTTTAGGTGGTGAAGCTATGGTTTTGTTTTTTAATTGGGCAATTAAGCAGCTGAATATAGGTAAAGACGTTTATAGTTACAATGTGATTGTGAAGGCACTTGGTAGGAGGAAGTTTTTCGATTTTATGCTGGAATTTTTGCATGAAATGGCAGAGGGAGGTGTGAGTTTCAATTTAGAGACTTTGTCAATAGTGATGGATAGCTTTATAAGGGCTCGTCGAGTGTATAAAGCTATAGAAATGTTCGAAAATCTAGAAGAGTTCGGGATGCAATGCAATGCTGCACATAGGTGCTGCGAATTCATTCTTTAATGCAATGGGAGGGAAGATATAGTTTAATGTTACAACGTATGATATTATCATCGGCGGATGGTCAAAACTGGACGAGTTATCGAAGTTGAGAGGGTTTTGAAGGAAATGGTGGATGGAGGTTTTAGTCCTGATAGTTCAACTTACTGTTACTTGATCGAGTGCTTAGGGAGATCTGGTAGAGTTGATGATGCTGTTGAGATTTTTGATGCTATGAAGCAGAAAGGATGTGGACCGGACACTAATGCTTACAATGCAATGATTTCTAATTACATTACGATAGGAGATTTCGATGAATGTATGAAATACTATAAGGGCAAGTTGAATAACAAGTGTGAACCGAATATGGATACTTATACAAAATTGATTTCTGGGTTTTAGAAAATCCGAAAAGTGGCCGATGCACTTGAGATTTTTGAAGAGATGTTAGATCTAGGGATTGTTCCCTCGACAAGGACTATCACCTCTTTCATTGAACCTTTGTGTTGTTATGGTCCACCCCACGCTGCTTTGATGATTTACAATAAAGCAAGAAAAGTTGTCTGTAAAGTATCACTTAGTGTTTACAAGTTATTGTTCATGCGATTGTCTAGATTTGGGAAATGCGGAATGCTGCTAAATCTATGGTATGAGATGCAAGAAAGCGGCTATTCTACCGACGGGAAGTTTATGAATATGTTATTTGTGGACTTTGTAGTATAGAGCAGCTTGAAAATTCTGCACTTGTCATGGAGGAGTCTCTGAGCAAGTGTTTTTGCCCTAGCAGGCTTGTTTACAGCAAACTTAGTAACAAATTACTTGCCTTAGATTATCTAGAGAGAGCTCGTAATCTATTTTTTAAGGTCAGAGTTGCTTGGAGAGCATGGCGTTCAAAGGGTTGGCATTTTTAAGCTGATTGATCTGTATTGGCAAGTAAACCATTGCTGGTAAGTTACCTTGATCATAGGGTATGATAATTCTTCTACCAAGTACTTGTTGCTTTTCAAAATTTTCAATTCTAGTTTATGACTACTGACCTTCATGATTTTGCCACTGATGCTATTTACTTTAGTTGTAATTGCTTCAACTACAACTGTATCAAAATGGAGAAGAACGAATTCTTTTGACCAAGTTATGCCATAGCTTTTGCACTCTTTTACTTTGTTGTTTTGTTTCATGTGCAGGTGCACACTTTGACTGGACAACAGAGATATATGCATATTAACATAATGTGTTGCAGCTTTAGTATCGTGCTTCCTAATGCAAAATACACGTATACACGACGAGCAACATCCGCTGGGCAGAAGATCACTGCGAGGCAACGTTGGACCCCAACGCCAGTGCAACTTCAAATCCTAGAGCGTGTCTACGATAAATGCAGTGGAAATCCAGGCAAGGAAGATCCTAGACATGACAACTGAACTGGCACATCATGGCCAAATTTCCGAAACAAATGTCTACAACTGGTTCCAGAACCGGAGATCTCGTATAAGGAGAAAGCAACCTGGTGTACCCCAAACACTACAGAATCAGAAGCAAAGAAATATGTAATGTCCAAAAAGAATACTACTCTAGAAAGCATCCAGTCATTTGAGAATCCAACGTCGAGGATCACCTAAAATAATATTTATTTCCAGAGTCCTAATATCGGTACCGAAAATGAAACTATGTATACTATCTATTTATCAGAATCAGATTATACTTCAAAAAAATTAGTAAGATTTATGTTTCGGTTTCACTGTTATTTATATCGGTTTATGTGCAGGAATGAAGCATATGATTGATAAAATGGATGTTGCAGGGATGGTCTTTTGTCCTCTTCCTCACTTGGCACATGGATCGATAAGATATTCTTGGATGATGCATCTTAGCTATATCTCTAATTATATGATGCTTTGCTTGACACTAATAGCTTTAACAACTGAATAGTGAAGAGAAATAATAGTAGTAGATATGAGTTGCTGATGATGAGTGATTAGTGATTAGTGATTAGTGATGACTACTTACATGTTTGCGAAGACGAGTAAATTTGACAGAGCTTTAACCGGTTTCTAGACCTCATATATGTATTTTGATGTTGATTGATTGGAAGTAATATTATGGTTTGATTTGTGAATAGGGATGCACGTTTGGGGAATGGGGATGGATATAGATCCCCCATCCCCATCCCCACTTCCTAGACCCATCTTCCACCCCCCCCCCCCCCCCCCCCCCCATTTCCCCATTTGAGGAAAATGGGGATGGGGATGTTTGGGGGAGGTCCCCCCATTCCCATCCCCAATTCTCCATTTTTCCTGTTTTTTTTTCTGTTTTCTCGTATTCTCCTTTCCCCCATTTTCTCATTTCCCTATTTAACTTAAAATTATAAATTAAATTAAAAAAAACAAGTCTTTCATTACAAATAAAAAATATCATTGCATTACAAATTCAATATAAAATGTTTCAAATAATTCAAATATATATTATAATTATATTTATATACTTTTTGGAGAAATGGAAAAATGGGGATCTCCATCCCCATCCCCATCCCCATTTCCATTTCCATTTTAATTTGGGGATGAAAATCATCCCATCCCCTCCCATTTTTCCATTTTTCTATTTTTTCCAATAAAAAAAATCCCCAAATGGGGATGGGGTGCGGGGATTTGGAACCCCGGGGATTAATGTGCATCCCTATTTGTGAATGCAATGTGCTTTCAACACTTTAGAAACATTTTTTTAATCAAACTTATATTAATATTTTATAGGGGTTTGGCTGATATGCAGTCACACAATAATTGGCTGTATCATACAGCCATGAACAGTAATATATTTGGTTCGTTGGATCCTTTAACAATTTGATCTAACGGTTCAATATTAATTAAAAAAAAAAAGAAAAAACTAAAAATATAACAAACAAGTTAAACCGGTTACAAGTCATTACACAATATATATTCCACGGTTGAGTTCTATTGTCTTCAAATCTGAGAATTTTTCACAATTTTCTTCTTCTCACCAATTTGTCTCTCTTAGACTTCCAAATTTGCTCCGACCATCGTCGTCGACTATCTCCACCTCCGACTGATCTACACCTAGATTGCAGATTGCCACTACCGACTGATCGCCTCTGTCACGTCCATTCTCAATTCTGAGTTCCAGTTCTCACGCCACCACCATCACTTCCATTTTCTCGTCACCTCCGTCGTTGCCAACTCCAACGTCACCACCATCACTTTCATTCTTCTCAGTTCTAAATTGGTAATTTGTTACGAGATTTTGGCTTCTTTCTTTTTTTGTTATAATTTAATTTTCATGAATTTTTTGTTTGGTTTAAAACTGGATCTACAGCTTCCGAGTGGTTGAGAATGTGTTGTGGTGTTGGTTTTATAGCTGAATTTTGTTGTTCCATTTTTATTTATTTATTTTCCATTTTAGCTGAAATTAATGATGCAGTGTAACAAATTTGGTTGATTATGAGGTCTTTTGTGGACAGTGGAGAGAAAGCATTAAGGCATTTTCATTTAGAGGGGATTCAAACTGGCTTGGGTTCAGTAATAACTCTGACAGGAACGTATTGGGTGGCTGGTCCGATTCAGGTAGTATCTTTGTGGTTGATGTTTCAGCTAAAGAGGGTGAGATAACACATTGAAATGTCTAATTAACAGAGTTCTTTAGTGGTTGCTTAGTTGTCTTATCGTCTTTCTAGTTGATCATATGGGCTAACCTCAGTTCAGGCAGCCACACAAGATCAAGTCAAGAAGTCTATTAATGAGACAAAACGCAATCCAAATATATTTATCTTCTTGTGTGCACTGATTTCGTGATATATATCATGATTTCTATAATCAGGGTCAAACATAAGTTAATGATTTTTTTATGTATTTGATATTTACTTATAAATATTGCATTAAGCATTTTTACCTTAGAAAAGTAAGACGTTAAGACGTTAAGACGTAAGGAATGAGATAAGATTATGTTGATTAAAAAAAAAGTGAGGTTGCTTGGTTGTTTGTGTGATATGTTGGTTTTATTTGATTATTTTTAACATTATTTTGTAATGTGGTATGTTTGTCGATATTTTTATTCATAGAATTAGAGTATTTATATTGTATTATTGATGTTGTTGATTTTCCAGTATATAATTTAGTTTACTCTTTAACTGATCATAAGTTAATCTTTAGCATTTGGATTCCTAGAATGAGAGGTAGTCATTTTTTATATTTGTTCATTTAATTAAAATACTTTCAAGAAGAAAAAATAAAAATTGACATACTAATTATTCATCATCGTTAGAGAAAATCTTTGGTCTCTACTAGAATGATGATTTGAAATTGATCCTTATGGTATGAATGTTGAAAAGGTTTTTAGTATTTTAAGCAATCGTCTCATGTTAGTAATTTGCAAATTCATATAGCTAAGAATGATAAGCAGATGTGTTGTTGATTGATGATGAGTTGGATTTCTAAGTGATTGTGTTTGGTGAGTGAGTTTGTGTTTTGTTGGGACATGGGTAAAATGGAAAATGAATTGAAATGGGGCGTTGAATAGTTTTAGCTTCTTTCGAGTTCTGCACCAAATGTTTCCTCGGGCACTATGTTTTGAATGTATGGTGTGCCCTGCTGTTTACTTAGACGTGTAATTCTTTTATTTTTGTAAGGTTTTGTTGGGTTTTTTTTTTGGGATTCTGGATGCTCCCATTTTTTTTATTGGATTGTCTGGTTTAACTTGGCCTTGTATGATTTTTTTATTTAATAAAGTGACAGTTAAAGAAAAAGTTGTAGGCATAAATATGCCAGACAAACATTTCAATCTCTTACAAGGATTTTCTGTTTTGGACCATATTGAGGGAGCAACTTTTCTAAAACATATTTTGTCCATGCTTGTATAATTAGTTCTTTATTTATTTGTTGTTTGTGTGTATATCTTAATATTACTTCTATATATATAATTTTTACGAAAACGTTATTGGAAATGCACTATTATATATAAGAGTAGCTGAAGATATTGTCATAATTTGAGGTTAGCAAAGTAATTTTTATATCAATAGTGCGTTTTAATAGTAACTCATTTCAGGCAAAGTCGTTCTAGCTTGTGTGCATGCTAGAACTTTGTAGCTTTTCTCTAGTAATTATACTTTTATCCACTTTTGTATATTGCTTCTAATATATGTGTTGTGCAGAAGCAAGCCGTGGTTCAACATCTGTATATGGGTAGAAACCCTCCAATGTTCACATAAATGAGGGTTCTTTGTCAAAATTCTGATGACGACCACTTGGTATGTGACACCGAACAACTACTCTATATAACATATGTTTTGTGTTTTGGTATAGTTGTGTTTGTTTTTGGTTTCTAATTTACCTACACTTGTAATTGTTGTTACGACTCATTTTTGGTATCGACTTTGGTTGATATTAGATTTTGAGAGTAAATTCCAGAATTGTCAGATACAGCTTTTACCTAGTTTCTGCTAGCTTACTTTTAGGGTAGTATTTTTGTTTTTTTTAAATTGCATATTGGTTTGGTTGGCAATACAGAATCTTCACTTGCACTCAGTCCAGCTGGTTTGCCCTGTTGTGCTAGGCTCTAATATTCTTTTGCCCATATAAATTCTAAAAATTTGAGCTATTTTAATAATTTTCATTATAAGCTGAATCAACTTTGTATATGTTAACTTTGCATGATTTTCCATCTGTTTTGAATAGCTTATATGTTCACTTGATGATTCGGCATTGGCTTTCTACGAAGTGATAACGCAAGAAGATATGTCAGAATGCTTCCCCAGTTCCCAAAGTAAAATTTTCTATTAAATTTTCTAATATGTCTCCAATTGTTGTAGATTTGTTGAAGAAGATGCTTGTCTTTGATTCGAACAAATGCATTACAGGTACATTGATATAGACTTATAGAGAGCACTATGCATTTGGCTGTTGATTTTGACATTTTGATAACTTTAGAATTGAAGATTCATAAAGCACTAGAACTGATTTTCAGTTTGATTAGGATAAAGAATTATATGCTGCATCAATTTGTTTGTCGTTTTAGTTTGATAAATTATAATCGTTATGTGCTTATTTTGAGTTAATGTTCACGTGGACTATCAGTTCTCATTTTTCTCAGCAACCCTTTATTTTTCTACATCATTGTTTGCAGTTGATGAGGCTCTGTGCCACCCATATCTTGCCCCCCTTCATGATATCAATGAGGAGCCTGTTTGCCCAATGCCATTCAGTTTTGATTTTCAGCATCCATCTTTTACTGAAGAATCTATAGGGAAACTGTAAATTTCAATCCCGATCCAACTCATTGAGGTCGGTGATGTGTTTTGTGTTGCATACGCTTGAAATGTATCCCATGGTTCTGATTTGCAAGCAGACCATATTTGACCCATTAGATCCTTCAATTGTACAAGGTTAAAATCACTCAACAGCTTTTATGAATATTCATTTTTGTTCAGAACAATAGCTCATAAGTTTAATTATTTATTTTTTTCAGTCTCCACGGGATATATAATTAGTTATAAATTGCCTTGTCCAACTAATGTGGTTGAGAGAAATGTGATAGATAGAGGTTTCTTGTGAGTTGTATTATATTTGAACTTTGACGGCTGAAAAGAGGAGGTAGCCAGGTATATTGTTATATGGAACCAATGCTAGGTTACTGCTACCAGAATTCGTCTTGTAAAGAAGAAGAAAAATGTTAGTTTGAGCTAGTAATTATTCATGTATAATTTGATCAATTGTTATCTAGAGTAAACTACAAAATTTGAATGTGGCAGATATTATTAATGAATAGACTGAATATTTCTCTTGCATATTCACCTCCACTAGGTCGAACCATACAGACACTTTAACACTTTACCATAAACGATCAAGGAAACTTCTTCCTCCATGTGTATATTATATTGCATGTTTTTTACTAGACATATATATCATGTTCTTTCACTAATTTAATATTTCTCTTCGACCTAATTGTAGTCATATACACTTATATATCATAAAGAAGATTAAAAATTAAGAGTGTAATCAAATCCTAGATGATGAACCCAGGATCCCATATTATATTCTACAAGGCAGAAAAATGACAACTCAGTTTTCTCTCCCTTTTTATCATCTTCATATTCAATTGTACATTTTTTTTCTTAAGCTGACTAAGTCTTGGTTAGGTTTTGCTAGACCTTTAAGATAAAACGTCCAATAAAATGTCCTAGATAAATGGGATCCTAGGTTCAAGTAAGGCTTTATTAAGACTTATCTATTAAAAAAAACGATTAAACGTGGTTTAGAAGCTTCTCTGGTGAAGAATAAAGGTCTCCCCTACCGTCTCCCAATCACAAAAGTGAAAGATAAAATTCTTGCAAGCATGTATATCACAAACCTTCATTCTGGGATAAGCTAGTCCTTGTAAACACACATATAATGGGAAAAAAACGGATGCGAAAATTACATAATTTGTCAACTGACATTAACTCCTACAACAACAAAAGTTATATTACAGAGAGTTAATAAAAAAATGAAAATATAATATAAACTTCACTTTCACCATGTAAAGATAAAAAACAAAACAAAACTCTAATAGATACTTTACTTTCAGCTAAATAAGATTATTGGAGCCGTAAACAAGGTTACCATTGCTATGGTGATATTTTTCGACAAAATTGTTGCAAGCCTCTTCTTGTTGGGGCGCAAGTTAGGAGCATGCCCACCAGAATAGTAAGTTTGGAATCCAGACACTAAAGATGATAGCTAGCTCCCAGAGTCAATCATGACAAAGACATCAACAGTTGCACATGCTATAAAATCCAATGCTGTCATCTGCACCCATAGCAATTTTCTACCATGTCAGGGAACATAGACTTCCTTAATTAAACGAAGTTAGTAACTCTAGTATGTAGTAAAGAATCTGTTATGATTATAAAAGAATAAGCTATGACTATACTAATTTACCTGAGATGAAAATTTTCTAAATGGTTCGAGTTCATTCGGTGTAAGTAGTGTTTCCTTGGTAACCAAATTCGGATAGAGGCTCGTTAAGGGATGCATCCGTGATTTTCCTCCATATATACTAGAGTAGCCAAATAAATGTAAGTTTCAATGGTGTCATCGTCGTGAAAATGGTTACAAATCAAAATATCAAAAATTAAAAAATGGTTACCAGAGCCGTAAAATGATTACTATAGCCGTTAAAATAGTTACAAGTTAAAAATTTTAAAATTAAAAAGTGGTTTTCAGACCTATAAAATTGTTACTGGAGCTGTACAAATGGTTATCATCGCGTGAAAATGATTACAAGTAAAAATTTAGAAAAATAAAAATTTGGTTACCAGACCTGTAAAATGGTTACAATCGCCGTGAAAATGGTTACAATCGTCGTGAAAATGGTTACAAGTCAAAATTTAGAAAAATAAAAATTTGGTTACCGGACTCGTAAAATGGTTACTAGACCCGTGAAAATAGTTACTAATGCCGTGAAAATGGTTTTACTATTTAAAATATTAAAAAATATAAAATGGTTATCAAACCTGTATAGACGGTTACCAAATCCGTAAAGTAGTTACTAATGCCGTGAAAATGGTTACAAGTCAAAATTTCTTAAATTTTAAAGTGGTTACCAGAGCCGTAATATGGTTACTGGAACCGTTAAATTGGTTACCATTAACGTGAAAATGGTTACAAGTCAAAAATTCAAAATATTTAAAAGTGGTTACCAGACCTGTAATAGTTACTGAGGGCGTACACATGGTTACAATCGCCTCGCCATGAAAATGGTTACAAGTAAAAATTTAGGAAAATAAAAATTTGGTTACCAGACCCGTAAAATGGTTACTAGACACGTGAAAATTGTTACAATTGCCGTGAAAATTGTTACTAGTCAAAATTTAGAAAAATAAAAATTTGGTTATCGAACCCGTAAAATGGTTACTAGATCCGTGAAAATAGTTACTAATGTCATGGAAATGGTTTTACTATTTTAAATATTAAAAAATATAAAATAGTTACCAAACCTGTATAAACGGTTACCAAAGCCGTAAAGTGGTTACCAATGCCGTGAAACTGGTTACAAGTCAAAATTTCTTAAATTTTAAAGTGGTTAATAGAGCCATAATATGGTTACTAGAACCGTTAAATTTGTTACCATTGCGGTGAAAATGGTTACAAGTCAAAAATTTAAAATATTTAAAAGTGGTTACTAGACCCGTAAAATAGTTATTGAGGTCGTAAAAATGGTTATCATCGCCATGAAAATGGTCAAGTCAAAATTTAGAAAAATAAAAATTTGGTTACCAGACCCGTAAAATGGTTACAGGACCCATGAAAATGGTTACCATTACCGTGAAAATGGTTTTACTATTTAAAATATTAAAAAATATAAAACGGTTACCAAAGCCGTATAAACGGTTACCAAAGCCGTAAAGTGGTTACCAATAACGTGAAAATGGTTACAAGTCAAAATTTCTTAAATTTTAAAGTGGTTACCAGAGCCGTAATATGGTTACTGGAACCGTTCAATTGGTTACTATTGCCGTGAAAATAGTTACAAGTCAAAAATTCAAAATATTTAAAAGTGGTTACAAGACCCGTAAAATGGTTATTGGACACGTGAAAATGGTTACAATCGCCGTAAAAATGGTTACAAGTCAAAATTTTGAAAAATAAAAATTTGGTTACCACACCTGTAAAATGGTTACAAGTCAAAATTTTGAAAAATAAAAATTTGGTTACCAGACCCGTAAAATGGTTACTGGACCCTTGAAAATGGTTACCATTGTCGTGGAAATGATTTTACTATTTAAAATATTTAAAAAATATAAAATAGTTACCAAACCCGTATAAACGGTTACTAAAGCCGTAAAGTGGTTACCAATACCGTGAAAATTGTTACAAGTTAAAATTTCTTAAATTTTAAAGTGGTTACCAGAGCCGTTATATGATTATTGGAACCGGTAGATTGGTTACCATTGCCGTGCAAATGGTTACAAGTAATAATATTCAAATTTATAAACTGGTTACCGATACCGTAAAATAGTTACCTAGTCCGTGAAAATGGTTACCATTACCGTGAAAATGGTTACAAGTCAAAATTCTAAAGATTAATAAGTTGTTACCAAAACCCGTATAAACGGTTACCAAATCCGTAACGTGGTTACCAATACCGTGAAAATGGTTACAAGTCAAAAAAAATTAAATTTTAAAGTGGTTACCGGAACTGTTAAATTGGTTACCGGAACTGTTAAATTGGTTACCATTGCCGTGAAAATGGTTACAAGTCATAATAAACAAATTTATAAATTGGTTACCGATGCTGTAAAATGGTTACCAGTACCATAAAAAAGGTTACAAGTCAAAATTCCAAAAATTAATAAGTGGTTACGAAAACCGTAAAACGGTTACTGGAGCCGTGAAAATGGTTATCGGAGCCGTGAAAATGGTTACCATCGCTGTAAAAATGGTAACAAATTAAAATATCAAAAATTATATAAAAATATATAATTAGTTAAATTTATCTTAATTAAATAATTTTTTTAATTATTTAACTTATATTTTTAGGTTTTATTTTAATTTTTAAAATTTTGTTAACAGAAATTTAAAGGAGTTTGAGAAATTAATAAATTTTTTTTTTGGTGACAACCGGTTGAAAACCGGCTGTCCCTTCATTGTTTTAATGTTATTATTGGTACTACTCATGGCTGTATGTGCAGTCAACTGCACAGCAGCCGGTCCCATTTTATAGATACATAGAAACTAAGTAGATATCATTATTCTTTGGAAGTTTCGATTTTATGCCATCAATTATGCATTAATTGAATCCTAAATTACTGTTTCAATCATTTTGAGATAATTTTGGGGAATTATGATTACTTGATTGACAATTAATCAATTATAAAGACATGAACATATTTACATCTTTTTCGTTTTTAGTAGAGCAACACAAAACAAGGTTTTGGAGGGTGTCGTGGTAATTTTTTTAACTGGGGTAAAAAAATCCCACGTGATAAAATGAAAAGTAAATTAAAATTACAACAAATTGAAGTTTATTTGGTTTGTTTTTTTTTTAATGTTTAATTTACATAAAATAGCACTACACACCATTAATCGGTGGGTGGAGTAAAAAAAAGTCATTTATTGTTTTCACTTGTTCCAATTGTTCCAAAATCACAATTTTCATAAAACATTGTTCATTGACAGTCAATCTGTTAAAATCTAATAGAAAGCTACCGTTATCTGTGATATGATATCCATAAAAAAAATTAAGGACAATATTTAATATATTTTTATTATTTTTATGTGCACTATTTCCTATTGATAGGTAACATTAAACTTATTTTTATTCCTTGATTAATTTCCTGAATAATTTTACGTGACATCAAACTTATTTCATGATTAATTTATTATTTAATTATATATAAAGTAATGATTTCATTATAAGAATTTATAGACAATATTTTCTGATTAATAAAGTAATCATAATTAAAAAATAGTCAAAATACATATAAAAAACCAGTTTAAAGCCAATTAAAACCAGTTCAAAAACCGGTGCAAAAAAATAATAATATGAACTCGTAAACCCCAAAATTTGCTTCGTACAAACATAAAAAAATATTTTGAAAGAGTTTGAGAACGATATCAAGCATATGAGAGAATTGTCTAAGAACGATATCAAACAACTGAAAGAGTTGTCTGAAAATGATATGAAGCATTTACAAAAATTATTTGATAATGATATCAAACATCTGTAAGAATTGTCTAAGAATGATATCAAGCATCTGGAAATAATTTATTATCTAGAAGTGAGTTTAAAATTTACCTTTTCTTTATAATGATATCGAATTGTCGATAACCGGTATTGTAGCGGTTTCGGTTTCGGTTTCGGTTTCGGTTCCAGATTTGTTGGAACCGTCCGGTTTGAACCGAAATAGAATCGACGGTTCTGGTCCGGTTTGAACCGGACGATTCAAACAAATCTTTTTTTTTTGTTTTAACTGTTGCAGGCCAAAAAAAAAAACCCGGACCAGAACCGACGACAAGTCTAACCTCTATAGCCTATCTATTTACTCCATTATCTTTAATTATTACTATTTTTTGTAATTAATAATAATTTTACATTTTTCCCAATGTGTTGTTTTTAGGACTAACTTTAAATGATATCATATTTTATTCATAGATAAACCATAACATTTTGAGTATTTCTCATACAAAACGTTTTACTCTACTAGATTATAGCATTTCATCTTAGGTGAATGTTATCTCGGAAATGACCCAATTTTGATAAATAGATACACTAAAGTCTGTATAGTTGTTGCATGCAAAATATTATAGTCTATCAACTCTATTATAGAATGACTATAATAGAGTTGATTTCACGAAGATATTGGAATGACCCCATAGTTTTATTCCAAATTTACAAATGTTGATTTTGCTATTAATGTCTTTAAATTTGATAAATAAATATAACAGAGTATTTCTAATAGTTTCATACAATATATATTTGTAAAAATTTACATTCTGCATTGAAATATGCAACCAATACTATTCCCCCATATTTCCTTTGTGAAAATGGTGAGATATGTTACCTTTTTATGTGTGTGTTGTAATGATGTCACCGTTTTAATAACTTAAGTTTAAAATACACCTATTATGGTGAACTAACCAAATTACCCTTAAATAATGTATTTTTATTCTCATTGTGCTTCTATCTACACTTTGAAAATGATAACTCCTCTCTCTCCAAAATAGTTGTCTGAAAATCGATCTACAACTCATCTCTCTCCAAAAAACTTGTCTCTCTCCAGATTCTGTTCAAACAAATAACATATGTTTGTGATATTCTTTTATACATTATCATATATTTCTGTGTGGTTTAACAATATATCCATTCGTTATGATTCGTTGTCCCAATCTTTGTATGAACATGTATAAACATTTAGTCTCCAGATTCTGTTCGAGACTTTTTTAAAATACTTCGATCCTTTTTTATTAGTATCCGAGCTATTTTGATATGATTCTGAGTTTTTTTATACTCTTATGAGTTTTTTTGATTTGTCTTCAAGTTGTTTTGTCAGAAAAGCTCGAATCAAGTAAAAAAAAGCTCGGACATTTGACAAAAAAGCTCGATTTTTACTTGATTCGAGACTTTTTGCCAAGTTAAAAAAAAGCTCGGGCACTTGGTAAAAAAGCTCGAATCGACCTTTTTTGCCAAGTGCCCGAGCTTTTTTTTACTTGATTCGAGCCTTTTTGCCAAGTGCCCAAGTTTTTTTTTTTAACTTGGCAAAAAGGTTCGAATCAAGTAAACAAAAGCTTGATTCGAGTTTTTTTACCAAGTGTTCGAGTTTTTTTTTTAACTTGGTAAAAAATCTCGAATCAAGTAAAAATCGAGTTTTTTTTACCAAGTGCCCGGGCTTTTTTTTATTTGATTCGAGCCTTTTTGCCAAGTGCCCAAGATTTTTTTTTTAACTTGGCAAAAAGGTTCGAATCAAGTAAACAAAAGCTCGATTCGAGCTTTTTTACCAAGTGCTCGAGTTTTTTTTTAACTTGGTAAAAAGTCTCGAATCAAGTAAAAATCGAGTTTTTTTTGCCAAGTGCTCGAGCTTTTTTTTACTTGATTCGAAACTTTTTGTCAAGTTAAAAAAAAGTTCGGGCACTTGGTAAAAAAACTCGAATCGAGCTTTTTTACCAAGTGCCAGAGTTTTTTTTTACTTGATTCGAGCATTTTTGTCAAGTTAAAAAAAAGCTCGAACATTTGGCAAAAAAACTCGAACCCAGTAAAAAAAGCTCAGACACTTGGCAAAAAAGCTCGAACCCTTACTAAAAAAGCTCGAGACTTTTACTAAAGGCTTTGAGCCTTTTGTAATTAGATTTCGAACATATTAAGTACTGACTAGAAAAAAAAAACTACGGGGGCGGCAGGAGCTGACGCGAGCTCGGCTGGGAGCTTGACCCCCGAATGAGCGCCTGAGTTTCAATGAAACTTTCTCTCTTTATTTCATAACTCTCACTGTAAAATAATGAATGAAAGATTCTGATGAAACAACTATTGGGGGTATTTTTGTCCGTTCACCATAATAAGTGTTTTTTAAACATAAGTCATAAAAGCAGTTATAGCGTTGAAACGTCACCATGCTACAACAAAATATTTATGCATCGAAAGACAGGCATGAGTGTGCATGCTACAACTGCAGCTGACTGACCTCAAGAAAAGCTCCTGCAAATCAGGTAAGCTAGAAAATGCTGGATTTTCTGCTAATGAACTAATGAAGGTACATTATAACTTAGGTCCAAAATCTGAATCATAGTGACTGCCTAAAAAAAAAAGAAGGTAGTCAGACCTTAGTAAAATATGTAGACAAAGAAACAGTAAATGATACACATAAATTAAAGCATGTGGCAAGGATTTGTGCTCGGTAAGCATTTTGACGATAAGGGGAGCTGACTATACAAGTCTTGGAATATCCAGGCATGTATCATACCAAACCTGATCTCTTCTAGAAGAGAAGGCCGCAGCAGCCAAGTTATAGGCCAGTTGGTTCCTGGACCTTGGGATGGATTGGTATTTAGAGACTTGAACCTCTACATACAGAGCCTTGACATCGTCCAGAGTAAAACCAGCAATACCACCATTGGAGATTGGATCTAGAACACCATTCACCACCTTCTGAGCATTCAATTTTACCCAACACCCATAAATACCCTGAGAACAATAGTTTCCCCTGTTTCAGCTGAGAAGGAGCCACCTACCGTTTTGGACAGCCATCAGAACTTTCCCTGTGGAGTCGCGAATAACAGCCCCTGAACCAGTTTTTAATGCCACATCTGTGTTCAATTTCACAAGGTGTGAGGGAGACCAGACCAAAGAGCCAGCTTTCGAAGTTGATAACCCCCTCCCTCTCAAAGCCAGCTGCATGTTAAGAAATTCACCTAAAATGTTAGTCACCCAGATAATGGCCTAGTTGTCTTGCTATGAACTGTTGTGTTGCGATTAATCCACAATCCCAACAGAGACATACACACAAGCCATTGCATCCTTCCCAGTCTTATCCGAAAGCCACCGCAGGATATCAAAACCCTTTAAAGACACCACCACGACATCCCTTCCCAGAAACCAGTAACTTCAGAACACCAGAACAGGGCATGGGAAGTTGATTCCAACATCTCCATGCATCGAGAACATGTTGCTATTTCAGTACCTTCTCAAATTAATTAGCGATGGAACAGCCTCAAAACAGATCTTCCTGACAAAAACTTTCACTTTCGGTGGAATGTTTAAGCTCCATATCTCTCCATTTGAAATTATCCGAAGAGTTAGAGCAGGACCCCCAAATCGATTCCTCCATCACCGCCCTAAAACCACTCTTCACCGAGTAAGACCCCCTACCTTAAAGAAGACTCCTCCACGTGTACAAACTGCCAGGGCACAGCCAGGCTTGTAAAAACTCGTATTTTCTAAAGTATTTGGCTTTTAGCACCTTCGAAGCCAGAGATCTTGGATTCTGCAGAAGTCGCCATGCCTGTATAGCAAACAAAGCTTGGTGAAACAACACTAAATCCTTAAATCTGAGACCGCCTAGACCCTTAGATAGGCAAATCTCGTTGGCTGCCACCCAATTAATCTTTCTCTTTCCGTCTCTCGACTCCCACTAAAATTGTAAAATCATATAATTTAATTCTCTGCATAAACCCAACCGAAGTTGGAATTTTAGAGGTCCTCTTAACTAATGCAAAACTTTGGTGGCTACAAGTTTGCTCTTGGAAAATACATTAACCGGTCTTTAGATTAATAATATATCTAGACATAGTCAGTTTGACATGCCACTGATCTAGTATATGAATTGTCAAGTGAAAGTGTCAACATGGATGATAAAGTTATTATAGAGAACTAATGGTAAGACTTACGAAGCATAAAATATGGTAGGGGTCGTCTTTTTCTTTTGATTCTTGTTGTTTGCCACAGCAGGTTGAGCTGTCTCTCTATTTGACGAAGGTGGGATAGCTAATAAACATTGAAACAGAAATGTATAAGTAAATGAACGCATTCATGACAGAATCTATCAAATTTTAAGAGAAGTCCATAAATAAATTATGAAATTAGGGTTTAACACATCAATGTAATCGCAGTATTACTCGAAGGTTGCGATTCAGGGACGAATCCGCCACCAAAAGCGAGAGGATCTGTCATGGCCTCTGGATTCGGTTTTGAGTGAGAGAGATTGGAGCACTGATTCTTAGACTTCAAGTTCTGCTGCCATGCGAGAACCAAACAAAGGAGCGAAAGCGAATTCCGGGTACCGGTTGGCGACTCGAGAAACGCGTGGCAGTGACCGTCTCTCTGGGCCGATCGAGCGTCGATATCACCCGGCACATGAACGCCAGCTGAGAGCCGTACGGCTGGTACTGATACGCATTTTTCGGTTTCTGGTAGTTAGTGATATTAGGGTTTGTAGCATAGACCAGTTCAATTTTTTAGAAGATTTTTCGTTGTGCTCTGCATACAGCGAAGAACAATCGATTTAATTTTTTAGTATTGGTGGGAAGTCTCTGGGTCAATCGATTTTTGATTCCTGATATACGCGGTATTTTTTTGTACAGAGACGTTGGACCCGTAAGATTGTGACAAGTGTAACTGTATGGCAAGTTTGTGGGATGTGAGTGAGCACGTCACCAGGTCCCGCCGACTTATTTAAACACGTCAACGACCATCGGCTGAGTTGTACAAACACCTAAGCAATTTCGATGAGGTACCAAGCACGTGACCCCATTTAATTGACGTGTCCGAGCACGTCACTCCCTTTTGTTGATATGTCTAGATATGTCACTTCAAGTATCTATACACGTCAGCGATCATTTAACTTACATGATGTGTTCGAACACGTAACTTTATTTAGTTGATTTGTCCGGACACGTCACTCTATTTCGCTGACGTGTATAGGCATGTAATCACCGCACGTGCGCTGAAGTGAACAATCTAGGATGGGTTTTCTTCGAAATGGTTGCAATTCTTCTTCCAATACATTTGACAATTTCATTCGAAGATACATCTGCTTGAATTGAAGAATTATACAAACTTTGAATTTCTTCTTCCTTCGACACTGTTGAAACCATCTGTCGAAGCTGTAACACAAATCCATTCCATGGCGTTTCGTTCTCGACAACTCGTACAGTTTCTCTCGCGCATCATCACAACCAGGTACAATTTTTCCTGCCTTCGCTCATCGTTTTCAATATTTCCATTTTCGACCTTGGATGTTCAATCGAATTTATCGAATCAGACTAAGAACCGACCGGAAGTCGATGAGCGTCGTGTTCTCGACGAACTATCTGATCTGTTACCGATATCTCGTAACAATTCGGTTCCAAATTTGTACAAAGCGAGCAGTCCAGTGAAACAAACGGATTGTAGTACGGTAGTTGATGGGTTTTTATTGCCTGAAGAGAAATTGAGAGGGGTTTTTCTTCAAAATCTTAGCGGTAGAGCCGCAATCGAACATGCTTTATCGAATGTTGACGTGAATTTGAGTCTTGATTCAGTAGATAAGGTTGTTGATAGAGGAAATTTAGGCGGTGAAGCTGTGGTTTGGTTTTTTAATTGGGCAATTAAGCAGCCGAAAATAGGTAAAGACGTTTATAGTTACAATGTGATTGTGAAGGCACTTGGTAGGAGGAAGTTTTTCGATTTAATGGTGGAAATTTTGCAAGAAATGGCAGAGGGAGGTGTGAGTTTCAATTTAGAGACTTTGTCAATAGTGATGGATAGCTTTATAAGGGCTCGCCGAGTGTATAAAGCTATAGAAATGTTCGAAAATCTAGAAGAGTTCGGGATGCAATGCAATTCTGAGTCGTTGAATGTACTTCTATGGTGTCTATGTCGTAGGTTGCAGTGCAATGCAATGCTGAGGTTTTAGTCCTGATATTTCAACTTACTGTTACTTGATCTAGTGCTTAGGGAGATCTGGTAGAGTTGATGATGCTGTTGGGATTTTTGATGCTATGAAGGAGAAAGGATGTGGACCGGACACTAATGCTTACAATGCAATGATTTCTAATTACATTACGATAGGAGATTTCGATGAATGTATGAAATACTATAAGGGCAAGTTGAATAACAAGTGTGAACCGAATATGGATACTTATACAAAATTGATTTCTGGGTTTTAGAAAATCCGAAAAGTGGCCGATGCACTTGAGATTTTTGAAGAGATGTTAGATCTAGGGATTGTTCCCTCGACAAGGACTATCACCTCTTTCATTGAACCTTTGTGTTGTTATGGTCCACCCCACGCTGCTTTGATGATTTACAATAAAGCAAGAAAAGTTGTCTGTAAAGTATCACTTAGTGTTTACAAGTTATTGTTCATGCGATTGTCTAGATTTGGGAAATGCGGAATGCTGCTAAATCTATGGTATGAGATGCAAGAAAGCGGCTATTCTACCGACGGGAAGTTTATGAATATGTTATTTGTGGACTTTGTAGTATAGAGCAGCTTGAAAATTCTGCACTTGTCATGGAGGAGTCTCTGAGCAAGTGTTTTTGCCCTAGCAGGCTTGTTTACAGCAAACTTAGTAACAAATTACTTGCCTTAGATTATCTAGAGAGAGCTCGTAATCTATTTTTTAAGGTCAGAGTTGCTTGGAGAGCATGGCGTTCAAAGGGTTGGCATTTTTAAGCTGATTGATCTGTATTGGCAAGTAAACCATTGCTGGTAAGTTACCTTGATCATAGGGTATGATAATTCTTCTACCAAGTACTTGTTGCTTTTCAAAATTTTCAATTCTAGTTTATGACTACTGACCTTCATGATTTTGCCACTGATGCTATTTACTTGTATGTAATTGCTTCAACTACAACTGTATCAACATGGAGAAGAACGAATTCTTTTGAGCAGTTATGCCATAGCTTTTGCACTCTTTTATTTTGTTGTTTTGTTTCATGTGCAGGTGCGCGCTTTGAATATTAACTTAATATGTTGCATATTAACTTAATATTAACAGAGATATATATGCATATTAACTTAATATGTTGCAGCTTTAGTATCTTGCTTCCTAATGCAAAATACACATATACACGACGAAAAACATTATAACACTCACCATATCGTCATTCGAAGGAGTAATAATTGTGTTTTGCTTAGTTGCATCTTTGCTTATCTCTTGTCGGTGAAAGCCTCGTATCTCAGCATTGTACAGGTGTTTCCCTATCTCACTTTGCTGTATTCACTTCCTTCGAATCATGTACACTCATTGCTTCCTGGGTTGGCAAATTGGACCTTATTTATGTTAACTTGTCAAATGGTCCTACTAGCTTTGTAACCATAATTGTTTCATTCAACTCTTTTTTGTTTTTCTTTTTGTAATTTTTAATTTTTAATTTCAATTTATTTTTAAATTTAGAACAAAAAAGCATTTTTGAAAAGATATATCAGTCTTCATTTCTTTGATGGGTCAACATTAAAAACCAAAAATATAGTAGAATTAGTGGCGGGAGACCCACGGAAATTTGTATAAAAACAAGCAGTTAACTGTGCCTTCAATACACAATTTTCTTTTAATTGGTTTCCAAAAACATTGTCTTTGTCAATCCTTTAACTTCTAATCCACTCTCTGTTTCTTCTCTTCTTCTTCGGATATATAATAATAATAATAATACTGAAGAAAATGAGAGAGATGGGTGTTTTGGGAACTGGGTAGGTGAATCAGAGGAAGGAGAGGAAATCAAAAGTTTTGATGGAGTGGATTAATAGTAGTAGTAGTAGTAGTGTTCAAGAAAAGCAGCCACAACAAAAAGGAAATGAAGGAGAGATGATGGCGGTGGAGGGATTGTATGAGAAAGTGATGACTAATGATCAAATGGAGGTTTTGAGGAAGCAGATCGCTGTATATGCTATGATTTGTGAACAGCTTGTTGATATGCACAGGTCATTCTCTGCTCAATATGACATTGCCGGTGTCTCTATCTCTTTCTCTCTAGATGGGTTTGTTCTTGTTTTTTTATTATTATTCTTGTTGTTATGATTTATTTTGTGAGGTCTTTCTGGGCTTGCTTTGTTATTAATTTTGTTGCACTTATGTTGGTTGATTGTATGAAGTATGTGAACCTTCTAATGTAATATATATATATATATATATATTATAGATACATAGAAACTATATAGTAGATATTATTATTATTATTCTTCAGAAGTTTCAATGTTATGCCATCAATTATACATTAATTGAATCCTAAATTAATGTTTCAATCATATTTGAGATAATTTTGGGGAAATTAAAATCAGTTGATTGACAATCAATCAATTATATAAAGGTATGACCATACTTACAACTTCTTCCTTTTCAAGTAGAGCCACACAATTGACCACTAGAACAAAAGAAGTTGAACAAAATGAGAGAGATGGGTGTTTTTTGAACTGGGTAAGTGAAGAGGAAGAAGAAATCAAAAGAAATTTTAAGTTTTGATGGAGTGGAGTAGTAGTAGCAGTATTAGTGTTCAAGAAAACCGACTACGACAGCAGCAGCAGCAGCAGCAAAATGAAGGAGATGATGGTGGTGGAGGGGTTGTATGTGAAAGTGATGACTGATGAGCAAATGGAGCTTCTGAGGAAGCAAATCGCGGTGTATGCTATGATTAGCGAACAGCTTGTGCAAATGCACAAGTCCCTCTCTGCTCAATATGACATTGCTGGTCTATCTCCCTCTCTAGATGGTTTTGTTCTTGTTTTCTTTTTATGTTTTTGGGTTAAATGTTAAGGATTTTGAGTTGGTAAGGTAGGATCTTTGATGAAATTGATATTTTTGTTTTGTTCGGTAATTGTTTTTTTTTTCTTTTGAATTCTTTTTGTTATGATTTACCTTGTTGCTCTTATGTTGGTTGATGAACATGATCTAATGGAAATCATACTTAGAAATTATATTGATATTATTCTTGGAAGTTTCAATGTTTATGCATTAATACAATCCTAAATTAATGTTTCAATGATTTGTGGAAATGATTAATTGATTGATAATGAATATAAAGGCATGAACATATTTACATTTTTTTTTTCCTTTTTTGGCGGTCATATGGTAAATTCTTGATAATTTTCTTCTGGTTGATTTATTGAATCGAAATCTAGTTACATGGAGAGTTGCATTGTGTTTCTTAATTAGGAATGAGATTGGGAAATCCTTACTTGGATCCGTTCATGGCATCCGCTGGGCAGAAGATCACTACGAGGCAACATTGGACCCCAACGCCAGTGCAACTTCAAATCCTAGAGCGTGTCTACGATGAATGCAGTGGAAATCCAGGCAAGCAGAAGATCCTAGACATGACAACTGAACTGGCACATCATGGCCAAATTTCCGAAACAAATGTCTACAACTGGTTCTAGAACCAGGGAGCTCGTATAAAGAGAAAGCAATCTGGTGTACCCTCAAACAATACAGAAGAGGCAAAGAAACATGTAATGTCCAAAAAGAATGCTACCCTAGAAAGTATCCGGTCATTTGAGAATCCAACGGTGAGGATCACCGAAAATAATATTTATTTCTAGAGTCTTAATATAGGTACTAGAAATGAAACTATGTATACTATATCTATCAGAATCAGATTATATTTCAAAAAATCTAATAAGGTTTATGTTTCGGCTTCATTGTTATTTATATCGGTTTATGTGCAGGAATGGAGCAGATGATCGGTAAAATGGATGTTGCAGGGATGGTCTTTAGTCCTCCTCTTCCTCACTGGCAGATGGATCGATATGATATGCTTGGATGATGCATCTTAGCTATAGCTCTAATTATATGATGCTTTGCTTGACAGTAATAGCTTTAACAATTGAATAGTGAAGAGAATGATAGTAGTAGATATGACTTGCTGATGATTGAGTGATTAGTGATTAGTGATTAGTGATGACTACTTACATGTTTGCAAAGACAAGTAAATTTGACAGAGCTTTAACTGGTTTCTAGAGCTCATATATGTATTTTGATGTTGATTGATTGGAAGTAATATTATGGTTTGATTTGTGAATGCGTGCTTTCAACACTTTAGAAACATTTTTTTTAATCAAACGTACATTAATATTTTATAGATACATAGAAACTAACTACATATCATTATTCTTTGGAAGTTTCGATTTTATGCCATAAATCATGCATTAATTGAATCCCAAATTAATGTTTCAATCATTTTGAGATAATTTTGGGGAATTATGATTACTTGATTGACAATTAATCAATTATAAAGACATGAAACATATTTACATCCTTTTCGTTTTTAGTAGAGCCACACAAAACAAGGTTTTGGAGGGTGTCTTGGTATTTTTTTTAACTGGGGTGAAAAATTCCCACGTGCTAAAATGAAAAGTTACCACAAATTGAAGTTTATTTTGTTTGTTTGTTTGTTTTTTTAAGTTTAATTGAGATAAAATAGCACTGCACACTATTAATTGGTGGATGGAGTTAAAAAAAGTCATTCATTGTTTAAATCGCTCTAAAATCATAATTTTGACAAACCATTATTCATTTACGGTCATTCTATTAAAATCTAATAGAAAGTTAACGTTATCTATGAAATGACATCCATAAAAAAATTTACGGACAATATTTTATGTATTTTTATTATTTAATTATATATATATATATATATATATATATTAATGATTTGATTAATTTATTATTTTTATGGGTAATATTTTCTATTGATGGGTGACATCAAACTTATTATTATTCCCTAATTAATTTCCTGAATAATTTTAAGTGACATCAAACTTATTTCGTGATTAATTTATTATTTAATTATATATAAAGTAATAATTTGATGAAATGAAAAGTAAATTAAAATTACCACAAATTGAAGTTTAATTTGTTTTTTTTATGTTTAATTTATTAGTACTGAAAATTTGAAAGTGTGTATTAATAGTAACTTTATATGCTTAAAAATTATATAACTTTACTATTATTACTATTAATATTATTATTATTATTATTATTATTATTATTATAAAAATATCAGTGAAATTAATTTATCAATTTATATAGAAACGAAAAAAAAAATGAACAAATGAAATACAAAACATAATTTCATCTTATAATTTGTACGAAATTAAAATTATATTTCGATCTAGAATTAAGTATATAAGTGTTATCTGAGACTTCAAAGAAATTTTCACCGACTTCAAGACTATATCAACTAAACTTAACCGTCCGGTCCACGTCCAGACCATATGTTTAAAGAATGCAAGTATCTTGTTTCTATATTTCATCTCGATGTATGTCCTTCTGTGATAGTCGAAAGTGCACTCTGACTCATAAATATTGTTCGGAACCCTTTCCGATGCAACCATAAAAGAAGTCATTAGGCATGTATATGAAATCATATAAATATTTTGTTGGGTTATTATGATTTTAGTCCCTCTAGTTTATATTTATCTGGGTTCAGTCCACTAGTTCTGGAAATTACTTAATTCAGTCCACTAGTTCTGAAAATTACTTAATTCAGTCCACTAGTTATCTGACAATATATAATCAAGTCCTTTCCGTCCAATTCCGTTTGTTTTTTGTTGACTTCCGTTAGATCAACAAGGGCATTATGGTAACTTTGATGAAGGTTTCTAGAAGCTTTTTATAAATAAGGGTAAAAAAGGCATTTAATATTGTCAAATTTTAAAAATAGAAATTAATAAATAAAAAAGAAATTAAATTTAAAAAATTAATAAAAACCTAATCTACGTCTTCTCTCTCTATCTCCCGCCTCTCTATCTCTCTTCTTCATCTCCTTCATTCTCTTCAGCCCACAACAACTCACCAAACCCTAACCTTAGCCGCCGCCGCTGCCGCCACCGCCACCACCCAAGCACCACACTCTACCCGTCGAAGCACCACCCACACCATTCTTTCTCTTCTTTCTCGATCCCCCTCTTCTCTCTCTCAAACCGAGCTATCCCATCTCTCTTATGGAATCTCTCTCTTGGATTCCACAACCATCGTCTCTTCTCATTCAATCGCCGTCACGAATCACAGAAGCCCTAGAAATCTCTTTTTTCTCCCTCTCTTCTCTATATTTCACCAAAACACCAATGGTGTGGGTGTAGGTGTCGGTGTCGGTGTCGGTGTGGGGAGCCCGATGGTGGTAATTTCAGGTTGTGGTGGACTGGGTGGTGGTTGTTTGAGTGTGGGGTTGGGTGGGTTCGATTCCAGATCTGGGTTGGGTCTGGAATATGAAGATATTATTTTATTTTATTTTTTCGATTCAGATATTGACTAGGCTTGAATTGTATTCCAGATAATGAAATAAACACTTTGTGTTGGATCTATGATGAATTTGTGGCAATTTTTGTTGAGAGTGTTATGATTTCTGGGTTTTATTCTATTTTTTTTGTAAATGATTGATTTGGGTTTTGTCATTTAATGGATTTGGTGTGTTTTATGTGGGGATTTGTTTGGATCTCCACGGTTTTTTTTTCTGGTGGTCTGGGTTTTGGACTTCTGGTGATGGTATGGTGGCGGTCTGGGTGTGACGGTGATGAATGATGATAAAGGGACAAGGGTTCTGGATTATGGTGTTTCTGGGTTTGTATGACAATGGTGTGTTGATGCTGGAGATTGAAGAAGACAGAGATCTGGGTTTGGAATTCTCATATCTAGGTATGCTAGAGGTAGAAGAAGATAGGTGGGTGTCATTTAGTATTGGGCTGGGGTTGTTTGGTATAGATGGGTGTCATTTAGTATTGGGTTGGGTTGCATTGATTTATTATTATTATTATTATTATTATTATTATTATTTTTATTTAATCAAATACAAAATTACCATAATACCTTTCACCAAAAACCTTCATTAAGGGTATTTTGGTCATTTTACATACTGACAAGGCCATTCTGTGTATTTTAGCGGAATAACTAAAGTTAGTAATTCTAAAAACTAGTGGATCAAACCCAGATAAACGTAAACTAGAGGGACTAAATATGAATATCCCTATTTTTTTTAATACTAGACGAAACTTATAGTGGTTTTAATATTCAATTTCATGTATGTAACAAAATCAACATTAAAACTCTGAATTTTGTGATTTGATATTTAGACCAAAAGCCAACAACGATGGTTTATTACATGCAACAGCACATCGGTGGTCGGTTCCAACCGACAAATTGCACATTGACGGTCATTTCCGACCGACAAATGCCGGTTATTTACTATTCGAAGTCTTTAAATGAAATGGTCTCACAATGTCATTACATGCTTAGTTGCTCACCCAATTAAATCATATAGTAAAAAGACCTCACATAGTCACATGTTTAAACTGCCCCCTTAAAATTCTTTCTCTAAAACCTGAGAAATTTATTTTCATAATTAAAAAAAAAAAAGAAGCAATTTTACTTTCATTAATCTAAAGTACATAATTTCCCCGAAGGTGCAGGTACTCTGTTGACTTATAAACCTTTCAAAGTCATCGGAACAAAGTCTTTCTTTAGTTTACCAGACGCTATGACTAAAATACCCTTATACTAGTAGTCCTTCGAGGCTTCAACTCGATAGGCATTTGGGTGTCCGAGTATACCTCTGTTCGATACTATGGATTAGCTATCCAAACTCAAGTTAATAGTTCCGGTAGGTATCAACAGATCTCTCGGATTTGAATCGAAACTAGTACTGCTTAATCTTGTTAGGTCTTGAAAAATCCGATCAAATCCGGTCTTATATCTGTTTCGGGTAAAACAAATAAAAAAGAGGGGTAATTTAGGTATATTACCGGAAAGAAAGGACATATCCAGAGCAGACCAGTAAAATCCATCAATGGCCAATGGCGTTTTCCGTCAATTCACATTCTCAGATAATAAAAAAAAAAAGACAACTTCATAGAAGAACTTGTTTGTTCAGGTCAGGTCCACCTAACATTCACTCAAAGCCGGCAACGCAACACGCGACCGTTTACGCCGGTGACGGGACTCTCCTCTCACCGCCCAATCACGTCTCGCCACCTCACCAGATCCCTTCCTCTCTCCACGTGGCACCGAACGCCGTCAACCCTAAAACACACACACAACAAAACCACTTCAAAAATCAGCTCTTGTTTTCGTTTCTTCACTTTTGTTCTTCTCCTTTTTCAGTTTACTTGTCCGAGAAACGGAGAAAAAAATAATAAAGTTTCAATTTTTAACTTTTTATCTTCGAAGTTTCGATTTTTCGACGAGATCTGATTCGGGGTTGTTGATGTGATGATGATGGATGAAGACGACGAGATCCAGTCCCATCCTTCGCCGACGGCGACCGGGTCGCCGACAGGATATGGGTCGCCGGAGAACGGGAGGATAACGGTGACTGTGGCGGCTGCGGCGCCGTCTCTGCACCAGCCGCCGCCGCAGTCACCCCAGCAGCAGCAGAACAACTGCATGACGGTGGCTCTTCTGCCGCAGCAGCAGAGAAACGGCGGCGGGGGAGGCGGAGGAGGAAGTGGTGGTGGTGGTGGGAGAGAGGACTGCTGGAGCGAAGGTGCCACGGCTGTGCTGATAGAAGCTTGGGGGGAGAGATACATGGAGCTGAGCAGAGGGAATTTGAAGCAGAAGCACTGGAAGGAAGTGGCTGATATTGTGAGCAGCAGGGAGGATCATAGGAAGACCCCGAAAACCGATATTCAGTGCAAGAATCGAATTGATACCGTCAAGAAGAAGTACAAGCTGGAGAAAGCGAAAATGATGTCTGGTGGAGGGAGTAGCAAATGGGTTTTTTTTGAGAAGCTTGATCAGCTGATCGGTCCAACTGCCAAGATTCCGGTGGTGGCTGCTGGGGCGGTGGGGGCGGGTGGTAGTTCTTCGAGGGTGCCAATGGGGATTCCTGTTGGGATGCGGAATCAGATTGTGGTGGCAAAGAATCAGCATCATCATCAAGGTGGTGGTGGGAGTGGGAATAGTAGTGGGCAGAAAATTCAGTTGAGGAGAAGAGTTGGTGGAGCAGCCGCCATGGTGGCAGCAGTGGAGTCGGAGGAGGAGGAGTCGGATGAGGAGTCGCGGGATTCGATGGATAGTTTTCCACCACCGGCAAAGAGGGGGAGAGTGGCGGTGGTGATGAAGGATTCGAGTAAGGGGAAGAAGGAGAAGGAGAAGAGTGGTAGTGGTGGTTGGGGAGATTCGGTGAGGATGTTGACACAAGCAATAATGAAATTCGGAGAGGCTTACGAGCAAGCAGAGAGCGCGAAGATACAGCAAGTTGTGGAGATGGAGAAGCAGAGAATGAAGTTTACAAAAGAGCTAGAGTTACAAAGAATTCAGTTCTTTATGAAGACACAGAAGGAGATTTCACAATTGAAGCATGGAAGGAGGACTAGCGGGAATGCTAGTAATCATCATCATCGTCATCATAGGAGTAATGATAATGGTAACAACAATAACAATAGTGACAGTGATAACTAAATGTCTAAATGTGTTAGAGAGTTTGTATGTTTAGATTTAGATTGATGAGATTTTTAGATTTCTGTGATGATTGTGGGGTGAAGATGTCCCTTCATTGATGATGAGAAAATGTGATATGCATATTGTGCTAAAAATTGGTAGGTTTTTGAGTGTAATTGTTTCCTATTTTCATATTGTTACTTGTTAGTTTCTGTCACATTGTAACTTTTTATGGAATATGCTGCAACATAGTGATTAGTGACTGAATGAGTAAATAAATATTTAGAGTTGCAGCCAAAGATGTATTGGATTTCATGTGTCGAAAATTATTATTCTAGAGTAACTCTTGATTGATTGTTATGAATGAAATGAGCAACTTTCTTTTATGTTTTCTGTTTCTAGGTTGTGATTGAATGCTTGTTCTGTTGTCTTTTATGTTGCTTAGAGTGAAATTGATAAGTCCCCTTTTCATCACTTCGAGGCTTTGATCTGTTTTCTGCTATTGGTTGTTGTCAAAATTTATGATTTTGTTTGTTTAGGTGTTCGTTTGGAGTGAGATTTAGGGTTACCATTTTGTCACATTGAGGCTTTGATTTGTTACTAAATTTGAACTGAGTTTTGTGCATATTGGAAATAGTAGTTAGATTTATTTATATTCTTGAACCCTGATTTATAGGCTGATTAGGGTATTATCAAGAATATTATTCTCATCAATTTGAAGTTTTGATCTGATGTTATTGCTTCGATGTAATCAATTTGGGTTGACATTATTTTATCTTATTTGAACATATCTGGGATTTCCATGAAACTAAGAAGAACTAACAGTAGAGTTGCACCTTGTGCTAGCAGTGTTTTATCAGTTTATTTTATAATGTTGGAGAAGAAAATGTTAATAACACCATTAATAATCTATCATCGTATTCATCTGTTCTTGAAGATTCCAATTCTACCCTTCACCGCTTGAACCTCACAAACTCTTCCAGGTTCCCTTCTTATCATCCTCTCTAAATTCCCTTCTTTAATTATCATATTCATATATGTTCCTACCCAGTTTGCTGTTAAAATTGTCTTATTGAAAATGATTTAGGAAGAAGATACAATGTAATACTTAACTTCTAAGGGAAATTAAGGGAATGTGGCCTTGGATTCTTGTTTTTTCTTATGTTTGGGTTAAGTTAGCAGAACCGTGGTACACTAAATGTATTACTTGGTAGTATGACATGTATCATTTTTTGTAAGATTAAATTCAATTCTAACATTTCCATTGTTAAACTAAGTCACTTCTAGTGCTCCAAATGTGGTAAAATGTGAAAATGAAGCTAATTATGTTTGTTTGGGTTCCAAGAATGATAAGGGCAGTAATAAATAAGGTTAACAGTGTAGGGGAATATTTAAGGACATTAGATATGGACTGTTTATGAAATTGAGTGAAGCAAACTGAATTTCTGTTGCTTTACCAAAGCTATTATCTTCTACTTTTAGTTATCAAAACTTTGTTGAGGTAGTGAGCCCGCCTATCCATCTTTAGTAATGAATGTCTAGAGTGCAGAAGCTTATTGAATTCTGAAGATGGCAACAAATTATTCCTATCAAGACACTCTTTTGAGCTTACTACCATAGCAAAACTCACTCCCAACTCCCAAGTAAAACTCTTTAGTGTTGCAACTATGCTTGTGTGTGTAGATTTGTTGAAGAGTGCCATTTCTATCCATGAAGTTCTAATTAGCCTCGCATCATTTTGTTTCTTCTAGCTAATTAAGCTTATTTTTACACATCCCCACCTTGAGTGACACAAGTTTTATGTACACTAAGGTTCAGAGGTTAATACAATCTCTTGTCTCTAGTAGATTACTGTGGTTAGATACATGAGGGATTAAGGGTAGAGATTATTCACATGATGTTGATTTTCTCTCTCTGAACCTAGCTGGACTTGCTTACTGAATTTATTTTAAGACTCGTGGTTAAATCTCCATGAATATTTAGTGCAAATGGAGAGATACACAAGCTTTTTTTACTTGTTGAATACTTGATACATTGATGCTTCTCAGTTCTCAGACTGATAATAACCGAACTTCAAACTTTATAAATCTGGTTAAGGATTGTGTCGGACTGTCGGTGCTTCCTCAAGCATACCACACTTTCAAATGCCAGTTGGATCAAATGCTTCAGCCAAACACTTTTCGATGTTGTCACTTGTCAGTAATCAACCAAGGCAAGTGCTTTGGCAAATGAACAGTGAGACCTATTGTCCTTTAATTGCATTTTCTGAGTTTGGAAGACTTGTCTGTGTGGTTGCGGCTATTTGAAACAATGGTCGTTCCACAGATAGATCGGGATTGGCACCAATGATCAGTGCTGCTGCACCATCAGTCCATAACCATTCACCAACTATTGCCCTCGGAAGGTCCACGGAAAGCACCAACAGTGATCTCAGAGCAGACGGCTAGAACTCGTGATTCAGTATTGTTTTCAGCAAAGTCCTTAGAACCATTGCACCAGCAGAGCAGCCTTGGGAATACAACAGGACTCGATTAATCTGCACCAGACATATCTACACCAGAAACAGAAACCGAACAGAATATAAGTTACTCTTTGATCGCCTTTGATGCAGCTTTCCTGCCTAATTTTGGCAGTTGAGCAACTAGAATATCTTGACGTGCATCTAGAGATGGGGCATTGTGGTTTACGTATGCTTGGATTTTCCTTGATAATTTCTTCAGTGAAACGTTCCTTTATAGCTGATTTATCATTTGAGAGCAGGACCGGTTCAATATCATCAACTCCAATTATGATATTTTGTAGACTTACTAGAGAATAGAATAGGAAAAGTAGCTAAAGGGTCACCTAATTATTTAGATATCTCAATGTGCTACAAATTTTGGTTTGTTTCTCATTAATCTTCATGAGCTGTTGGTCTTGGAATGGCCACCAAATCATCAAGTTTTTATTAATTACTACAACTAGAACTACTAGTATTCCTTTTTAATTAGCAATTAGTCCCTCACTCCTGCCACTATATTTCAACTCGTCTAATTGCTCCTCAATCTACTTGGATCCTCTCTCTTTGTTTCGCCAATTTCACTCTAGTAAGTAACTCCTCTCATCAATCTACTTTATATCATTTACTATCTTCCTTACAGTTATATTTTCCCCAGATGTGTATCTTGATTTGTTCTGGTAATTAATGAGTTTTTGCATTTCTAATTTGATAATTGACTTCTTCATATGGAAATACTACGTGTTACACTTCATTAATTGCCAAATTCAATTTAAAATGCACTCAGCCTCCTGCCATCCAAGTTTGTACGTATTTGATTGTATGTACATATTTCTATGCTTTTATTTAGTGTCGATGTTGAATTATCACCATAAGCATTTGATTGTATGTTAGACCATCTCCAACATTGGCACCGATCTCTAAAGTGGAGCCAAAATCCTCACCAACCGCTGCATTATCTGCGCCAAAGTGGAGCCAGAGGAATTGTTGCGCCAAAAGTAGCCAATCTACAAATTGCGCTACTTTGATGGCCTCTGTTTGTATTTTTTTTTCTGATCCCTCATATTTTTTTAATTTACGCTTTAAGCAACAATCCTTAATACTCTTATGGTTTGATCCCTTAATTTATAAAATTATCAAATAATGGTTTTATCCTATTAAATATAATTTATTATAATTATCTAATGTTTTTGGTTAATATATATTTCGTAATTAAATGGTGAAATGTTAATTGTTGAGAATCAATGTTAATTTCGTTATATTATGTTAATTGAGGGTGAAATGTTAATTGTTAAGAATCAATGAAAAAAATAATATTTAAGGAATACTCTTTTTAGAGTAAAATTTGTTAAAATGGGTTAGAAATGATGAAATGGAAGGTGCTACATTTTACTGTAAAGTGGCAACAAGATATTAGAGATGCCCTTAAGCTTCAGATTTTGAAGATAGATGATAATGGCAAGAGAACTGGAGAAACCATTGCTGGATACTGAAAACTTCAACCTTGAGGGGATTGATTTGGTAAGCGCAGGCCTCAAAGTTACCACACTTTTGACTTCAAATTTTTTAGTAGTAATGTAATGTGTATGTCCTTAACACAGGTTTTAAATTTTAACAGGAACGCATACCACTTAATGAAGTATTTGAACTAAGAACTTCCCGAAAAGGTTCTTATTCTGAAGATGCTGAAGTTCGGTTGAGGATTTTTGGTCAAAACAAGGGGCCCGTCCTGTAAGCGTTTTTCAGTTGCTGTTTTTTGAAAATAAAAACAGTATTTTTTGTTTCATTTTCGAATTCTGAAAACGCGTTTGGTAGCAAATACTGAAAGCTGTATTTTAAAAATGAAAACGGAAAAAACGCATCTGGTAGGTTAACCGAAAACTATCAAAAATTGAAATATCAATTTTAATATATTTTTTAATATTATTACAACTATAAACAAATTGATTAAATAATTAACCAATATAATTTTTGTATTATAATTTTTAAATTAAACAAAAGTAACACATCAAAAATTAATTCAAAAAAACATATCAAACAAAATGAATTAATCAAAACAAAACTCTTAAATTATAAATAAATAATTATAATTTATATATATTATTATATAATAAAAATATAATTGTATGTATATATAAAATAAATTATATAATAATAATATATTATAATATAAAATGTAATATAATATTAATATATATATATAAGAGGGACACTTTGATAATTTAAAAATCTTGTTCCGTCTTGTCCTAGTTATATCAAACGCATAACAGTACAATTAATAGTTTAAGATTTTTTTTTAATATAAAAAAAAATAAAAAACAAAATGAAAAACAAAAACGAAAAACGAAAAACAAGTATTTTATGTTTGAAATACTTGTTTTTCAAATCTTTCACTTTTAACACCGTTTTGTTTTTTGTTTTTTGTTTTTTGTTTTTAAATAAAATAAAAAACGGTTAACGAACGCATTTTCGAAATCATTTTTGAAAAACAAAAACGAACAGTAGGACAGGATCTTAACTTCTTCAAATTTCTATAATTTCATATTTCACCTTACAGTTTTAAGCAGCTAAATTTGTGGGCCTGATGGTGAAAAATTTACAGATCATGTAACTTATCATAGATAACAAGTTAACCAACCCTCTTTTCAACCTTCTTTAAATTGCCACATTTGAACATTTTAGTGGCCTACAATGAAGTTTTACATGAAGTTCAAAATCAAATAAATGAACAAGACGTCTTGGTGTACAATTTAATGAAGCATAATCAACCTAACAAGTTCACTAAAATAAATCCAGAATCAATTAAACACGTTCAAAATCTATTAAATGAGCCAGCATACTCCAGTTCCACTGCCTACCCTAACCATAACTTGTACCTAAACAATCAATCTTCACGCCTTGACCGTGACCGTGACCTCGACCTCGACCTCACTTTACGTTTAATTTTATAGCTAAACCTCGCAACATAAGCCTTCATCTCCTCAATTTCATAGTCTATATCTTAACATATGCCACCATCCTCTCATCTTTGCTTACGAGAATTGAAGTCATTACTTCTTCTCTTCGAAGCTTATACAATTTGTTACACAATTCAAAGTTAGCCGCTTTCTAAGTTGTGCTAGATCTTGAATCAAATTGGAGGGATTATGAAACCAAAACGGGTAGATTCTACAAATCATAAGGTTATCATCCAAAAACAACCCTGAATCGTGAATAACTGGAAATTCTCTCACTTGTGCACTTAGTAGGTCTTCAATGAAATGATACTAACAGAAACATGAAAATAAATCAATAATTTGCGCACTTAGTAGGTCTTCAATGAAATGATACCAACAGAAACATGTAAATAAATCAATAATTAATAAAAAAAAATACATAAAGACTTAATAAAAGAGATCTACCTTCTTGTCATCATCCCAGAGACTCTCATGAGCTGAGAAGCCAAAATAAAACAGTCAACAGTCACATGCCAGTAAAATAATTCAAACCATTGGAAAATAAACATGATAAGTTAACATATACCAAAAAAAAAAAAAAAAAATCACACGTACCAATTTAGAAACAAGTGATCCTGTACATATCCATCGCACATTTTCCTTTCTCGGATTAACCGTTTCTAAAGGTCCAATAGGTGCAAAAACATCAAAGCAAAATTAAAAAAAAAAAAAATCGTTCAAGTTCCAAAAAGGGGCGGATAGTTATGAATTGTTGGTGCCAAATTTAAACAGAGTTCAATTTTGAATCTATTTTATAACTTTGAACTTAATCCGCCAGTAACTCACTTTATAAGTTGCACGTGCGTCTAGTGGAACGGTACCTATCATTCAAAAATTTAGTGTGCTTTCTATGTTATGCATGACCGTGCCTAAGCCTTTTGTTAATGAATATTAGCGAAGCTGTTGAGAGAGATTTTTAGAGCCCAGTATTTTATAAAATCTCGAAATCTAGAGCCAGTATTTTAATCTAATCACTAAGATCTACAACAAAAAAGAATCTCAATATACAAAAAAGAAGGCACATAATTGAATGTTAAGGAGAAACAAATAATAATTCAAGTAAAAAGAAATATAAACAGAAGTCAGAGAGAATGAGATAAAATTCAGAAGAAGCCCACTTGCTTGCATATATACACTACTCAAACTAGGTTTAGGTTTAAATGTCTTTTAAGACATCTGGATCTGGTACGTATTATACCGCAACAAAAGCACCCTTCAATTGACATGTTACGTCACAGTATCAATAACATTTCTAAAAAAAAACTTTTCTTTTTTAAAAAAAAATTGGATTGATGTAAAGAGAACAAACATCACAAACATCTACAAAAATCTTTGACTACTCAGAGAATGACAATGCATTAATTTTGTGTGGGTTGATCAGCTTGATCGGTCAACAAAGAACAGAGGTTATTAGGTAGACTTGATCAAAATCAGAGGACCGAGATTTAAAGGGTGGGACTTTTACCTCCGTTTCCAACTAGTCTCTATTTCTCCCGGTCTATAATGGTTTTTTAAAAGGAAAAAATTTAGGTACTGATTTATCGGTATCTAATCTAACTATACTGATCCTTCAATGAAATCTTATCACGTGATAAAAACTTTTTAATTTTTTATCATTTTTTTTTATTTTAGATTATATGACAATCAACCATTGGTTGGTCTGGGTACTGACCAATCAATACCCAAACAATATCCTTTTCAAAACGAAGATTTCACTTTAGAGATGTGATTAGGATCTCTAAATTCTCTTTATATCTATTTCACTGTTTAAATTAAATATTATTATTTTATCACTCTTATTTAGTTTTCATATTTTGAATTAAACTTAACTAATTTAATATAACTTTTTATTTTATAAATATAATCATTATAAAAATTATACCGTTAAAAATATTTTATTGAAATATTTTATTTTTTAATATAATAAAAGTGAGTAAATTATTATCTAAAATAATAAAGAGAAAATAATTTTATTAAAAAAATATTCATATTTTATTATTTAGATATCGTAAAATAGAAATTGATTGGAGTACTAAATTTATAGAGATGAAATATTCTATTTTCAATCTTTAAAATGAAGGAAAATTTAAAGAATGATCGGAGATGGTAAGAGAGATAGAGAGTGAAAAAAAAACGTAATTTGGAAATTTGGAAGAGGGTATGTAAGGTTTATGACCCATGAGTAGAGGTGTCCACGGTTTGGTTAAACCGTTCGAAACCGAACCGAAACCGGTATCTGAAAACTGAAACCGAAACCGAAACAGAAACTGTCGATTACAAAATCGGTTGGAAACTGGATCCCGACGGTTCGGTTACGGTTATGGGATCTTAAAAACCGACCAAAAACCGTCGGGTTCAATTTTTTTTAAAAAAAAAAACCAATGAAATGCTGACACGTGGCAGCATTTAAGAAAAAAAAATCCAAACGAACCGAAAACCGTCGGTTCTGAAACCGTCCTATTCCGGTTACGGTTACGGTTCGGTCTTTCCACGGAACCGAAACCGAACCGTGGACACCATTACCCATGAGTGACGTTCATTTATTTATCGTGAACAATTACAACAACACTCTTGATGTTAATGTTTATAGGATTTGTTATATTTTGTTTTGATATAAGTTTTTAAAAATAAAATCATATATTTTAATAGAAACGAAATTTAGAAATCGGATCCGTTGTGTTTTTGATTTGACAACAAACAAAAAGATATTTATTATCATTAGAAATAAAATTAACTAATGTTGTTCAGTTTTGTAAAAAAAAAAACAACAAAAGTTTACAAAATGAAAATTACTTATATATATATATAAAAAGCCATGCATCAAGAGCTACTTCAATGTCCAGTTTTATTTATTATTATGTTTTTTTTTAATTACAATACAAATGACCAGCAACAATTTAGTAAATACAATATTTTAGTTAATTAAATTAAATTTATTAATTTCTTAACTCATCGTAATATTATATTAATTGATGGGTGAAATGTTAATCTTTAAGAAACAATAAAAAAAATTAATATTTATAAAATATTCTTCTTAGAGTGTGATTTGTTTCAATGGATTGAAGTTAATAGAGTGAAAGTTGATATATTTTATTGTAAAATTATAATAAATTGATATAATAAATTTAGATAAAATTATAACAAATTGATGTAATAGATGGAGGATAACGGTACATAATACCACATTGATTTCGATAGGAGAGGGCATGTAGGTGAAAATCAGAGAGTGGTTAAGACTAGTTTATTACTTTCATTTATTTCTCATGATCAACAACACTCTTGGATCTTGATGGTGCTGTTGGTGAGTTATGATCCACCGCTGGTACATGGTAGTGTTGGATATATATAAATTTATAAATTTGTTATATTTTGATTTGACATAAGTTTTTTAAAATAAATTGATATATCTTAATAACATGGAAATTTGATCCTCTGTGTTTTCATTTAACAAATAAAAAATATTTATTTTCTTTGACTAAATACTTTGCGATTGTGTAAAATAAATAAATAAAAAAAGTTTAAAAATAACAACATATTTCCAATTATATTTTGACCAGATTCCCATTATATTTCCTTGAGAACTAATCTGCAAAACTTCTTTTGTTTTCTTCAACAACAAAGCCAAGATATTTGTGTGTGAGAGAGAAAAGGTCACATCTCATGAAGAAAAAATAAATAAAAAAAATATTAAATGCTAATGTTAATGTGGCAGTTGGAGAGAGATTGCAAATCCTTCTGCTCGAAAATAAGCGATTATGTATTTGATTTTTTTTTTTTTTTTTGGTGTGTGTGAAGAAAATCAGTTATTTCAACTGAAAAAATCTGGTCAGCTAACAAGCAACCAATCTTCTCTTTCAAAGAACACTTTAGAGTTAGACTGATAAAAAATATCATTTTGCAGAGAATCGTTGACCCGACCCGACCCGATCACCACACGTCCTCTGCTTCAGTAAAAAAGAAAAAGAAAAAGAAAAAAGAAAAAGTGAGACCGTACTGTCAAATGTTTTGTTTGGTTGATAAGAAAATACATAAAAATGGAATATTATCGTATTTGGGGCTTTGGCCAATAAAGGTAATTTTGGACAGAAAAAATATGATCATAAAGCTGGGCTTTTAGAATGACATAGTATATATTGTTTCAGACTTTCACAGAGAATCATTGACTTGGTTTTCTTTTGAAGAGCCGCCAAATAAATTCTCTGAAATATTAAAAGATATATAAACATAGTTTTAATATGTTATACGAACTATCATTTGAATTCTTCTAGAAGCTCATTGAGAATTGAGTGTGGAGTGAGAGATAGATTGAAAATGGGACAGCTAAAAGTACACCCACAATTCAAACAGTCAAACTGGATTTAAAGCATGTCTTTGGTTGAGCGATTAATTTAAAGTCGGATGGATTTTAAACCATCTCCCATTTTTTTTATTTTTTTTTCTCTATTTTGAAAACCGAAAATAGAATATTTTTGAAATTTTCAATCTCTATACATTTACAATTCCAAGTATTTTCTAATTTCTAATTTTTAAATAATAAAATATTATTATTTTTAACTAACTATCTTCTATGTATAATATTTTTTTACCTGAATTTTAGATTGAATAATTTTTATCTAACTTTCTCCAACACCTAATATTTGTTAATACTACCTATGTCAATTGCTAATACACAGATCAATTGCTAAAAATACCTGTGTCAATTTTAATCGTTTCAAGCAATTTTCAGGTGGGTAATCCGGTAATTTTAGTAATTTTGGTCATTTTCCAAATTGATATGGTTGGAGCGGAAATGACTTGTCATAATTCTAATGATAACTTTTAAATTTCAATATTAATTATATTGGTTTTATTTCAATTTTCAACGTTTTTTTTTCCATTGAAATATTTTAATTTGAAGATGTTAATGTTATTGATTATTTGAAAACATCAATTAAATTTGATGGTTTAAAAAACATTTGTTTTGCATTGTAAAAAATACTTTTAGTTTATTGATTAAAATAGAAGGTATAATAAATAAAATAAAAATTATTAAAATATAGTCAATATTATATTTGGATAAAAGATCTCAACAAAATATTTTTAATGATATAATTTTTATAGTAATTAGATTTATGAATAAAGAGTTACAATAAATTAATTGAGTTTAGTTAAAAAGGTAAAAAGGATATAAATGAAATTTAGTAAAGAATATGAGGGTAGAGTAAGATTGTAAAAAAAAAATAGTGAAATTAAGATTGGGGATTTGGTTCTCCAAATATGGAGATGAATATTGATCTCTAAAATGATTCTTCTAATTTTTCGTGAATTAGAGAACCATTCGAGTGCTTTGTGGTCTCTATTTCGATATTTTGGAGAAATTGAGACCCATTGGAGTTGGCCTTAGAGAAGTTGTTTGGTTAACTTTTCTTAATCTCTGCTTTTGCTTTGTTGGTACAACTTATGAGTAAGAATGTTAAAGTTATACACACGTTAACGGTCAGGTATCCATGCAAATCTGTTCCGTTTAAAATAAGGATGAATACTATTATTTTAATGATGAACAATGATGGATGTCATTCTAATATATATTATAATTTTTAAAGATAAGAATATCTAGTCCCATCCAGATTTATTATAGATTTTATTATTTTAAAAATATAAAAAAATATTATGTAATTATGAATTCTAAGATTCTAATTGTATAATTAGTTATTAACAATTGATTTAATAATTTTTTAAATTATTTTTTATTTAAATATCACTAAATATAAAACCTGAATAAATATTTAAATTATTTAATAGGAATTGTCATTTAAATTATTTTTTCTATTTAAATATCCATAAATATCATTTGTTCATTCACAATAATAAGGTATTAATAATATATAAAAAAAAAAATTAAATGACGACAACGACAACAACAACAATAACAATAATAATAATAATAATTTAAATGATAATTCCTAAGGGTGGGCAGTAAGTTCGGAATCGAACCGAATCGGACAAAAAAGGGGTTTGATTCGGTTCGTAGTATCAATTAAGTTTAAAAATTGAAAATCGATTTTTTTTTCTGGTTCAAACCGGATTGAACCTATTAAACCGTATATATAACTTTAAAAAAACCCTAAACCTTTCTAATGCTATTTTAGTTGACTATTTGACTAATTGTAATTTTGATTTGGAGTTATTTTAGTTGTAATTTTGATTTGGAGTTGAATTATTTATTTTTGGAGATATATTATTATGTAATGTACTGTTATTAACTGATTTTTGAACATTTATTTTGGAGTTTGGAATGTATTAATATGTTTTTTATATTTTTGAAATAGATTTGTTACTAACTAATTATTATGTAATATGTTTATAACTGATTTAATATTTTATTTTATTTTTTACATATTTTTAAGTTAGGTTTGATTTGAGTTTTTTTTTTTTGGCTTTGGGCTATTTAAATGGCCAAAATTAGTATCATCAATCCATTAAGTTAGCCGGCCCATTAGGCCCAAAACCAAATTTAACCGAACCGAACCGAACCGATTAAAATCAGTTCGGTTCGGTTTTGTTGACGTTTCTTATTCAGTTTATGAAATTCAGTTCTAATAGGGTTGTGGTACAATTTTATTTTTAACCTATCTTACTTGTAAAAAGACAATACTGTCCTTAATGTATTGTTAACCAACTTTGTTTTCATTAGATTTCACATTTCAATTTTGTCTGAAAGAGAGAGAGAAGGTGAGAGACGAGCGATTTCTACACCATTCGTCATGAGAGAAGGAGGTGATGTGACAGAAGCCATTGTCGTTAGAGAAGCTGTGCGAGAGGACCTGTCGGCCAAAGAACAACCATTTGATGCAATTCACTTGGCAACGACGAGAAGAAAAAATAACTGTCGCGCGAGAGGGTTTTCAAATTTCCATTCACCATCGCAGAGAATTTGGCCGTTAAAGGTTTCCTTTTATCTCACCTTTTTTTCGTTTATTACATTTGTTCTGCATTTTGTAAAAGGGAAGAAAATTGATACTGGATTTTTTCAATTTTCTTTTTGTAGGGTTTATGTGATGAGAAAAAAAAAATTGGTCGTTTGCCATTAGAAACTACTGATATTTATAAGAATTTAGATTTAAGTAAAAAATTGATAATAAAAGTCATGGAGATGGAGAGAACATGGAGTTGGATTAAAACAAATGAGACAAGAAGATATGGTGGGTGGTGTGTGGAATTGACTAAGTCGTGTGTTGTGCTGCAATTGACAAAGTTAAACATTGTTTTGTTTTGTTGTCCTGTACTGCAATTATGTACAAATTATTAATCTTCAACTTGCTTTGATTCATTTCAATTATTATACATGTTCATTGGTGCTCTGATGAATTGGGAATTCTAGATTGTATTTTATTTATTTTCCAAAAGACTATTGTTACTTGAATGAAGTTAATGTTGCAATTGATAGTGAGAAGTTGATTAAGTGATTGGTTAGTAGCATCTCATGGTGACTTCATATTTTCCCTAGCATCTAATTCTCATAATTTTAATCTCATTTCCTTACCTTTGTTAATTTTTAGTCTAGAAGCATAATTAATTATTAGCCTTTTAGAACTTCACTTTACTAGATAGATAGTCTTTATTAAAGCACTCATCCTCATGGGAATGATAACGTGTACTTGTGCACCCTATATGAGTTGAACGACTTGTGCATTTGTGATGGGTGAAACACACGCACACCCCTTTAGATAGTCGTTGTAGTTTAGAGTAGTATTGTTTCGATAGAACCAATATGAGCATGTCAGTTGTCGAACAAGAAAACCCTAATTTAGCATGAGAAGAGATCGAACCATCTTAAACAAGGGGACCAGAACGATCTAGGCCCTGGGTCGAACAGACTGAACTATCTCAAGCAAGGCAACCATAACAATCTAAGCCCTAGATCGAACCACCAAAACCGCCCGGAACTAATGTCATATCTACTCCCAACATTAATTACTGCTCCACGGTCTAGCAGAGGTCAACGTAATTGTTCTTAAAAAGTTGATCGATCCACGTCGAATCAAGGATCCTCTAAGATATCGACTCATCAAAGTCAACGATACATAATATCGACCTAATTGTAGATTGATCTATGATCCATCCCCTTGACTTCAACCCATCAGATCAATTGATAACCAACAATAGCTGGATTTGGTATATTGAGCGTAACGGTTTGTTATTTCTAAATCTTTTCTATCTTACTTAACTTATCTTACGATATACTTACTGGAGTGTCAGAGAGCCCCCCCAAAGGAACACCCCATCTCGTGGTTCGTCATCACTCTATTTTCCCTTATTTTTTAAGTTGCCAGTGCCCACCTATTTACAAAAATGTTATTTCCAAACACATGTTTGGAAAAATAAAATGAAGAAGAAAAAGATATTCTACATAAATTTGTATTATCATGAGGGCACAATTAAATTTCTTTTATAAACTTGAGGCACTTGTGTATAAATCTACGAATGTCCAGGCATGAATACTTCTCATAATCACAACAAATTCAAAAAAGGAAACATTATTATTATTATGTGTCAACTCGATATTTAGAATCAAACATTATTGTTGGTCAAATAGTCCGGCCATTGACTAAAGATAAGGAAGCATTCATAGTGTTTTTATTTTTAACGGTAAGAATACCGGACAATTTCAATCTTTAGATTTCAATCTAAAGGTGTACAAAATTTAAGAATTAAAAAAAAAAAAAACTAAAATAGAAAGTAACCAACTCTCTCTCGCATAATTACCCAGTAATCTTGCTATTAACAGCAATGTAGCAAAACCCTTAATAAAATAATTAAAGAAGGCAATTTTACTTATATGTAATGGCTTGAATCTTTGAAATGCATTCAATTTTTTATTTTTATTTTGTGCTTTATGCATAAATGAAGACTATGATGAGCAATATGAAAACCTGATCTCTTTAAAGCATTTGTTTACATGGCTTTGCAATGTTGTACCATTTGTTTCAAAAGATTTACATTGGACTTCAAAAGATCAATTAAAAATAAAAATACATAAGAAACGGTAAACTTTTGATTGATTGATAATCATTTTGATTAATATTTCTAGGTATATTATTTGCAGTTACAATGGATAACTGTTGATTAACAGCTACAGCAATGATGAAGAATCCGACAGTGATCAACCGCACCAGTCCGACGATAGTGTCAATCAAACTCTTTGGATGAAAACCCACCAATGCAGTCACAGCAATTCGACAAACCTCAGTACCCACGTCAATTGTAATAAAATCCATATTCATACACTTAACTGATTTGAAAAAACGGTAAGGTAGAAAATAATTAAGATACATCTACAAAAGAAAAAAAAAAACATTATATTGACTACAAGCTTTAAAGAAGACACAGAAAGAATTGAAAATAAAAGATAAACGAAAAGATAATTCATTCAAACGTCAAAACAAATATATAACATAAATAAAAAATCAACTATTAGACGATATATAACATTCAGACTTTCAGAGTTTTTTAGGCATGAAAAAAACACATAGAAAGGCAGTGATTTTAGGTATCATTGTTCTAAAAAAAACAATAAAGGCAGTATTATGAACTTTGCATTGTTCTAAAAATATAATAATAATAAAGACAGTATCATCAACTTTACAATGTTCTAAAAAAATAATAATAAATAATACTAAAGGCAGCATTATGAAAGACAGAAGAACATTTTCTTTTTTCTGTCTCGAATTTTCTTTTCTATTAACAAAGGTGGCAGCAGCTATTTGATACTAGCAGGTCGCAAAAAACAATTGTGAAACCAAAGGGACACAAGTAGTCCATACACAATTGGTTGACGGTGATTTTTGTGAGGTCAGCCGGTCAACGATTCTACCTGTTCTGTGTATATGCGAGAATGGAGAAATATCAAACAAACAATTAGCAAAACAAAGTTAACATGGTAAAACTCCTATTGAGAAATGTCCTTGGGTTCCCGCTTAGCAACGAGGAAGAATCCACTGTGAAACAATCAATTATACAAATCATGAAGGGACTTGAACCCATTAATAGAAGAGAGGCGCACTACCATCTCAACTAAAAAGTAATATAAGGTTAATTGATTTTTATTTTTATATTATTAGTTTCTAATCACATCCTAACTGATTATGAAACATGATGCAACATACAGTGTTTGAAAAATCGCTCTAGTCGGCCGACTAGGCGTCATCAAGACACTAAGCAACCGCTGGCTGTGGCGATTTAAGGCAAATCGATTGTTCTAACTGGTCGACTACTAATTGGCGCTAGTCGTTAACTCTACCTAGCAATCTCCTTTTAAAACAAAACAAAAAAACAAAAACCAACTAGAGCAATAAGGCCATGAGGGCAAAGACTGTTGCTGGAGTCAGAGGCGAAGACTACCAGATGATGAGTCGGCGACGGCTTGGAGTGGAGAGGGGATGTTATTGTGCTATAGGGTTTGATGGATGATAAAAGCGGCGGCGGCGGAGGTTTCTTTTTGAATGGACGACTAGGGTTTCTTCCTAAAAATACATAAGAAACGGTAAACTTTTGATTGATTGATAATCATTTTGATTAATATTTATGGATATAATAAATATATTACTTGCAGTTACAATGGATAACTGTTGATTAACACCTACCACAATGATGAAGAATTCGACAGTGTCAACCGCACCGGTCCGACGAAAGTGTTAGCTCAAATTCTTTGGATGAAAACCCACAAATACAGTCACATCAATTCTACAAACCTTAGTACCCACATCAGTTGTAATAAAATTCATATTTATGTGCTTAGTTGATTTGAAAAATCGTTAAGGATGAACATAATTAAGACACATCTAAAAAAAATATAGTAACTAATTCAATATATATATATATATATATATACGGAAATTTTCAAAACTCTTTTATAAATGAGTGGTTCACAATCAATGTCCTTATATAATGTTATCAGTGAGCATCGATGGGAAAATGACCGTTAATATATATATACGGAAATTTTCAAAGCTCTTTAATAAATGAATGGTTCACAATTAATGTCCTTATACAATGTTATCAGTGAGCACCGATGGAAAAATGACCGTTAAAATAAATATACGGAAATTTTCAAAGCTCTTTTTTTATAAATGAGTGGTTCACAATCAATGTCCTTATATAATGTTATCAGTGAGCACCGATAGGAAATGAACGTTAATATATATATACGGAAATTTTCAAAGCTCTTTTATAAATGAGTGGTTCACAATCAATGTCCTTATATAATGTTATCAGTGAGCACCGATGGGAAAATGACCGTTAATATATATATATATATATATATATATATATATATATATATATATATATTTATTTATTTATTAATAAGAAGTGGAAATAAGGGTTTTGTCATTATTTTTTTTAAGATACAATCTATAAAAGAACAAAAAATAAATAAATACTATATTGACTATAAGCTTTAAAGAAGATAGAGAAAGAATTGAAAATAACAAATAAATAAAAAATTAATTCATTTAAAAGTTAAAACATAAGTATCGGTCCACATTATTGTGTCATTAGTCTAATAGTATATTGTAAAATAAAATTAAAAATCTACTATAAGACCATATATAACATTTAGAGATTTTTAGGCATAAAAAAAACACATCAAAAGACGGCGATTTTAGGTATCATTGTTCTAAAAATCAATAAAGGCATAATTATGAACTTTGCATTGTTCTAAAAATAATAATAAAGTTAGTACTAGGGACTTTGTATTGTTCTAAAAAAAATTCAGTATTTTTCTCTTGACAGTAATTTTGATGCTAGCAGGGTGCTGCGTAGAAAAAATTGTGAAATCAAACGGGCACAAATTGTCCATACACAATTGGACTCCCAAATTAATTGGCCCATTGTATATTGGACTCCCAAATCAATTGGCCCGTTTTATATAGTACTATCCCAAAGCTAATTTGATACTAACAGGGCGAAAAAAAAAAATTGTGAAACCAAAGGGGTACAATTTGTCCATACACAATTGGACTCCCAAATCAATTGGCCCATTGTATATAGTACTATCCCAAAGCTAATTTGATACTAACAGGGCGAAAAAAAAAATTGTGAAACCAAAAGGGTACAATTTGTCTATACACAATTGGACTCCCAAATTAATTGGGCCATTGTGTATAGGACTATGTTGTCTATTTACTTCACAAATGGTTGCTACTTTGATTTTTTTTTAAGTACTTTTAATCCCTAAAAATAAGATGAACTTACGTTTTTCTCAATGCCATATAGGAATTCAACTCTTTGATATGCAAAAATGAAAAATGCGACAGATGTTCTACGACTGACATGATATAGTCCACTAGCGTATCTCCATTCCATCATGGTATATGTCCACTTTGACCTAAGCCACTAGCACATCTCTATTCCACCATGGTTTATGTCGACCTTGATATAGTTCAAGAATAACAATAAAACAATAAGAGAAAAATCAAAATAGAAACTCTAGAAAATCATCCAAATATACAATAACATCTAGATCGTGACAAATTAGTAAAAGATGAAAGATGAGTTGACCAACAAACTAAAAAAACCTAGAAAAAACTTCAAAGCTGGCTAGATGGATGTAACAAACTCAAGTTTTTAATGATTTGTTATTAAAAATCGTTTGTTTGTTTTTAATGATTTGTTTCTAACTCAGGTTTTAAAGCCGGAGATGGCTGTAATTATGATGAGAAATGTGCTAAATCAAATTGTATTGGATTTTGGTGTTGTTTTCTTATTACCTTAATTTGATGTTGATTTTGAAATTTTGATTTGTAGGCCTCTTTAAATGATGATGAAGCTTGTCGTTTTGGTTATTCAGCAGACCAGTGCAATTGGGATGATGATAAAAATGTAAGTTAATGATTTTCTATGTTGTTTTGTTATTTTTTATTGATTGTTAGTGTGTTTCCTTTGATAATGATAGTATCAATTCATTGAGGAACAAGTCAAGAGTCCAAAAAGTAATAGTCTTCTTCTACCGATGTTTGTCACTTTCTTAGATGAGATGGATTCGTTTGGTGTTGTCGAGTTTTACGTTTCAACATGGTGGAGTGGAAACGTTTCAACTTTTACATTTCCACTCCACCATATTCTACGAAGACATGAATAGTCCACTAACGCATCTCCATTACACTATGGTATACATCGGCCTTGACATAATCCACTAGCATATCTCTATTCCACCATAGTTTACGTCAACTCGACATAATTCAGGAATAAGATGTTCCTGTCATCTAGAATGATTTTGTAACATTCATCAATAAATACAGAAACAAATGCATGTGAGTAAACACCCTTGTTTTTAATTCTGTTTTTTCAATCACATTGGAAAGGTAAAATTGTCTCATTAAAAAAATAAAAGAATCTAAGGGCAAGAATGTATTTTCACAATCTGCAGATGTCAAACACCACTTTTCCATCCAAAACTAACGGTAGGGTGGAAGCTAATACCAAAACAAAAGGGTGCAAAACATCTAATACCTCATAAGTGAGGGTAGAAATTAATAATATCTCTTATATAAATTTGGTATGTAATTTGGGATAATTAAAAATTATTTTTTGTATTGATTTGTAATTTATGTTTTTTTATAAGGTCTCAGGATGGAACGACTTATGCATCAGTTCTCTTCGGTTTCTGCACTCAACAATGTTCCTTACACGTATGTCAATGAAATCGGCACCTTTTCGTTAGCTATTGAAACGTTGCAGGACTATTTTTTACTGCTCCCATTCGATGAGCAACGAGATTGGTTGCGTAAAAAGTATCTTCAAGATACATAATTTATGCAGTGTTTGAAACAGGGAAATTCCGAAATGATACGTATTTGAGGGACATTTTTAAGCAACTCAAGGATAAAATGCTTTGTCGTTTCAAAAAGAGAGCCTTCCTAAATGCATAATCTGCTAGATCCGTACTCAAAGTAAGTTTTTTAAAATAAAATTTGATTAATTTTTTTTTTATATTTACATATTTGTATTATTAGAGTGGTTTGTCCTAGGTTATTTATTTTATCTCCTTGGAAGTTGTTCAACCTTCTTGTTTATTGTAAAGTCCATTCTAGGAATATGTATAGGCTTTCTTTGTTTTCCTTATAATTTTATATTTAAACTTTGTATCTTCTCTTTTTCAATTCATCGAGAAATTACCTAGACTTTACTGTATTCTTCTCTTTCATTCTTCTAAAATTTACATGGTATCAGAGAGACTTTTTTTATTATTTTCTGCTGAAACTATGGAAGAGGAAAACGACCTCAACAAAAGTAAGGAAGAGGAAAACGACCTCAACAAAAGTATTCCATATGTATCTTTATCTGATCTACTTGCTCTTCATTCTTCCGATCACCCGGGTATAGTACTTGTTGCGAAACTTTTGGAAGGAGATAACTATGGCCAATGGAGTTGCTCGATGCGGATTGCTCTAAGTGCCAAGAACAAACTCGGTTTCATCGATGGAACCATCCAAATGCCTACAGAAAATGATCCTCGTCTCCCGTTTTGGACACGATGTAATCATATGGTACTCTCATGGATCCTCAAATCTGTTCATACTAATATCTCTAGTAGTGGCATCTATGCAGAAACGGTTATGGATGTATGGAATGACCTTCACGACAGATTTTCTCAAGTAAATGACACCAGGATTTATCAAATTTGTCAAGAGATCGTCGAACTACGACAATGTTTGGAATCGGTTTCCATCTATTACACCAAGCTAAAGGCTTTATGGGATGAACTATCCTTTTATCGTACCCCACATAGTTGTACGTGTGGAGGATTGAAGAATTTTGTTGACGAACAAGAAAAAGAAAGAGTCATACAGTTTTTAATAGGGTTAAATGATTCTCTTGCCACCGTTCGATATCCATTCTCATGATAAACCCACCGATAAATGGAAGACTCATGCCCTTGTCCTTCATTTAATACCGTTCGAGATTATTATAGTGGTTTGTTCTAGATTATTTACTTTGGTTATTTATTTTATCTCTTTGGAAGTTGTTCATCCTTCTTGTTTATTGTAAAGTCCATTCTAGGAATATATAGAGGTTTTCTCTGTTTTCCTTGTAATTTTCTATTTAAACTTTGTATCTTCTCTTTTTCAATTCATTGAGAAATTACCCAGACTTTACTGTATTCTTCTCTTTCATTCTTCCAAAATTTACATGTATGCTATTATTCTATTTTGCAGAGATTCAAACATGAAAATTGGATTGAAGTTTGATCAGGGAATATGATACCACCAAATGCTTCGACAGAATTGATTATGGACAATTTTACTATTTTTAAACTGTAAATAAAGTTTACAAGCATGACTTGTACATGTTAAAATACATTGCATCTCTTAATGATATAGATCAATCTTAATTAATGAGATATAATTTTCATAGCATATTGGACTTGGACTAAATTTGTATAGTTGGCACATGTTAGCTACAAAAAGAGATAGCTTGGCTCCACCTGATTTTGTCTTCTGGATCGTTTGGCCCAATGAAGGCTTTGACATTTGAACCCAATAGCTTCATCATTTGGCCTAACCCAGAACAGAAACTGTGCACTGTGGAATATTGAAGGGAATTCTCATCAAGCTACAAATGACACTCCATAGGCCCGTATCATCTGAAATCTAAATCCCTTGAAACGTTGGTTATATCTCGAATTTGATTTTTACAAGATTCTGCAAACCATACTTTCCTTCCAATAAGCACAAACCCTTGCCTGGCTTCTCACAACTCTACAAATATTATCTCTACAATAGAATAAAAAAACAAACACAAATGATTTTTAGATACCTAAGATAAGTCATCTACAATACAAACATAGCAACAAAACAATAAGAGAAAAATCAAAATAGGAACCCTAGACAATCATCCAAACATACAAGAATGATGAGCAAGTCAAAGCCATGTTATTTTTTGTTGATTGTTAATGTGTTTCTTTTGATAATGACAATATCAATTCATTGAGGAGCAAGTCAAGAGTCTGGAAAGTGATCTTATACAGAAGTTTTTCACTTTTGTAGATGAGATGGATTCGTCTGATGTTGTCGAGTTTAAGTTTACACTAATTATTATATAGAGATGTCCGATGTTGTTAAGTTTTTGAAAACATTTCCTCATATTGTTAAAATGTCCGTTTGCTAGGATTTATGTACTCTGAGTATTGATTTGAAATTTTTTAGGAAGGGTTGGGTAGATATTTTCGTTGCTGTGAATTTTTCTAGTGCAAGTCAATGGGATTTTTAGTTTTATTTTTTAATTGCTCAATAATATGTTCTTACACTTTGGACTTCAGTCCCTAGTGGTGTGGGATGAAGGTCGTGTGCATGGAGATTAATATAGAAAGTATCAACTTGGTGGGTACGATAAAAGCAATGTTACATGCACAAATTAAGTCATTATAGTCAAAGTCGATAAAGTCAATAAGAGTTTTTTCTTGTTTTCTTTTGATCAGGAATCACACAATGAATTGATCTAAGAGTGATTAAAACATCTTTTTTTCTTCTCTTGCAGACCCAACTCCCAAGTTGAATCTGGTAAAGTATCAAGAAAGCAAACATCATCGATCATTTTCCCAAGTATGAATCATACAATGCATTGACCTACAAGTGGTTAAAACATCATTTTTCTTCACACTATCAATACTAGAGTTCAAAAATTAAATGACACTTTTTGGAGGTGGCTTTTCAATATTTTCTCTGTTTTAATAACTTATGTTTAAAATACACATATTATGGTGAACGAACGAAAATGCCCACAACAGTTGTTCCACGTCAACTATCTATAATTTTATCTAGTTTTAATTTTATCTTTTACTTTTCATTTAACAATAAGAGACTTGAAAGAGTAGAGAGTGAAGTTACTGCGACGGCTCAAAGCAGCCAATCGACCGGATTTCGACAGTAGACAGCGATGATTTCTTGAGCATTTCCATTTTGATTTCGATTTCGGTGAAAAACAAGATATGTAACTTGAATGATTTGATTTTGAAAACCGATTTGAATGTGTTTTGTTGGGTTATACATTCATTTTGTATATATAATGTGGTTTCTAGGGATTTAGTTTTAGATCTGGTTTCTAGTTTCTAGAGTTAGAGTGGGGAAGATGATAAACAATAAATAGGTTAGTTAAAGTCTCGGAGCATGTTATAAAAGTATTAGAGTAATAAAATCTCGATAAAAGTCTCGGACAGTGTTACAGAAGTCTCGGGGAGTGTACAAAAGTCTCGGATCAATAAAGTCTTTGTGACATTGTGCGAGTCTTTAACCCGAGACTTTTGCCGAAGACTTTTGTATAAGCTTTCCGAGACTTTGTCTTGAATAGGCTATAGCGTCCGAGTCTTTTGTAACATGTTCTGAGACTTTTGTGTAAGCGTCATGAGACTTTTTTTTGAAGACTTTTGAATATGTTATAGTGTCCGAGTCTTTTAAAACATGTTCCTAGACTTTTGTATAAACGTTCCGGGACTTTTGAATAGGTTGTAGTGTCCAAGTCTTATATAACATGTTTCGAGACTTTTGAATAGGCTATAGTCTCTGAGTCTTGCATAACATGTTCCGAGACTTTTGTATAAGCGTTCTGATACTTTTGTCTGAGACTTTTGAAAAGGATATAGTGTCTGAATCTTTTATAACATGTTCCGAGACTTTTGTAATGTGTTCCGAGACTTTGTTATATTGTTCTGGGACTTAATGGAAAAAATTTCTAGACCTAAAATTTGTATGGTTGTTGCATATGAGGAATTTGAGGGCCAGGTTAAAATCTCCTCAGGTCGACTGGTATGACACCAAGATTACTCACCAGAACCACATAGAAAACCTGCAAGTAATCGATGATGCACATGATGGAGTAGTGGAAAATGGAGTTGAAGAGCGAGATAGGTATCGGCAGTTATGTTTTGGTCATTTTCAACACATACAGTGAGGAATGGCGTTTTTTGGTGGTCTTGTGCATCAACTGCTATTGCGTGAATTACACCATGACGTACTTAGTGATGAGATCAAGTTTATGTTGGGTCAGCGTAGCATCCAATTTTCTAGGGTGGCGTTTTGTTTGATCACTGGGTTGAAGTTCACAGCCATCCTGGACACGGAGCTCTATCAGGATGTCCCGAATGACATACGCCAAAAGTACTTTGGTGGTCAAGATGCAGTCACTTTTGCTGAACTTGAAGCAAGGATTGAACAGGGTAAATGTTAAGAGCAATTCGATACAGTAAAGTTATGTCTCATGTACATGTTGAATTGATTTTTGATTGGAGCGGAAAAGAGGAATTATGTCCCTGTATAGCAGTTGCGCCTTGTTGATGACTTTGATGCGTTCAATGCATCCCCATGGGGTTACCATGTGTACAAACACTCCATATTTGGGTTCAAAATTGCCATTCTCTATAGGTTGTCGGAAAAGAGGAATTCTGTCCCTATTGGTGAGCCTTGAATCTTAATTACCACTAATAATGTAATTATTGAGTTGTTATGTTTTCCAATTAACCAATCATATTTCCATTGGATTCGTTGTAGGTTTTTACCTATGAAGTTATTCCAACTCTTGCCATGCAATTCAGGACTCCTAGAGCAGTTGAACAACCCTTCTAGCGTATTCTAATATGGGAGTTGACTTTTCAAGCGAGGGGAGAAAAACTGGATAAGATTTTCACCGCAAAGGTAATAATCTAGCAAGTTCAACTATGAATATAATTCTCATTCCAAGGTTCTGATGTTACGTTTGTATTTATGATAAAATTTTAGATGTTCGTAGATGTAGAATTGACCCCTACAGAAGATGAGGATTTATAGTACTACTAGGGGATTGACGAGGTAAGCAATATGTACCCTGATAATGTTTCAACGATGACTATGTTGGGGGGTGGAGGGATATGTTACCATATGTCGAACATGTTGGAGAGTTGATAGATGAAGACATAGGCACACCAACTAGATCTAGATCTCTTGCATCCGAACATGAGAGTTCTGATGTTGCTACACCAAGTAGTGTCCCAATTGTACCTGTCAGGCCGACCTGTGTCAGATTCGTGCAAGCTACTCAGACGGTGGGTCATGATGCACCTCCTATTGGTGTTGACTCTACCTATATAGATAGAGCCGACAAAACGACCTGTGACCCGCGAGTCCGACACGAACCCAAGGTCAATAAACGGGTTCGGATTGACTGTAAACGGGTTCGGATCATAAACGGGTCAACCCTTTTACCCTGTTTATTATACGGGATCGTGTCGGGTTTGGCTATATGGGTTCACGGGTGACCCCGATTAACCCGTTTGCCAGATAGATACATTTGTCATTTTAATTATCATAGGGGTTATAACTGAATATTTTCGTACTAGATAATCATTTATAGTAGCACTCACAAGCATTTCTAAAATAATAATAATAATAAACATTAAAGTATGAAAAGTGACTTGTCTTATCGGAGACCATTTGAATTTTACAATAATAGTCATATAGAAAAGTGAGAAAACTACAAAATTTTTATAAAAATAAAATAAAACTTTCCATTAAGAAAAAAAAAAGATAAGAAGACTCTCGTCTCTGGATTCTCTTTTGTGAGAAAAACAGAACACTCTGCTCATGGTTTCAATCTTTCTTCTTTTATTTTTCTCAATCTGTCGTCGCTACAGATGACATCATCGTCTTCGATTTGGAACTCTCTCACCACATGCTTCAACTCCTCTAAAGCATCCTCTTTCTTCTTCATTGTCGCTGCCTTGCTCTCCATATTCTCGAACTTTGTGTCTGCCAAGTTCAAGAGATCTAATCACTTCTCCGGTTTTCTTCTATTGTGGCTTTTGTTGATTTTCTTCGACTCGTTTGTTGTTGTTGTGATTATGTTGGTTGATGTGGTAGAGACAAAGAACTTCGTCGGGGAATTCATAACTGTAACGGGTCACGGGTGAACTTTTGAATCAGCAATTAGTTTTCGAGACTTCTACTAACATGTTCCGAGTCTTTTGTTAACATGTTCCGAACTTTCCGTAATGCAACTCAACCTTACTACCTCAACGGCTTTAACAATAGAAGAAACCTTTAACCCTAAACAAGACAAAAATGGGGTAACCTTAGCTTGATTTGTACACAAACAAAGGAAACAAAGGAAAAGAAGAAAAGACGGTGACAAAGATGAACTTCGAACGAGTAGAAGTCTTGGAGATGTAGTTAGATCTGTACGTTTTAGTTTACAGAGCCTTTAAAGTTACAGAGAGAAAATCGGTTATATATTTTCAAAATGCATAAAGTAAGAGTATTTTTAAAAGTTAAAATTGATATCTTTAAAATATAAGTTATTAAAACGGCGGTAGTCTTGAAATATCAATTTAAAAAAGCGATAAAAAAAAACCCAATGTCCTCATCAATACTAACCATGAAAACAAAAACTCAATACAATTCAAAACTTGAAGACACCCCAGTTGAGAAAATTAACATGTCATTGCTTCAAAATAAACAACACATTAAAATATTACAATATAAAATTCATATTTCAAGTTTTCAACTAACCAGCCATGAAACAAAGTCCAAAATGCAAAAGAATCAAGTTAGATAAGCCAAACTGAGGAACACAAAAACTTTACCTTGGTTTTGGGAGTATAATCAATGAATAATTTGAAAAAATTGTTTGCGGAAGAACCCGGATTCAATTTTTCAAAAATAGTAAATTGCAGAGAGAGAAACTGAGAAGCTCGAATTTGCATGAAACCATAACCCGATTCGTTTTAATTGTTAATATGTGTCCGAAGACTCGGATTCGGGTGAGCCCAGTTGCCCCCAATATTTTTATTTATTTTTTAAATGTAATTTTGGTTTTTTTTTATAGTTATATTTCATTTTTAATTTTTAAGTTTAACCGATTTGACGCTTTAAAAAAAGTTTAACCAATTCGATAGATGAGTTAATTAGTACTTGATTCATTAAATTAATTTTGTTTCAAATTTTTTTTTTTAAATATAATTTATGTAGAACTCCCTACTCATTTAAATTACTAACTTGATCATTGCAAAGGATACAGAGCCTTAGTTTTCTTTCTAATTTTCTCATAATCCAAACACCAATATGTCCATGCTCACATCCACTTTTTGTTAAATCATGGATGGTGGTACACCTTCTTGTCAAAAGAAAAAGAAAAGAAGAATGGTTGTAAACCTCCCGTTTCATATTTATGGATTTAAATCTTATATTACTTGTAAAAACGTAAATACGTGGAAACATTTCTCATATGTTATGTTAGTAATTATTTAAGATCTTGGTTGGTTTCAACACATCTAATAGTAATGTTTGTCTCGAAATGTCTTGACAAACCCGTAATCCAATTTCGGTTCAATTTTTAGACCTCTCATTTTGTTGTTATAATAGTTCAAGTCTCATAATGCTTATAAAAACACAAATGTATAAAAACATTTCTCATGCGTTGTATGAGTAGTTATTTGTGTAATTGTGTTGCATTAGTTCCGATAGTAATTTTTGATCTCAACATGTTCCGACAGATACCGATCCAATCTCCTTATCTGTTTTTAAGAGAAACAAAAATGGCCAACCTCACATACATCACAAAAGTCATTATCATGATAGTTATATATGGTTACCGTGGTCAAGGTGCAACAATGACAATACATACACACAATACACCATGGTGACTCTATGCAGCTCCACAAGTCAATAACATCCACGTGGTCCCACCGGCCAATCAAGTGCTGTGGGCCCCTCTCTTCATCCAAATCAAGACCGTTGGATCCGAATGATTTTCCACGACCCCCAAAACCATTTGCCACAGATTGAATTGATTGAAAATTTGGGTGCTAGTGGGAGACACACAAATCTGATGGTGATCTTGGCTGGTGGGGCCCGTCCCACTGATCAGTGCATCACAACCGTCCAATCTTGTTATCATGACAATTAACGAATTTGTTTTTTGGATCAACCTATGATATGATCTCACTTGCCTTGTTCTATTATCAAAAACCATCCTTTTTTATTTTCCCCTAAATAAACTGAATTTTTTTTTAGGATTTATCAAATTTAAAAAAAAAAAAATTGGTTGATTTATCAAATCTAACGTAAACATAAAATAAATTGATTAGTACTACAATAATTTATATACATTATTTGGGAAAGAGTAGAGCCTAAGGATCATTAAGACTACTCTTAAGATATTAATGTCATTTAATATCCAAAAATCTTGTTTATAAATAGTTTATTAGGTCTATATTAAGATCATAATGTCATTTTATATCCAAAAAAAACTTTATAATAAATCATCACATAAGGTTAGATTGATAGCAAATTTATCAAACGTATTACGTAATCAAATGATACAAAAGAAAAACGAAGCACATGTTGTAATATACCTTCCATTTCATATTAGTGATGGGTTTCAAACTCTACCATGCATATTTTATTCCGAGTCATACATGTAATGTATTATTTGATATCGATTGAAAAAATATAAATTTTGTTATCATTAACATAAAAGAGTACCTAATAAAACTGATAATCTAATTGTTTGTGACAAATCGACATTATTGGTCGGTAATCTGGTATTAGGTAAAGCAATCTAACCTTTACAATCTAAGTTTAAAAATGAAGTTATCACATGTATTACGATCATCCTGGTTTATAAAATATTATGCAAAGACACTTTATATATATATATATAAATCAAACATTTCAAGTCACATAAATAAGTGAATTGAAATAATTAAGACAATAATAGAAACCTTTTTTCTTAATGTTTTTTTTAGTATTATATTATTAAGTAAATTTAGGGTTTTTTTGGAAAGGGAAAACTCGAAGATTTTACCACCTGACCAACTTTATCTTATCTTTATTTTTAATGTTTTTTTTTTAAAAAAAAATGTATTGTACTATTACATAAATTTAGGATTTTTTTAGGAAGGAGGGAAGACTCTGATCCGCAACACTTTATAGTGAAGGTGTGATGAATTTACCACTAGGTCAACCTCATCTCGTCTTTTTTTCTTAATGTTTTAAGTATGCTATTTACTAAGATTAGAATATAATTAAAAATGGTTATCTAAATTTGCCTTAATTAATAGTTAAGATGAAGGTTTTAGTGATCAGTTGTCCATCCTACAAAATTAATATAGTATCAATTTATTCTTAATGATTACATATGTACAAATATTCTAATTTCATTTTCTTTATATATTTAAATAATACGTATCGATATAACTTAATCAGTGCGTTGAATGTCAACCATTAGATTTACATACTTTGACCCAAAGTGTATGCACTTGTCAAAACTTCTCAATAATCAGTGGTCCACCTATAATGTATTGATGTAAGTTATATCAGTATGTACCGATCAGAACGAGACTATATATATATTATATGTGGGTGTTCAAGACAGTGCATATTGATATAAATTCATCATACGTTGAATGTGAACCTTAGATTTAAATACTTTAATTCAAAATGTATGTATTTATCTAAGTTTATCTATAATAGTGGTCCACTTGTATTCCAATTAATATAGTTACATCAGTGTGCATTGATGTGTAATATATATATATATATATATATATATATATATATATATATATATGTCTCACCGGATCTCACCATTTTTATCGTGTGTTATGATGATATCACAATTTAATAACTTAAATTTAAAAGACACCTATTATGGTGAACTACTCAAGTTACTCTTAAACTTTAATTTTTAAAAGACAATATGCTGAACTCGTGTGTATGTCCCTAACAAAGTTGTCTGAAAAACTTGTCTCTCTCTCTAAAAAAGTTATATCTCTAGATTCTACACAAGAAGATAACAAATATATATGATATTCACTTATATATTTTTTTATGCATTTCATATATTTTACATGCATTTCTGTGTGGGTTAACAATGTATTCATTCATCGACAATATGTTGTTTCCAGTTTTTATAAGAACATGTATGAACATTGAATAGATTCGAGTTTTTTTTCATGTGTGATCGAGAATATTTAAAGATGAATAGAGATTATTTTATATTGGATCGAGCTTTTATATAATTTGAAAAAAGCTGGATTATTTGAAGAAGAAAAAATGCTCGATATTTTGACAAATATTCTCGATCCCATAAAAAAGTTATCGATCCCTTTAAAAAGTTCTCGACCCGTTTTAAAAGTTCTCGACCCGTTTTAAAAGTTCTTGATCCATTGTAAAAGTTCTCGAACCTGTGAAAAAGTTTTCGATTCCCTAGAAAAAATTATCGTTCCCAACAAAAAATTTCTCGATTCCTTGTAAAAGTTCTCGATTCCTTATAAAAGTTCTTGAACCCATGAAAAAGTTCTCGATCCCTTATAAAAAATTCTAGATCCATTTGAAAAAAGCTCGATCCCTTAAAAAATGTTTTCGATCCCTTTCCAAAAAGCTCGATCAGTTTATAAATGTTCTCGATCCCTTACAAAAAAAGTTCGATCTCTAAAAAAATGTTCTCGATCATTTACACTTGAGAAATATTTGTAATTCTTAGTAATTGTAAAAGTAATTTATTTTTTTAATTTGTTAATAATGGTTTGTGATGATGATTTTCACAGGACAATGGATCAGGTTAGAATAGTCATATCTTATAACGGTCGATGGGAGCAATTACCTGATGGAAGTCAGAGGTTTTTTGGTTCTGATAACCAAGGAATGTATGTGTCAAGAAATATGACTTACGAAGAGCTGATGTCAATCGTGCAAACTGTTGTGAAGTACGATGTGAACAGATACATTGCTGATCTACAATCTATATCAATCATTCCCGAGATAAAATGTTGCACAGTTATAAGAAACGACGACGATATTTTGTTTATGCTAGGGGAAGATAGAGTGATCCCTAAAGTATGTGTCAGTCTAATTGAGAGGGCATCATGAGGTGTAATTGGTGAAGAAATCTCTCATCGTGATAACACCCAACAATTTCGATCTTCAGGCGGAAGCAACCAGTTGTTCACAAAAAGAAGTGGGATTGACGGTAGGGAAAACCTATGTGGTGTCCCACCGAAAGTAGCCGGCCATGGTGATATAGTTGGAGCTCAATTGGACGATGATTTTGGTTGTTAAATTGAGATGAATGTTGGGCTGTACAACCACCAATACAATGAGATGTACAATGACATGAACAATGGGCGGAACAATGAACCGAATAACTTAACAATTCATGAGGTGGCTAATGAGCCAAATTTACATCTAGTAGATAATGTAGCGAACAATGAGGAAGATGAAGAACCGTTTGAAATAGAAAGACGTGCAAGACGTGTACACATATGTAGTTCCACTGCAGTAAATATAGCTGGGATCTCTGAGGTCCGGCCTAATGTAACTCCAGCTGATTCTGAGAATGCCATACTATGGGTTATTCTAGAAGCAGAATCATACTCGTTTGGTATGGGTGGAAGCAGAAACTTGGTAGAAGATGAACCTACAAACATGATATATAAAGGTCAATTTTTTCCTACTAAAAAGGATTTGAAGAGATTGGTTGGGCATTTTGCAATGCGGCACAACTTCGAGTGAAAGGTAAAAAGGCCTAATAAGACAACATTACATCTGGTTTGTTTGATGGACAACTGTACGTAGAAGTTAAGAGCGGTGAGGAGAGATGAAGCGACATACTTTCAAGTAAGAAGTTTTATCAACGAACACACTTGTCCGTTTGAGGAGATTCACCATCGCCATCGACAAGCTAATGCAGTCATAATTGGAGAAGTGGTTGCACCTAGATTGCAACAACATGATGGTCGACTAATGCGTCCGAAGGACATAATCGATGATATGAAAACAATGTATGGCATCCAAATTATGTACAATAAGGCACATCAAGCCTTTGATTATGCATTGTCACTAACCTATGGAACGCATGACGAAATCTTCCAACTACTGTCATCATTCGGTTACGCGTTGGAACAACAAAATCCCGGAACAATCACTGACTTACAGTGCAATGCAAATGGTAAATAGGTAAATTCCTCTACTTTTTCATGTCGTTGGGTGCCACCACTTAGAGGATTCCATAGGTGTATGCGTCCAGTTATTACCGTTGATGGTACCCAATTAAAGGGTAGATTATGGGGCATAATGTTTGTTACAACTGCATAAGATGAGAATGAACAGGGTTATCCAATTGCTTTTGGGTACGGTGACTCAGAAAACAACCTATCATGGGAGTGGTTTTTTGATTGCTTGAAATGTGCCATTGGCCATATAGATGATTTGGTATTCATTTCTGATCGACATGTAAGCATTGAAGCAGAGATTTCTAAAGTGTTCCCTTATACCACCCATATCATATGTTGTTGGCACTTTTATGAAAATATTAAGAAACGATATCATAGAAAGGATGTTGCCGTAATAATGGACAAAACAACCCGAGCGTAAATCAAGTTGCAGTATAACCGATACATGGAAGAGTTACAAAACTTACGCCCGAATGCATATGATTATATAATTGATGTCGGTTCACACAAGTGGTCCCGTGTACACTGCCCCGACAGAAGGTACAGGGTGATGACAACAAATGCTATAGAATGCATAAACTCATGCCTAAAAATTGCATAGCAACTACCTATGTTGACTCTGGCAGAGTTTATTAGGAATATTCTACAACGTTGGTTTCACAATCGTCATAGGGTTGCACAATCCACGCTTCATCAGTTGACCGACACATCACATCTTGTGGTCCTAAAACTTGTTGATAAGTGCAATTTTATGACCGTAAATCCAGTTGACTGGAACATATTCTCGATGAATCGGTATGAAAAAAAGTGAACCGTTGACTTAACCCAGAAGACCTGCACATACAACAAATTCCAAATGGACCTTCTTCCATGTTCTCACGCTCTCGCTGCCGCAAGGTACATCATACGTTTTTGTCTCGGTTAATATTACTAAAACGTGAATCTCATCATTTTCATTATTTTTACAGAGACCGAAACATGGATTTCATATCTCTGTGTGCAGAGTACTATAAGAGACAAACACTTATTGATGCATACTCGGTTATTATTATGCTGGTTGGACATCCTTCCACTTGGATTATACCATTGCTGAGAGTGGTTTTGAATCCAATCTTCAGGAGATAAGCATGTCACACGAGGGAGGGTCGCTATATCTCATCTTCGGAGAGGACAACTACACATAACTGTAGAAGATGTGGACAACCAGGGCATAATTCAAGGAGATGTTCTAACCCGGCTTTGATTAATGAAGGTCCGAACAGAGTTGTTCCTGAAGAATACAGGCGCAAATGTAGCATCTATCATACAGTTGGCCACAACAGACAAACGTGCCCTATCAGAGGCTTCACCATGGAATGCTTTGAGGCGTTATGATTATGACATTGTGATAATTTGTACTTGTATGACTTGTTCATTAACTTAAATTCAATTTCATTTAAATAGGATTTTCAATTTGTGTTATACTTGTGATTTATGAAAGTTGAAAAGGAAACAAAAATTAAAATAAAATTTAATTACATTGTAAACATGTTTATACAAAAGAATTGGAACATATACAAAAGAATTACTACATAAATCTAAACAGGCCGAGAGTTAGAAAAAATCTCAACTGCCATCTTCTCTCGAATGATCTCTATATCGTCTTCCGACCAATCGAAATCCTTTATGTCTGCCAGTAAGTACTCGATCAATCTCAACGTGTGGGGACCACAGTTACCCCTGCAGTTGGACATATTAACATGCGTTAATAAAACAATAGGTATTTAATAACACAATCTCAAAGTTAATATTACAAAATGTCGTACGATTTCTTCTGATGGGGGATACATGTTTCGGACACCACGCTGACTGAGAAGGCCTTATTCTTCTTGGCTAAAGTCTCATGGCCAGCCGGTCTTGCAGTATGAAACCTAGTCTGATACAACATTGAGGGTAAAAACAATGCAATGGGGCTACTTGCTACTTCCGAATATGCACTGGGACATCATATCTCCAGAGGTCGACTATGAACATCTTCCCGGATGTGAGGTAGACAATCACCAATAGTCAATGTTGGCGTCCAATGTTGCACGGTATCAGGACCTCTAAATGTAAAAAGAAGGTGTTAGGATGTACAAAGACATTTATATTTGTAATTACAAACCAAGTAAAATTTACCATGTCAACCTCGTGCCACTGACGGCATCCAATCGGGGCACCACCAAGTACCGTTGTAAGGTCATCATCTTTCCAATAGTACCTCAGCACATTCCACAGTGCCGTGGTGATCTCCCCATGAGCATCACGATGCATTATTTTTCTGTACTGGTGCTCCAGATAAGACTGTACAAACAGTTGATCGACAAAAAAATTATTAATGTTTTTCAAACTTATTTACAAGCATGCGTAATAATTACTAATTAAAATACTTATAAAAAACTGCGTATTCAATATGTTGACCATCTGGTTGTACACAGTCAGGAATGCTTGTTGACGTTTCTGAATAATATAGAGGTACGCGTTCATATGCTGGGAATATATACACGTAATAAAGTGTTGGGAGTGTTACATATCTAAAACAAACATTAAAAAGAATTTTTCCGGCCGCACGTACCTCGTCCTCCAAATCCATGAAGTTGGTCTGCATCTGATGGAACCATGCATCATTAACTGGCTCCAGCACATCCACATCACGCTGCATTAATTTTTCATTAGCTACACAATTATTTAATTGAACAGAAGAAAACCTGCCACCTAAATAAATAAAAAATTACTTACAGTTCCCTGTTTATGTTCTTCTTGAAGGCTCGGTAAGCCTTCAACTGGTCACCGTCCACCAGTCCGTGGAAATAAAAAATGTGGTCAGGTTCCTTAAGTATTACCCTCGCCCTCTTCGGTAGGTACGGATATGTGTACAGGCTGAGCAACTGCCAACAGCGCTTCTGTACACGCTTCTCCAGTTGAATTCCCCCCGCTGGGGTGTGCTGCGATGAGGAGCTTCGTTCCATATGCGGTTGGATCAATACAGGTGGTGGAGGGGGCAACTGTCGCTGGATCGATGAGGGAGAGGAAGGGGGATGAGGAGCCTATCGCTCGATAGGAGGGGGAACCTGCTGCTCGATCAGAGGGGGTGGCCCTCGCTCGATCAATAGAAGAGGTGGAGGGGACGGTTGCTGCTCGATCAATGGGGGAGGTGGAGATGACGGTTGTCATCGATCGATGAGGGAGAAGGAGGGGGCGGTTGTCGCTCGATCGATGGAAGGTCCAACAAAATTGTTGTACGTGTAACATCCCTTGTATCTCCGGTACGGTGGTGAGCCTCACTCTCCGGAACTGCCCCTCCGATATGTGGATCCTCCCGACGCCCACCAGTCATGTCTATCCCCTCGGTATACCCACATGTCTTATCTCCGGGAGTAAAGTCTGATCAGGACCAGACGGACCATCCCGATACATATGCGTCTTGAAGCCCTAAAGTCCCCTAATCAATACGAGCAACTCCCTATGTTGTTGCTGTCGATCCTCCTCGCTCTTCCGGATCATATCCAGCAACTCCCGGTACTGCTGTTGTCGATCATCTTCACTCTTCCGGAAGGCTTCACGCAACTCATTGAACTGATGTTCCCATGGGGCCTGAAATCATGTAACATTGTTAGTACTAAAACAATAAACGGATCTTGTTAATAAAAATAAAACTATCATCTCAACTTACTTCCTCATCACGTCTAACGTATGCACGAGAATCCCCTCTAGCTGTACCAGGTACAGGGGTGATAAACCGAACCTTTCTACGTCTCACTCGTCGATGAGACGACTCAGATCCGTAAGTGTCCATGGTATTGAAACCCGAACCTGATGGGTCTGAAGCCCCCGTCTCACTGTGCCTCCCACCTCTACCCTCCTCATCGGAATCCTCTCAACTGCTTCCACCAGCGGTAGTCTGATCAGGGACAGTCAGAAGGTGAACCTTGTCGTCCTCTATATAGGGGCTACCCCTCTCACTTAGGCCTGTGAAGTACAGTGCCACCGCCTCAGTTGTTGTGGCCACGATTTCCTTCCTCGCAAACATCTGAAAGCTTAGTTAGAGAAATGTCATTGCAAACATAGTAAGTAATATAACGATTAACAAATTAAATAAATACCCTAGCACTGAAAATCTTGGCAAGGTTCTTCCCTCCAGGTTGTTTGATCAACTTCCACTTCAACATACGAGGAGAAAAGCTCTGTAACCCTTCGGGCGCTGAAATCGATGCCCAGTTGGGGGATTACCTCGAAAGCAAATATTTGCATCAAAGATAAGTACAATTATAATTCAACAAAATGTAGGAAACAAAATTTAATGTACATGTTGCAAATCAAATTTCTTACCAAAAGGGCATGTGATAAACCGTAAATGTTGTACCCCTCCACGGTATGTACAACAATGCCCTGTGACTGCTGGCATCTCTCCTCACGTCGCCGAGGTAACACATGCTTGAATGAAAATATAGAATGCCTATAGACATGGGCACCCCACGAGAACACATCGAAGGCATTGAGGTCCTCCACCAATCGAAGCTGCCAACCTGGAATCTTGAATCTCTCTTACACCCCCATCAGTATCCAGTTCAACATGTACAAGAGGCATAACTTCACAGCATCGTACGCCTCCTAAAACTCTCTGAGGTTGAGAACAACCCTCAACTCCTTCAACGAAACCTCATCGGCTTCAGAAAAGTACCGCTGAAGTATGCCATTCTCCACTGCAGCATACACACCCGTGTCCGGTACGACACCGAAACGTAATCCGGTGATGAGGTAAATTTCCACATTCGAAAATCTCACCACATGGTTCCCTAATAAGAAATGCATCTCATCTGTTAGCCCATCATGGTCCAACTCCAGCAACAACAACCGATGGATAACACCATCCAAAAACTTCAGCTCCTGATGCATCGACAAAAAATACCCGAAATAGGATGCCATGAACCGATGTCGATCTTCAACAGTAAAATCTTCAGGGACCCGGTTCAGTGCATTGTCTATACGGGTGAGGAATTCAAAATGGTCGTGTCTAGTCAATTTTCCCTTGAACCAATCTCCCTCTGGAGTTTTAAGGAAATCCTTTAACATGTTCCTCATTTGCAATGTCACTGAAACAAGACATAAGTAAAGGGTAAAATATTCTCGATCGTTCGAAAAATATTCTCGATCCTTTGAAAAAGTTCTCGATCCCTTGAAAAAGTTCTCGATTCTTTTACAAAATCTCGACCATTTGAAAATCATTCTCGATCATTTGAAAAAAAGTCTCGATCCATGAAAAATATTATCGAATCTTTGAAAAAATTTCCACACTTTAATAAAATTCTCTATCATTTGAAAAATATTCTCGATCGTTTGAAACAATTTCTCGATTCTTTGAAAAAGTTATCGATCCTATGAAAAAGTTCTCGATCCTTTGAAAAAGATATCGATTCTTTGCAAAATATTCTCGATCCTTTGAAAAATCTCGACCCTTTGAAAAACATTCTCGATTATTTGAAAAAAAGTCTCAATCCCTGAAAAATATTCTCGATTCTTTGAAAAAAATTCCACACTTTGATAAAATTCTCTATCATCTGAAAAATATTCTCGATCGTTTAAAAAATATTCTCAATCATTTGAAAAATTTCATCGAATCTTTATAAAATAACCTCGATCCTACTAAAAAAACATCGATTTCGCTTGAAAATTTCTCGATTTCATTTTTTTTTATAAAAAAAATCAATCATCGATACCTAGAATTTCATCTTCCTCATCACATATTCAACCTCATTTCAAACACTAATCATTCTCATACCTGTTTTTCAACCATAATCTACAATTTCAATCGACAAAACACGAGTCTAACATGCAATGACAAGTTATCAACATCAAATCGAGAAAAAAAAAACAAATTGAACTTACCTCTGTCAATCACAAGAAATCTATTGTATTCTAGTTTCGGTTACTTCGCCGTCGATTTTGTTGCCGTCGATTAACTTCCCGTCGGTTTCTTTCTCACTCTTGCTTTTCTCAGACTAAGAAAACGACAACTTTATCTCTTTTTCAATATTTTGGGATATTTTCGTCCCTTGACGTTAAATGGTGTATTTTAAACTTACTTTAGTAAACTGATGATATTTACACAACACCCCTATGAAATAGTACCATTAATTTTTCGAACCCATATAGTATTTACATTATTGTCATAGCTAGTAAAAATAAAAACTTATTTATAGCGGTAAAACTCCATACCAAACTTCAAAGTGCATGCATGTATTGATAGAAAATAATTGTGAAAAAAAAAACATAAAACTCTTAATAATCCTAAAAGGTGATTGATTAAATTGGGGAATCTGATATTGTGATTTTTGTTTACACAATTTTGTATAATAAAGGAGAGCATGTGATCACTAGGATTTTGATTTATTTCATTTAATTTTTTTAAAGGGCAAAAAACAGATTGATCGATTTCATTTGTAATCATCCAATGAATGGAAAACATATTGACTGATTTGAAGAATTATTATGTGTTTGGAGAATCACTTTGTGTCATTTTCCTTTCATATTTTCATGATTTAATTAGGATTGTGATTGAACTACAGATATAGAAACACAAAATTGAATTTTATTATAGCTTTGAATTAGAAAAAAAAAACTTATAATTACTCTATACTACTCATGAAAAAACCATCCCTGTTACTTTGGGAGAGTTTTTTATGATCTTAAAACTAAAATGATTTTTAAAAAATTTGAAAGAATTTTAGTTTTCAAGCATGATCGAGTAAAAGTTATTGGATTTTTTTAAAAAGTATTACGATAATTTTTAATACTGGTTAGTTGGTGAGAGTCTATTAGAATCCATTGATAACAATAAGTATATATGAAACATGAATATTTACTCCTATATTACCATAGATAAAACTCCAAAATATTAACATTTACGGATGATATACGTATCACATCATTAACTTTATTCTATATAAACATGTTAATGTGAATAAACTATCACGTAATCTAATCATGTGTATATAAAACTTGGACCAAAATTTGTTTTATTTTACTATATATATATTATTATAACCTTATTGATGGCACTAACTTCTAGTAAGAATAAACAATATTCAAATTATGACATTTCAACTTTAATTAATGACATTAACAAGTTAAAGAATAACGTTTGATTAACAAAATTAATCCTTAATAAACTCAACCCTAAAAAAAATAAAAAATCCAATTTAACAACACAACAATTCAATCAACCTCAATAATTTTTTTTTCCCCTTAAAACCCTTCTATCTTTCGAAAATTTAGAAGATTTTTATTATCATTTGAAGATGGTGGGTGAAATAAAAAAATAATTGAATTTGATTGGTGGTGACTCAAATAGGGGTGACAAGTGGCAAGTAATGAGTGGAGAACGAGACAAATGATGTAAATAAAATAAATAAAACTTGAATTGTACGATATGCTACAACTTTCGCTCTCATTTTCAACATTATAATATAATAAAATAAATTTTGTTGATTTTTTTATATATATAACCGTTAAATTTAGAATCTCTTTGTTAACAACTTTCACAATTTGAATGTAGACACTTGACCATACCCCTATTATTCACAAAAGTATCAAAAATACCCCCAATTGGAAAAAGTGGTCCAAAACCAATAAATTTATGTGCCAAAAAGTTAGGTGGACAGTACTACCCTCTATACAAGAACTCTACACTCAAAGTCAAGATGGATTAATTGTGATTATTACATAATTAAATTTGTTTACGATGTATAGATGAAGCTAAATAATTCAAAAATTCCATATTAGTTTAAACATTTTTAAAAAAATAACCTTTTTCTTTAAATATCGTGTGCCAAACATGTAAAAACGATAAGAATATTGGTATACATCCAAAAACAATCATTTAAATGGAGTAATAAGTGAAATACTATAGCAACATGAATAATTTATTTACTATTTTTTTTTTAATTTTGATTATATACAAGTCACAATTTGCTGGTACCTGTTGATCAAACACTACTTATACAATCCGAATATCTACTTCTATAATACCGAGAGAAACATATTTTGTTTCAAGTAAGAACAAAAAAAAAAAACAAAACTGAACACAAAATAAACTTGAACAATCTTCCAATAAAAACTTCTACACACAAAGAAGGTTATCCTCCATTCAAAATTGATCCTCAACAATCTAAAAGGTTAAACTAGATAGTGTATGGGCTAATGGGCAACATAATTCGCAATCCTAAGAGCAAACATAACCAAGCCATGAGCCACATCCTTAAGACGGGTGAGAATATCACTAATAAATAGACCAATATCGGTTAAAGAGAGGGATTATGTATTCACGAGGTTAACCGTATCCAAGGTACATGTCTTGACAATAATAGGTAGCAAACTTGTATTAATAACAAAATTTATTCCATACAAAATAGTCATTGTTCCTGTCATTTTTTAAATGGTAAAATGACAAGAACTCAAATGAACAATTAAAATTTATAGACAATACATATACACATAAAATATAAATTCAAAAAAAGAAAAAAAAAAGGTTGGGAATTTGAGATGCTCCTAAAAGATGTGGATATAATAATAATTACAGTCAGCAAACTTGAAATTAAAACCAAGCCCTTTTTGGTAAATTCACAACTTGGAAACAGAAAACAAATTTGTTTTACAACAAAGAGAAATTTTTTACTGAAAACAAAACTTTTGTTGTCTGAAACAAAAAATAATCTAAAACCCACAAACACGACACACACAACACTCTTTCTTTCTCTCTGTCTCTCTCTACTGTATCTTTAAGACAGGAGATAGTTAGAGAGAGAAAGACTTTAAAAAGTGAGAGAGAGAACAAAAACAAAAACAAAATCAAAATCAAACCCAAAGCAGAAACACATACATTTGAGAAATTGAGTAAAGAAAAAAAAAACTATCCTGTCATTGTTATAAGGGTTTTTCTTTTCTTAGAACAAAAAAAAACTCAAGCTTTAAGACGGTAGTCTGAGTTAGAGCCTGTAAATACATATAGAAGACCAAATACAAGCTAAATGTTGTTGAGGTAGATCTCACTGTATGTCCTCTCAGGTACGCTTCATTTTCAACGATCCAACCCACATTTACCTCAAATTTCTCTGAAACTTTTCGATTTTTTCGTTTAGTATGTGTTTATTTATGGATGTTTGAAAATGGGTTCTGGCTGGTTTGGCATTTGAGAGTGGGTTTTTATTGCTGTAAATGCCAGTGGGTTTTGGTTAATTTTGCATTTGGAGGTCTGGTATTGATGAGAATCAGATCTGGTTTATACATGTGAAGTGGGTTTCAATTTTGGTGCCATTTTTGTTTGTTTGTTTTGAGTTGGGTTTTTGGATTAAGATCCAATTTGTTTATTTGGTTAGCATTTGAGTCTAAAAGTAGTAGCTTTTTTGAGCTTCAAGGTATCTAGTTGTTTTTATCTGTACTTTTGTTAATGTGAATATGTGATATTCACATTTTTGTTTGAAATGTGGATGAAATTAGTACTGATTGCCTTCTTTGACTTGGGCATTGAGTGTTTCGGTACTTACAGCGTAATCTGTGATTCAATTGCTTAGATTAATTAGCTTTAAGGTATAGCTTCTTCTTTCTGGTGAAAATGGTGGTCTGAATTTATTCGGTTTTATCTACTTTATTTCCCCCAGATTTTGTTGGTGGCTTTTGGTTTATTTTATTGAATGAGAGTTTGACGATTCGGGCTACTTTGAGTGGAGAAGTACTTGTCGATATATGAGGAGGTTAGAGAAGAATTAGTGTAAATATAGTGCAGGGAAAATGAAAGCGGATACGCCCATTGATTATGCCGTCTTCCAACTCTCACCAAGGCGCTCACAGTAAGGATATACTTTCATGAATTATATGTAGCTTTCTGGAATATTGCTAGTTTTGGTTTTCAATATTCATCCCTTTTCCATTTGGGCAGTTGTGAGTTGTTTGTATCAAGCGATGGAAATACCGAGAAGCTTGCCTCAGGGTCAGTAAAGCCGTTTGTGACTCATTTGAAGGTTGCAGAAGAACAGGTTGCACGGACAGTTCAGTCAGTTAAGCTTGAAGTTGGAAAACGTGACAATGCTGAGACTTGGTTCACAAAAGGAACACTTGAAAGGTTATACTTTGTGCCAGCTGAGATGTTTATTGCCCCATTATGAATGATGGTTCTCAATTTTCTTTTATTTGGTTGGTACTTCTTGTATCCAGGTTTGTGCGGTTTGTTAGTACGCCAGAGGTTCTGGAAATTGTCAATACATTTGATGCGGAGATGTCTCAGTTGGAAGCAGCCCGGAAAATATATTCTCAGGTAATGTCTGCCTCTTCTTCAGTTGGAAATTATTTGTGATATTAATTGAAGTCACAATTCATTTCAATTTCATTGAATCTGGGAGCTCTTTTGTTTCAGGGGACTAGGGAGCAGCTCTCTGGTGCACTAGGTCTGTACTCTGACTAATTAGTTTTATTCTTCCATCTTGGATTAGTCTGACTACGACAAAGCTTAAACCTTTTTTCCTTTTTTCCCCTTCCATTTTATTTTTCCTTTAGCTTTAAATGATTTACGCTTGATGGATGAACTGAATATTTTTATAGTATTATGATGCTTGACAAATGCCACAATAAGTATAGCATTTAGCGTATGATGTAGATTAGTAACAAATTCTTAGTATAGACTCTGTCTAGGGGTTTGATGTAATCATTTAACCAAAATAAAAGAAAATGTAACATCTAAAATGGAAACATCTTCTCAGTAAGGAAAAGTGAAGTATGTCATTGCTATTTTATGTATTGCTACAATTTCGTATTAATTTATACATAGTAAAGAATAAGTATAAATTTCAAATGTCGTTTTCGATATAATAACCCATGTCTATTGGTCCCGTATTTTTGTCCAAAACGTTATGATTTTTAGTTTTTCAAAGGAAGAGGGGGTTGTTCTGAAGTGGGGAAAACCATGTGTATTTCTCTTGGCAGTGCAAATGGCCATTGGTATTTAATTATGCTTCTGGTTTTTTCTGCTTTGTGAGGGAGAGGGACTAGGGTGTGCTTAAATGAGGGCTTGACGGGGTTGGAATGCTTTTTGAGGATTATGGTGAACCCTTATTTTCCCTTCTCGTTAATGTTTTACGACTTAAACTATCAAGGGAACGTTATTAGTCCAAAAAATTTGGAATATTTAGTTTGGTTGTTCAAAGGAGCTTTTTGGGAATGTTGCTTTTGTTGGATATGATGTTGCTGCCTGCTCTTGGAAATAACAGATTGAAAGGAATTTTTTTTTTGTGATTTGGAGCTATCCTCCCAGGCCTAGATTTTGAGTGAAGTATGAGTTATTAAAAATACACTGACACAATGTTTTGCAATTTGTAATAGGTGGGGATGGTACAACAACAACAGCAGAAGCTGATGAAACAAAGTAAGTTTTTTTTCTCCATATTTTGCTTACTTGTGCTGAAATGGTTTTTAATTTTTAATTAGTTTCTTGAGTTGAGAAATTTTCAGTTAATTTGCAGCAACATTTTACTTTTTTATTTCTGGTTGTGTATTTTTTTTTTTCAAATTTTCTATGCCTGTTGAACTTTTCAACATATTTGCGAGCAACTAAAGGAATTGATGTGGTAGTACATGATTTAACGAGGTTCTGTTATTGTCAAATGATGACATGGTTTAGGAATGCAAGGGCAGAGCATGCCGTTAGGAACTGTTGGTTAGAATGTATTTAATTGTGAGGAAACAATATTGCAATTAAAAATATGTTGCCTAAGGAATTAACTGGCAGTGGAAATCCGTCATTCACAACGTTGACTTTGTCTAATGATGAGAATGGATTAACAATTTTAATTAAAGTTACTTGCCGGATAAAGATATAATGAAAGTTGAATCCATGTCTCTGATTGATTCTGGTTTTTCTCAAAGTTCCTTTCTTACTTATACCTTGTTCTTGTTCTTGTCCAATTTCTGTAGAAAGGGGCTTTTGAGGGCTATTGATGTGCGCCTTGTTGCGGCTAGGCAAGACTTAACCACAGCTTATGGTCGTGCAGTATCTGCAGGTTTCAACTCTGAAACTGTCCCTGAACTCCAACACTTTGCAGATCGGTTTGGTGCTCATCGTTTGAAGTAAGAACTCTAGAAATTTCTTCAATTAACTAATAGTAATTCTGGTTCCCGCCTCCGTGTTTGTTGTAGATGCTTGTGCCTTGAGGTCCCCATCTCCTCTCTCTCTATGTACATTAGTACACTGCTAGTACTAATGAAGATCATAGAAGGTCAACAAGTCAAAGAGCACATGTGGATATATAGTTGATATGAAATTCTACTTATTATAAATATAGCTACAGGCTTACAGCTTGTAAATAGAATTTTGTCTGTCTGTACTCTGTAGAAATGCTGTGCAGCTTTGTGTGATTCTTTCATCTGAAATCAAATACAAAAATTCCCCAAATTCTCTGATTCTCATGAAGTACTAATACTACTTTCTCTCTCTCTCTCTCTATATATATATATATGTATATCTACTACTAATCAAAGAAGGCTTTATTGAGAAGGAGAACATGTTCCACAAGGTGTTAACTCCAAGTGATGAGCTCATCACTTGTAGTTAATACTTTTTTTTGGAACATGCTCTTTCTCAATAAAGCTTCTCTGTTTGACCCAAACCCCATGATAAAACCTTCTCGATAAAAATGCAGATCATGCTTTAGTTGATTGAGTCAGATAGATATTAGTAGTCGAGAGAGAGAGAGAGAGAGAGAGAGAATAGTACTTAGAGAATTTTGGGAATTTTTGTATTGATTTCTTAATGAAAGAATCACACACGACTACACTGTTACAAAGACAAAATTCTATTTATAGCTGTATAATTACACAACAATATTTATAATATGTAGAATTCCATGTCAGATATATATGCATATCTGCTCTTTGACTTGTTGACCTTATATGATCTTCATTAGTACTAGTAGTGTAGAGAGAGAGAAGAGATGGGGTTTATACGTAGGGACCTCATGTATTATCTGGTTGGGCATGTGGTCTTTTTACATCAAGTTAACACAGTTATTGTGACTTAGTGCTTGTTTTATAATTGTAAAAGAGAAAGAATAATATCCGAAGGGAAGGGGGTGGGGTGTGGCCGTGTGGGCTGGAGAAAAAGAAGTATGTCCTATTCTCCCCTTTAGAAGTGTCTTCCTGTTTATGGGATTTTTTTGATTTCCTATTTGATCATCATATCTCTTTTAGAATAAATTGTACTGGCAGAGGTGTACTAGGGGCAACTCAAAGACCAAAGTTGAGTGAATTAAGTATAAATCAATGGTTTGAATAAGGATTATACATAAAAAGAAATGCATGTCCATATGCATAGTCAAACAGTACATAAAGATGAAGGAAATAATTAAAATGTCATTATTAGAAATTTAGAAGTTAACTGTTAGAAATTTTAGGGAATACTCCACTAGTCCACTGTCCTCAATAGATCATTTTTTTCATGTCAGAATAGATGTGAAATCAAAATCTTTATTAATATATTTCTTTATTGATATTGATTCAGCGAGTTAGCTTGACTTGTGAAATTCGTGAGTTAGTGTGAGTATTCAAATTTGAGAAATTCATAATGAATTTTGTCACGAGTAATCTCATTTCCTTTACATGTTGAATTAACTCAGCTAAGTTGCCTTTAACTCATTGATTTTAAAAGCAAATGTGAAACCACCTAGTTTTCCATATATGGCTCCGGACCCTTTTAAATGATATATACATATCTATTCTTTTTCTCTGTGCTTGGTAACATTTTGGAATTTAGGATATATCCCGGAGTAATTTTATTTTTTATGTTTTCATTTTCCAGCATTTCAAACGTATTTTTTCTATTAAATACAGTGTTGATGATTTTGATATCAGCTTCATTTTATAAAATCCAAATCTGTAGTAATTTGGTGCTGTAAGAACTCAAAGTTAAAACATCTCATTTTCATGTGCCCCATGTGATTATCAACCTAAGCAACTAGTTTGACTTGTCTGTCTGTTTTAGCTGTTGTGATATTTGATAGGTTGCATTGAGGGTCCACTAACCACAACCATGCCTTATATGTTACCATGTTACAAACTGACCACTGAACTATTCAGAAAAGGAGATAGTACCTTGTACATTTAGTGAAACATTTAATGTAAAAATCAGATGGGCTGGCTAGACAAGGACTTGGGATCTGTCATAAGGTGATTATGATTTTCAGTGGGAAAACAAAGAGCTTCTTGCAAATTCCTTTTATGTCTGGATATTATTGGCCAATTCTGGATATATGATTGTGATCTAGATATACGACAGGAGATAATCGTATTTTAGTTTAGAAAGGAGCCATCAATTTTATAGTGGTCGATTTTGGTTTTTGCATCTGTCTTTTGATTTTGATTTATTGTTGAGTCAAGCCTATCATATAATTAAATAATCGGTGTCCTTGTGGTTGTCCTGTGTAGTGTCTGGTTTATTTGTAGGGATAATAAATGTGCAAACTATAGTTACATGACAAAATCTTGGTTGAGCACAATTGTTACCAACCTCCATTAAATATTTTGGTAACTATATCTTAGTTACTTTTAGTCTGTTTTCGATTGTTTATCACCCTTCCAGTTAATTCCAGTTTAGGACAATTTGGCTCCCTTTAAGCGGCTCACATGATACCAAATCTTCTGAAGCTGAAGGACACCGTGGATAATCTGCTCACGAGTCACGATAATGTCCTTTTCCGTCCTTGATTGTATTCATAGGTCTACAAATTGTTTACGCATCATTTTTGTCATAGGAATATCATAAAAGCCTACAAAAAAATCTTTTATTTGTTTATGGAATCTTTAGTTATCAAATTAATAAACATACCATATATTACAATATTATATTTTTATGGGGTCAAGACTATAAATATGTAATACTATTCTTAGGCTGTCACAAGTCACAATATGGCAGGTACAGCAGTTACAGGGCTGTTTTCCCAATTCAAGATCTAATTTATTTATTTATTTTGTCAATTGTTTATAGGTGATTTATTTCATTTTAATTATATCCTATATTTGAACCAAGATTAAAATCCATTAATATGTGTACTTGTTCTCATGTTGTACAGCGATGCTTGCACCAAATTCATCTTAGTGTGTCAAAGGAGGCCTGACCTGATCAGCCCATGGAAGCCAGGCGTCAACGATCAAGTGGTCCGGGCATCGTGGGGGTCCGACATGTCACTCGATGACCCCACCGAAGACCAAGGTTGGCCCCACCAACCATCTCAATATAATAAACCCCACAACACATCATCCGGCCAGGACCAACAACAACTAGATACAGCACAAACACAACACCACCTGAACCAATCAAAACCCTCCACGTGTCAACAACCCAAGTCCACTCTCCCAACACAACAACAACATCAACAACGTAGCCAAAATGAGAACAACGATGAAGAGAAGAAGAAAGAGGCTGTGACCGAGTCATCATCAACGAACCAACCTTCCAGGCGACTCAGTGTGCAAGACAGAATTAATCTTTTCGAAAACAAACAGAAGGAAAGCTCGTCTGGTTCTGGAGGAAAAACTGTTGTGGGAAAATCTACAGAACTCAGAAGACTCTCCTCTGATGTATCATTGTCATCAACTAACAACACACCTGCATCTGCATCTATATCCGTGTCCACACCCTCAGGTGCAGCTGTTATTGAGAGGGCTGTGTTGAGAAGATGGAGTGGTGCAAGCGACATGAGCATTGATCTAGGCAATGAAAGAAAGGAAAATAATAGCATAGATAGTCCTTTGTGTACACCCTCTTCGTCGTCTGTTTCTCATCCCCAAAGTAATGTCTTTTCAGGGTTGTCTGAGGATAACAAGTGCCGGAAAGATCATAAAGGGTTGAATGATTCGGCAAGTTCCGTCAAGGTTGAGGCCAAGAGTGGAGGAAACAGAGGTGGTGATGATTCTGGGGTGAAAGATCAAGCGAGGGTCGGTGGGTTTTTGGTGAAGGAAGAGGGAGTCAGGCTGAAGGTGGGGAAGAATTGGAAGGATCAAGTGGGTTCAGATAGGACAGAGCAACTTCATGCGGGTGATCAAGGGGTTTCTCAAGAGAAATTGAAGGGTTCTCTTGTTGGTGGAGAGAAGAGTGTTCCGTTTAAAGTTCAATCCGGTTCTGAAGATGCTGATGGGGTAAAACACCAGGCTACTTTACGAACCCAAATTGGAAGTTCAGTGGGTAGGCTGGGAGCTTTTACTACTGATGATGAAATTGTGAATAATGTGCAGGATCTTGAATTGATAGATCAGCAGCCAGTGTCTCAATCACGTTTTAAGGGTTCTCAGAGTCATTCCCGAAGTCATTCCCTGTCTCTCTCAGGACATTTTGAAGGTGGGATTGGAATAAGAGCTAAGGAAGCTTGGGATAAAGGGTCTGAGGGTGATCAATTGACTTCACAACGGCAGTGGAGATCTTTTACCGGAGAAGTTGAAGAATCAGGGAAGGACTTTATGCCAACCAAGGTGGAAGAATCTGGAACTCAGAAAATGAAGTTTCAGAAACCGGCTGTTGCTGCAGCTCCTGAACAGATTAAGAAGTTGCAGGGTAAGAGGGATGAAAGTAGTCCTGTTTATGGAAAGAACAAGCCGCTTTTTCAAGGTAAAAAGGCTTCGGAGAGTCAAGAGAGTTTTGGTGCAGTCTCGACACCATCAGTAGAGCAAGTTCAGAGGTCGAGGCAGTCAAAGGGAAATCAGGAGCTCAACGATGAGCTAAAATTAAAGGCAAACGAGCTGGAAAAGCTTTTTGCAGAGCACAAGCTTAGGGTTCCTGGGGATCAGTCCAGTTCCACACGGAGAAGCAAACCTGCTGACACTCAGAATGAGCAGGCAGTAAGTTCACAATACAGAAAACCAACATTGTCAGAGATATCTCCTGCACAGTTGCCTGGTAAAAGCATAATGAATGAACAATCTGGAAGTTCAAGTAATATGACAAAATTCAGTACTCCATCTATGAAGATGGTGGATAATCAGGACTTTAATGATACCCGGAGGCAGAATTTCACCGAGCATGGTTTTTCTGATGATTCCAGAGGAAAATTTTATGAGACGTACATGCAGAAAAGGGATGTGAAATTAAGGGAGGAGTGGAGTTCCAAAAGGGCAGAAAAGGAAGCCAAATTGAAAGCCATGCAGGATAGCCTTGAGCGAAGTACAGCTGAGATGACGGCCAAATTTTCTGGGTTCACTGACAAACGGGATACAGTTGCAAGTGCTCGTCGACGTGCAGAGAAACTCAGATCCTTTAATTTTCAATCAAGCATGAAGATTGAACAGGTATGCCATGTTATATATATTATTTAGTAAAATAAGTTGTAATAAAATTGGAATTGGTGATCAATCGCTATTGAAGTTTTCAGCATTCAAAAGTTATCTGATTCTATTATATTTACTAACTTTCAGTTGAATAAATCTTTTTACAGCATCCAATAAGTTCGATTCAAAGTGAAGAAGATGAAGATCTTTCTGAGATTTGGGAGCAGAAATATTATGGACAAGAAAGATCATTCACTGAGACCTCTTTTGGCGATAATGCTTCTAAAAGCTTCCAATCTAAGAAGCTTTTGCCTAATCGAAGTTTGTCTTCGACCACACCTCGTACTGCAGCACCAGTGTCACGTTCATCAGCCAAAATTTCCAATTCTGCTTCTGGAAGGCGCAGAATCCAATCAGAAAATCCTCTGGCACAGTCTGTTCCAAATTTTTCGGACTTAAGAAAGGAGAACACAAAGCCCTATTCTGGAGTTGGCAAAGTGACAACACGTTCACAGGTGAGAAACAATCCCCGCAGCAAGACTAGTAGTGAAGAAATTTCTCTTATCAAGGAAGAAAAGCCTAGGCGCTCCAATTCCTTGAGGAAAAACTCTACTGGCCCAGTCGAGTTTTCAGACATGCTCCCTTTGGACTCTGATGGTGTTGTTTTGGCGTCATTGAAATTTGATAAGGAACAGAGTGTAGAGTCGAAGCCTTTTCTTAGAAAGGGTAATGGCATAGGTCCCGGTGCTGGTGCTAGTATTGCTAAGTTAAAAGCTTCATTGGCAGCAGATGCTTTGTCTAATGAAGAAGAATTTGACGAATTCTTTGAGGCAGAAGATTCTGCAGATGTTGCCAAAGAGGATGATGAAGAAGAGCTTGAAACCATGGAGACTGAAGAAAGTATTGACATGGATAACGGGAAACCAAGACTGAGCCATGAATCAGACAAACTGGGTAATTCTGGGTCAGAAAATGGCGATTCATTGAGATCTCTTTCTCAAGCTGACCTTGGTTCAGTTGCCGAATTGCCTGCTGCCGTGCCTTCAGCATTTCAAGCTGTAGGGACTCTGCAAGACTCACCAGGGGAAAGCCCCGTGTCATGGAACTCACGTATGCATCATCCATTTTCATATCCACATGATACCTCAGACATTGATGCTTCTGTGGACTCTCCAATAGGGAGTCCTGCATCTTGGAACTCTCACTCTCTTAACCAAACAGAGGCTGACGCTGCTCGGATGCGGAAAAAGTGGGGAAGTGCACAGAAACCTTTCATTGCTTCTAATTCATCTCATAATCAGTCCCGCAAGGATGTGACGAAAGGGTTTAAACGATTATTGAAGTTTGGAAGGAAAAGTCGCGGGACAGACAATTTGGTTGACTGGATTTCTGCTACGACTTCTGAAGGAGATGATGATACAGAAGATGGGCGAGATCCTGCCAATCGGTCATCAGAAGACTTGAGGAAGTCCAGAATGGGGTTCTCACAGAGTCATCCTTCGGATGATGGTTTCAATGAGAGTGATCTGTTCAATGAACAAGGTAACCTTGATTGCTATTTGCTTGTCATTTTGCACTTATTTGCAAAAGATATTTATATGCTGCATTCTGGCGTTTACCATATCAAGTTTGAGTAACCATTATCTTTTTACTAATATTACTCTGTGTAACTGCTGCTGGCTTTGATTTTATGGTTTGTTCAGTCAGTGTGGTTTAATTTTCAGTATTACACTGTAGATATGAAAATTAGTGAAATATACTTAACGCAGGCCATTTTGACTAATCTGTTTTACATGACAATGTACAATGAATGGTTATTTTTACTCCAAAGAATATAGCATAATTCAAAACAAGACTAATCTGTTTTACATGGCAATGTACAATGAATGGTTATTTTTACTCCAAAGAATATAGCATAATTCAAAACAAGACTAATCTGTTTTACATGGCAATGTACAATGAATGGTTATTTTTACTCCAAAAATATAGCATAATTCAAAACAACATTAGCTATTAATTACAGGACCTTCGGCAGTACTATTTGAAGCTCTTACTCTTTCAATTATCGAGTGCATCCAAAAGTCCCATTGGCTGTTTAAAGCCTCTACTTTTTAGTTGATTTCAGAGTGAAGGGACCTTGATGATTCTTCTCTTTTCTTGCAGTTCAAGCTTTACAAAGCTCTATCCCGGCACCTCCGGCAAACTTCAAGCTGAGGGAGGATCATATGTCAGGAAGCTCCATGAAAGGTGATTAATTTATGATCTTCTTTGTTACTTCTTGTTGCGGTGATCAATCTATGCATCTAACTTAATGCAATCAATGTTTAAAAAGTCAAATGATGCGGCCACCTCAAGGTGCACCTCTTTGGCCGAAGTGCCTTGAGTCGGCCGCCTCAACCCTTCAATGGGTCGGTGCCACCTCAAGGCGCTATTCGCCTTGAGGTGGCCGAGTCAGGCAGACGCGGTTTGTGCAAAAACCCTAAGTTCTGCAGCAGGTTTTTAGTTCGGCGACCATTTGTGATGTTTTTTGAGGTCGCCATCAAGATCGGGCGGCTGTCGGCTGGCGAACGGTTGCCGTCATGATCGGGCGGCTGTCGGCTGGTCTCCAACGAGGTCTGAGTCTGGTCAGTATGTCGCCGGTGCATGGATGCTGGTGCTATGGGAGGAAAATAGGAGGTGAGGGTTGGTGGTGGCTGAAAAAAATTATGCAATTTGGAGTGTTCTTACATCAATAATCGCCAATCGGTGGTTCGAACTGACTCAATCAGTGTTATCCAAGAAAACCCGCCTTGCATACCATACACCTTAGCTTTAATCAAGGACACACTTCAAAATTGTTTAAATGAAATTTCAGCACATTAGTCATAATTGGTCAATTAGTTAATCTGTCGGTCTCAACTCTCAAGTCCTAACCTTTTCTAGTATTCTTAACTTTAAACTTGAAGCTCCGGTGGGAAATGTAAATGGAGCATTTATTAGTCAAAATGATTGTGGTTGAGCAAATTCCTTTGGATTAATTGAAGAGTTTTTTTATGAGATATTAGGAATAGATTTTGTTTATTTTATAGATAAACTGCTTAGCATCTATCTATCTTATAATGCTCTACTTTTGCTTGTATCTACATTTTGCAGCACCACGATCATTTTTCTCGCTATCATCATTTAGAAGCAAGGGAAGTGACTCAAAGCTCCGATAATTACATTGTAGTGAAGCCAGGAGAAAGTGTTTGGGATCGTCTTAAAAAAATAGGGTGTAAAGGATGATATAATATAAAATAGATATGCTTGAGGTAGGCATGATAAAAAGCCTTTCTATATGTTGTATATTGTATTGGACAAAAAATTCGCCTATTGGCGTATTGTCATTGTGATTTTGGTAGTCCAGGGTATTCTTTTTCAACTCTACTGTCTCTACATCTCTTCCCTAGCCTTGTGTGATGTATATCAAACTCTTGTTAGAATCAAAATTGTTAGCATTTTAAGAAGAGTGATGTGATTACGCGGAGTATTTAGCTTTTTAAAGTTGAGCTCTCTTCGTTTGTTGTTCTTGTGGCGACATAACTCAATGACATTCTTCTTATTTTTGTCTGTATTATAAAACTTAAAGATCATGAGGGGACACGATCGAATAATGCTAGATAGATGCGTGTCTTTTGTTTTTTCCAACATCATTTACACATGCATTTGTGCTTGACTGATGAAGTAGAATTGTTCATGTTAGTATAATAGTATTCACCATGTACCTTGCAAATTCAGGTTCTTTGTTCTAAGCTTCCAAATGGTTTCGTAATGACGATTGTCATTAATGTATGGTGAAGATTTTTTTATGATATTTTTGTACAGGTCAAAGCTCATATATGCAAATAATGTCAATAAATTATTGAATGAATGGTTGTTATTTTTATATGATTTTGGACATTATGAAAAATTGTATAATTAACTCGATAGTTGAAGTGAAATGACATTCTCTGTCTCCCTCGTTTGCCTGATATGATTTCTTTGTCTTGTGCTTCAACATTATTGTTCTTTAGAAGTATCTATTGGTTGAACCCTATTGGTGTTTCCGCCTTGATAAGCATTTCTCCCTTGTAATCTTCATTGTAGAACCTTGTACTCAAACCAATGCTATTGCTATAAACTACAGCTTGTTTTTTACTCTCTATGAAATCAGTAACAATAATCTAGTTTACTGGTTTGTCTAAAAAAAAATCCATGAGCGTGCATGTACTGTGAAGTGAACAATATCTTTTTGTTAGTATTGAAAACTCAAATAATAATAAAGAAAAACCAGTTTGACCCTTCTGAAGAATCCTATTATATTGGACAATAGTTGGCTTAGTCAATCAAACAACCTTTTGTGTGGATTCTTTCAAGAAATCGTTGATATCTATGTTTTGGATGACAATTGGAGAAACTCTGTATTTTCACTTTAAAATTTGTTTTGCTTGACATATGGATACAAAGAAAAATGAGAAAATGACCCTTTGTCATATTTATTTAGAAAACTCCAAAATTCTACGGAGTAAAACACCAAGAAACATCTCATTCTCAGATTCTCTATATTTCTCTCTCTAATAGTAATCATAATTTTGGATTATTAAATCATTAAGTGAATGTTAATGGCAACAATGATGATTCACATTTCAAATGGCCGGCCTGCAAATGGACTAGTCTGTGTAAATGCACTAGTTTTGATACATCCATTAGTGGTAAAATTTCTAGAGAATCTTTATTACACTACAAGACATAAAGAATAATCAAAGTTCCCATTTCATGAAAGCAAACTACTAACTACTCTCTTTGAACATAACTCCATCCAAAGTTGAACCAATTGTTTAATGTCCTATTCTTCATATACTTAATTTCTGTTCTTCAACATTCATAATTCATTCATTCATCACACAACATTTCTCAGTGTTTTCATGGCTGACTCCTCCTTCGATAACTCCTTTTCGCATGCCTATAATCACCACCACCAACAACACCACACCACTCCTGTTGTCACACCTTATTATGTGTCATCAAGGGCTTCTTCACCATTCACCTCTCGCCGCATGTCATCATCTTTGACCCCATCAACCACCCCTCCTAGATTGCGGCACCACCCTTCTCCTGCTACGCCTTTTGCCACAGATTATGACACGTCATGGCAAGGTGAGGTCTCGTGGCAATTTGAGCCCTCAGGTTGGCGTGATAGCCGGAATTTGGGTGCAGCCTTGAGTCCTTGGGCAGCAACTACCACCCCATCAAACAGTGATGCGTTTAGGAGATCAGCTAATGATTATTACCAGTCTCGCACTTATGGTGGGTTTAGAAGCTTTGCAAATCCATATTATGAGTCTTCTAGCTATAGTGCTGTGCAAGCTGGGAGGCTTGAGCTTCAAAGCTATGTTGCTAGGGATGATGAGAGTTTCTTGCAAAGCAAGGAACATAATTTGGGTGATCAGAGGAGGTCTCATCAAGGAATATCATCTAGCTTGAGCACCATTAAGGAGGGAAGTATTAGACATGTGAGTCCTATGGCTGACAAAGATGAGCTTAGTTCAATCGATTTTGACCCTCTCACAGATGTTGAGAGGCGGTTGAGGTTGTTAGACCCTAACACTAATAGCCATAGACATGACGACCCACATTGGTCTTCAATGTCTCGTCCTTATGTGGAAGAAGATGAAGATGATGATGATGTTGGTCATGCAATTCATCGTTATGATGGTATTTCACACAGAAAGCATCAGCATAATCATGGACTATCACATAGTCGAAATGATAACCATGCGGGGCATCATCAAATGAGGCACAAAATTGATAAATTTCATGATGATTTGCAACATAAGAATCATGGTCATGATGCTTGGCCATCAACTAGTCATCACTATGGCGGGGGTGGTGATCGATACAATGACATTGAACTGGTTTCAGTTTACAATGAAGGCAACGAAGAAGAGGAAGAAGAAGAAGAAGAAGAAGAAGAAGTAGCAAAACCAGTTGGGTTGTTCAGCTTGTTTAAGTATTCAACAAAGTTTGATATGGTTCTTGTGATATTGGGTTGCTTAGGAGCTTTTATAAATGGAGGATCTCTTCCTTGGTACTCTTATTTTTTTGGAACTTTTGTGAATAACATCGGTAAGGATTCAAAAAACCCTGACAAAACCCAGATGATGAAGGAAGTAGAACATGTATGTACACCGAATTATTCACAATTCTTCAATGTTAGTTTTCTATATTTTTCTGATTGTAATTACTTCTAAATCTTCAGATATGTCTGCTTATGACTGGATTAGCAGCAATTGTGGTTGTGGGAGCATACCTGGGTAAGAGAAAGATCACAAAAACAAAACTTTGTTCTTCCTATATATATTTTTGATGGGCATTATATATAATAATGTTTTTGATCACTGAAACGGCAGAGATCACCTGTTGGAGATTGGTAGGTGAACGATCAGCTCAACGAATACGAACCATGTATCTCAGAGCAGTTTTGAGACAGGATGTTGGCTTTTTTGACACTGAAGTCACCACTGGTGATCTTATGCATGGAATTTCAAGTGATGTTGCACAAATCCAAGAAGTTATGGGAGAGAAGGTAAACCTCTTATTTTCTTTTCGCTCTTTTGCTTCCAAATACTTCTCTGCATAATTGAGTTATCATGTATGCTTGTGTGTGATTAAGATCTCAAATTTTTTAAATATGTTACAACTACAATTGATATGATATGCAACATTTTATCTTATGCAGATGGCACATTTCATTCATCATATATTTACCTTCATATGTGGTTATATAGTCGGGTTCCTTCGATCATGGAAAGTATCACTAGTAGTACTCTCAGTCATCCCATTAACAATGTTCTGTGGCATTGCTTATAAGGCTATTTATGTTGGTCTAACTTCCAAGGAACAGGTGAGAATTAGCCAAAATTAACAAGCTTTCAATGCATTATATCATGTTATATTAATCAGTCTTTCATGTTATTAACCTTGTATATATATGTTCTGTTGTTGTTCATAAATTGAAGGCTTCTTATCGAAAAGCTGGTAGCGTGGCTGAGCAAGCGATTAGTTCGATTAGAACAGTATTTTCTTTTGTGGCAGAGGATCATCTGGCTGAGAGATATGCTGATTTATTGGTAAAATCAATGCCCTTTGGAGCAAAACTTGGGTTTGCTAAAGGTGCAGGAATGGGAGTCATTTATTTGGTTACATATGCAACATGGGCACTGGCTTTCTGGTATGGTTCTATCTTGGTTGCTCGGAAAGAAATCACCGGTGGAGATGCCATTGCTTGCTTCTTTGGTGTCAATGTAGGGGGGAGGTAACGAGATTTTTCTCCCATATTCATGTTAAACTTTTATTCTGGTTCTTACCTGAAAGCTTAAGCTCCGTATGCAAATGTTTGGAACCTTGAATAACTTGCATCTTAAGTCTTGTCCTGGATTTTTCAGGGGATTGGCATTATCACTGTCATATTTTGCTCAATTTGCACAAGGCACAGTAGCAGCAACCCGAGTGTTCGAAATCATAGACAGAGTTCCAGAGATTGACCCATACGATAACACGGGGAAGACATTGCCAGTTGTTAGAGGAAAGATTGAGTTCAAAGGTGTTACTTTTGCATATCCATCTCGTCCAGATGCTGCAATTCTCATGTCTCTCAACTTAGTTATTCCATCTTCAAACACACTTGCTCTTGTTGGTGCTAGTGGAGGTGGCAAGTCCACTATTTTTGCTCTTATTGAAAGGTTTTATGATCCTATTAAAGGTAATTAAGCTTCTTCATATACTAACTGGTTCAACTTAGCTTTAAACATGAATTGCATCTTGAGTGAGCTAACTTGGTGAAGTTTTTTGTTAACAATTTGGCAGGAATGATCACCTTGGATGGTCATGATTTAAGGGCACTACAAGTCAGTTGGCTTAGAAGGCAAATTGGTATGGTTGGGCAGGAACCAGTTCTCTTCGGCACCAGTATACTCGAAAATGTGATGATGGGGAAAGAAAATGCCACCATGAAAGAAGCCATTATCGCTTGCAGAGCTTCCAATGCTCATAGATTTATCTCCGAACTCCCATTAGGCTATGAAACACAGGTACAACAATGACAAATGCTTATACGAACAATCATACATAGACGAAAACATATATATGGCCTAACTTTTACATTAAAATGACAAACAGGTTGGGGATAGAGGAACTCAACTATCAGGAGGGCAGAAACAACGGATTGCGCTAGCTCGAGCCATGATCAAGGAACCTAGAATCCTACTCTTAGATGAGCCAACGAGTGCACTAGATCCTGAGTCAGAATCCATTGTCCAACAAGCCATTGACAAAATATCTGCTGGGAGAACAACAGTTGTCATTGCACATAGACTTGCAACAGTTAAGAATGCCAACACAATTGTTGTTCTTGATCAAGGATCAATTGTTGAGGTTGGTGATCATCATCAATTGATGGAAAAGGTTGGGGTCTATTACGATCTTGTCAAACTTGCTTCTGAAGCAATTTCGAAACCTCTTCCGAAACAATGTACTGAAAAGAGGACTGAGAATTCCATGTATGAGAAATCAGTCAACGATGTGTCAAGATCAAGGTATGCAAATGAGATTTCAAGATCAAAGTATTTCAAATCTATGCGCGAAGAGGACCGAGTAGAGGAGGAAGAAGAGAAACAAAAACCAAGGTCTAATGGATTTCAACTGTCAGAGATATGGAATCTACAGAAACCTGAGGCCACCATGATCTTATTGGGGTTTATCTTAGGCATGCATGCTGGTGCCATTCTCTCAATCTTTCCATTGATTTTAGGCCAAGCTCTTCAAGCTTACTTTGATGATAGCCCATCAAAGTTGAAAAAAGAAGTCGGTTACCTCTCTTTAGCACTGGTTGGGCTTGGTTTTGGGTGTATAATCTCCATGACTGGTCAGCAAGGTTTGTGTGGCTGGGCTGGAACAAAGCTTACAATGAGAGTCAGAGACCTCTTGTTTCGATCAATCCTGAAACAAGAACCCGGTTGGTTTGATTTCGAAGAGAATTCCACAGGAGTACTGGTTGCTAGGCTCTCAGTTGATTGTATCAACTTCAGATCAGTCCTTGGTGATCGATTCTCTGTCCTGTTAATGGGTTTAAGCTCAGCTGCTGTTGGTCTTGGAGTATCATTTTCCCTGGAGTGGAGACTTGCACTTCTGGCAACTGCTCTCACTCCTTTCACTCTTGGTGCAAGCTACTTGAGCTTGATCATAAACATTGGACCAAAGCTAGATAACAATTCCTATGCCAAAGCCAGCACCATTGCTTCAGGAGCAGTTTCGAATATAAGAACAGTAACGACATTTTCTGCTCAAGAACAGTTAATTAAGTCCTTTGATAGAGCTTTATCAGAACCAAGGAAACAATCAGTGAAAAGGTCACAAATTCTAGGCCTAACCCTTGGGTTCTCCCAAGGTGCTATGTATGGTGCATACACATTAACTCTTTGGTTTGGTGCTTTACTTGTGAAACAAGGCAAAACAAGCTTTGGTGAGGTATATAAAATCTTTCTCATTCTTGTCCTAAGTTCATTTTCAGTTGGACAACTAGCCGGTCTAGCACCGGATACTTCCATGGCACAAATAGCAATTCCTTCTGTGCTTGATGTAATCAAACGTAGGCCGATGATTGGAAATGATAGACAAAAAGGTAGGAAAATCGAACGATCCAAGCCTTTCGATGTTGAGCTTAAAATGGTAACATTTGCATACCCATCTAGGCCAGAGGTGATAGTGTTGAAAGACTTTTGTTTGAAGGTGAAAGGTGGAAGCATGGTGGCATTAGTTGGGGGAAGTGGGTCAGGAAAATCAACTGTGATATGGCTAACACAGAGGTTTTATGATCCAAACCAAGGGAAAGTGATGATGGGAGGGGTGGATTTGAGGGAAATTGATGTCAAGTGGTTGAGGAAACAAACAGCATTGGTTGGTCAAGAGCCTGCATTGTTTGCTGGGACTGTAAGAGAAAATATTGCACTTGGGAACCCAAATGCTTCCTGGGCTGAGATTGAAGAAGCTGCACAAGAAGCTTATATACACAAGTTCATTAGTAGCCTCCCTCAAGGCTATGAAACACAGGTATGTCATATAAGTACTGTATTATGCATATGTATTTATATGAAAATTATCAGGTGCAAACCCCCAAACATAATTAAGTCGGGACTGAATTTGAATAATAGGTACATAACATTATGCAACTGGTTACAAAACGCTATGCAACTTTGGTCCTGACATTGTTATGTCCAGGGTTTGTATCTATATTTGAAATCTACATCTGTATTTGGACTTGATACACTTGGAGGTCTTGCACGTAAGGAGTGTGTTAGAACGAAAACTACCGATTGAACCTTAATGTAAACTTAATTTAGCATTGTAAATGGTTACGTAACAATCAATTTTTTTTCATTGATATAGGTTGGTGAGAGTGGAGTCCAATTATCAGGTGGACAGAAACAAAGGATTGCAATAGCAAGAGCTATACTTAAGAAGTCAAGGGTGCTACTACTTGATGAAGCAAGCAGTGCACTGGACTTGGAATCAGAGAAGCATGTCCAAGATGCACTAAGGAAGGTCTCAAAGAGGACCACCACCATTGTGGTGGCTCACCGCCTTTCTACCATCCGAGAAGCCAACATGATAGCAGTGGTTAGAGAAGGCACGGTGGTGGAGTATGGCAGCCATGACAGACTCCTGGCTTCCCATATGAATGGTGTGTATGCCAGTTTGGTCAGATCAGAAACTGAAGCCAATGCATTTTCATAATCATATATGCAATTGGTGCTAGTCTAACAATGTGATAGGATCATGAGATCTAAATATAATGTACCTAAACTTGATAAAGTTTATGAGCCAATATTTAATTGATTTTTGTACCTAAACTTAGGGATGGGTGCGATTTAGATCGGTTCGGTTTTCTGTCAAAACCGTATCTTACTCTCGTATACTCATTTTTTTTTAATCGGATTGACTCGATATAAATTGGAGTAGTGTCTGAAGCAGTAGGTAAGCTTGCTATTTTATTTTGAGTTTCCATGTGACTTTTGAAATAGTAAATTAAAATAGTTGGGTTCGGACCCACCAAACAAATATTATACTCTTCATCGATACTTTACTGATAAGTTGGATTCAAGTAACTGTTGTATCACCATATTCACAGTTTCCACTTAAATTTTTTAATTAATTAGGACAAATCCTCTCTTGATCACATAATCAAACTGTCCTAATCCTTTAATAATGCACATGGAAAATTTGGTCGATTCTGATAGACTGTTTTGAATGCAAGAATGTGACGCTTGACTGTCCTCACCTTACTTAAAAGCTCCACTCCTTCTACCACAAAAAGGGAAATGCCACCATGAAATGACCCACAACATCATGGCCAAAATACCCATCGACTTGTATAGAAATGCACCAAAACAATGCTATAACGCATGGGTATATTTGTCATTTCATGTCAGGCACAAAGTCTCCAAATTAAACATTGTCTCTTGGCTTTGAAGCCAAGTGAAGTTGATGGTTACTTGACTGGCATGCAAAGCGATACAAAAGTCCATGGATTTCCCAATTGACAATACTACAGGTCCATTTTTTTTTTCCTTTTTTGATAGAAGCTGTTATTTGTCTAACATTTGTGTACAAAAAATCTGTCTTCTTCTCTTCACGGAAACACTTTCTTTGGAAGCAGTTGTGCTCCTTCTGTCAAGGTACTTGAAATTTCTTTCATTCTCTAGCATTAACAAATGTGTTTATTCTTTATGTTCTTCATACGATTGAAAAAGGTTTAATGTTTGTTTTTTCCGTAATATTTCTGTTTAGATGAATATGCAATATCATACTTTCTTGAAGTAATTAGGATATGAAATTAGTCACTAAACCCTCTTGACGAAATTTCATTAGTTTTTGACTTTTTGTTCCAGTATGTATGATTTCTGATAAATCATAAATGTTATGAGATATTTCTTAAGAGAGGTTATTGATAATTTTCGAAAACTTACGAAGAGGTTTTAAACGAATTTCAGAAATCACTCTTTATGTACTATCATCGGAATCAATAAAAGCTGTGAATACTTGAAGTAAGCTCCCTCTCATTTTCTTGTTTATCTTTATTTTAATTTAATCTCTTAAAACCTTCGAAGTTTGGCCAGATTAACGAAAGCATGAGAAAATCATTAAAATTCTAGAGTAACACGGTCATAACATTATTTGCCAGATCGTCTCTGCAATCTATCCTTTAAAAGTGTTTAATAAAATCTCATTTTTATTATAAACAAAATTTATAGTTTTCTAAGAAAAAACTCTTTGGTGGTCTTGTATAAACCCGGTTGATTGGCAATTAATGATTTAAAATGATTTTGAAAACTCATTTTGAATATATAAAAACCATGAGTTTTGAAAGACCCACTTAGAATTGCATACCCTCTCTTTGAATTGGTATCAGAACCTAGTTACCTTTTATTTTAATAACTAGCTCATGTGAGTAGTTACAAAAATTATAGACTTCTAATTTCATCCTCTGAATTATCAGTGAGTTTTTAATGATATATATTTTTATAAAACGTTGTAATAACTGTTGTTGTAATATTATATACTTTTTATTTTTAGTCATAATAATTGCACATATAATTTTAATAATATTACTTTTAAGCCTGCTAATAGAAAAGTTTTAAAATGTTATATGAATATGGGATATTATTTGTTCATAGCAATAATACTAATGCATGCATGCGTGTTTAATATTACTAGTTATTTGTTTAATATATAAAGTTTTTAGTCTACTACTCTCAGTATTGTTGATATTATGAATTTTATAGATGCTAAATTAATAGAATTAGCCATAAATACTAAATTAAAGAAACATCATTATGATATAGTAGAAAGAATCATTATATTGTTTTGAAACAAATATCACGTATTCAAATACGATGATTTAAATATGAAATAAATACGTCCTCACTTTGAAGAAGATTTGTTTGATTTAGAAACCTTAAAAGTAAATAGTGAAAACAAGATAACAGAGTTAGATAGATTGTTAAAAGAATACAGTCGAGATAAGTCCAAACAAGATCAGTTATCAAAAGCCTCGATTAGCTCATTAAATGAATCAGAATAAGGTAGAATACATAGAATAAAGAATAAATTTCTGTACAGAAGAAATAGAAAAAAGGTAAAAGTGAACTAGAAAATAGATTCTTTGAAGAAGAAAGATTTAGAATAAGAGCCCGATTAAGTGGAATAAAATTAGCCGAAGAAAGAGGGAAAGACAATTTAAGGGTAGTAACCAAAAAGAGAAAGTTTCTGCTTTTATCTGGATCAAAATTTTCATAGTTTTCTGAAAAAACTCTTTAGTGGTCCTGTGTAAGTTCTGATGATAGGCAGTTAGGGACTAAAAGAGAATTTTAAAAACTCTTTTTGAATCATTAAAACCATGGGATCTTGAAAGACTCGTCTAATCTGCTTGGCAATCTTACTAGAAATTGGTATCAGAGTATTTATGCTAAATCTCAAAGGAAGTTCAATAAAAAAAAATCTTGGAAAAGTCTTGAAAATGATATGTTAAACACTTCCTCATTGAATTATCCTTTTCACAAGTTGTAGAAGAAGAAAGAATGGCATCCTTGACACCAGGAGTTCTACTAAAGCTTCTTCAGAGTATGAACTCTTATGCAAAAGTTCGCGGAGAGTATCGATCAGTTCTTCTACAAGTGATCAGCATTGTGCCTGCATTATCAGGATCAGAGCTGTGGCCTAACCAAGGCTTCTTCATAAAAGTATCCGATTCCTCGCATTCCACATACGTTTCACTGTCAAAGGAAGAGAATGAGCTTATATTGAACAACAAGTTGCAACTAGGCCAATTTCTGTACGTCGACAGGGTTGAAGCTGGCACACCAGTTCCTATCCTGGTTGGAGTCAGGCCAATTCCAGGACGAAACCCATTCATTGGGAATCCAAAGGACTTAATGCAGATTCTAGAGCCATCAGAGAGTCCAACACCATCAGTTGATCATGAGGGAGTGGTTAATGGTTCGAAAACGAAGGAGTTATCGGATGCTAAAGAGGAGAGTCCAAGGAAACAGAAAATTGTCATTAAAGAAGAGAAGGCAGCTGTTTCTTCCAGGTATATGCTGGGTGTCCTGGCATTGAATTCCAGGACAACTGGTTCGGATTCAAATAATAATGGTGGAAAGAGTAGTGAAAATGAAAATGTCGGTGCTGGTAAGAGAGTCGGTGGAGTGAAAGGCAAGCAACAAGAGCTTAAAGGTCAGGTATATGATTCTATCCTGAACCAATTTCTAAATTGTTTTACTGAGTTTTGTTTAGCGAAGTAGAAAAGCATTTTTGAGTGACAATGATTGATCCTGGAATTACAGGCAAGAGCAACAACTCCTTCGCGAAACCGGCCTGATGCAATTTCATCATCAAAACCAGATCAGGTTGTTGTGGCTGACACCAAGGAGACTGTGGTAGCTTCCAGGAACATGTCAACCAAGCGAAACTCGAGTAAACAGGAAAATGTGAACCTGAATTGTTTGTCAAACGGTAAAGATAAAAATCATTCTCCAGAGACGGTGTCATGGACCTCTCTGCCTGCTAACCTCTTGAAGAATGGAAAGGTGTGTTTGATCAACTATGGTTTAAGACAACATTAGTGACATGTTACATTTATGTCATCAGAATGTGATGATTCATGTTTTTATCATCAATTTTACTAGGGAATGCTTAGAAGGAGAAATTTAGCTTCTGTGATTGCTGCAGAGGCTCAAAAGGAGGCATCTAAAGCTGCAACCCTTGTCAACTGCCTCAGGTATATAAGCGAAATATATACCATTCCTGTATACAAATATGTTTTAATCTGCTGATTTAATTAAACATGTTACTATTGAGTCACGGCACTCTTATAAACCCATAAACCAACCCGTAAATTATTTGATTCATTATAAGAAAACATTAATCAATACTTTTAACATAGTTTCTCTAACTTATATGATCATTTTTTCAGTATGTTTGCTGATCTCTGCTCATCTGCCTCACCAGAGAACCCTCATCTCTCACTCACCAAGTTTTTCACACTTCAACAGCTCATTGACCAACCAAATGTCACAACCCCATTAAAAGATAAATCACTTCAGTCATCCACACACAATTCTGCCCAAGACACAGACAAGTTAACCAAAAAGACAGGCTTGATTCATGCTAAGAGCACATTGATGAAGTCTACAAAGCCTTCACCAGAGTTAACCGGAACGGAGAAGCTAGAGTGGGCTAAAGCAGATGGTACAAAAGAGATCAAAGATATGAGAGACACCTTGTTGAGTGAAACAAGGAGTTGGTTCTTGAAATTCCTGGAGGCAGCATTGGATGCCGGATTTCGTGTGGGAAACCAAGAGACGAAGAAAGGAAAATATAGCACGGGGCGATTAGTAATGGAGCCGGATAACCACATTGCTGTCAAATTGTCACAACTGAAGCATGCCAACGAATGGTTAGATAAACTTAGAAACAATTTGAGCTCAGAAAATAATGGTTTAGTTGACACTATTGATCGGTTGAAACAGAAGGTTTATGGTTGTTTGCTACTCCATGTGGACTCAGCAGCCTTGGCTCTAGAGAACCGATCTGATCGTGGTTGATTTAGCTCAATCAAACTGGTTTTAGTATGCTACTTTGAGATCTAATGTTCATAAAATATGAATAAGTTATTATTGATTGGCAAGGATATATGAATCATGTATGAAGTTATTTGATTATAAGCATTCTAAGGCCATTGAAGGTCAAATTCTAGTACCGGTGTGACATTCATATACTACATTTTAGTTAAACTATATAAACATTCAAATACTTACAGTTTTATTCTTTAGCCATAGACTTGAAAAGTAGTTCAGGATTGTATGTTAACGACGTGGGATGTGACATTGTGATCCGTAAGGGACAAGGTCCAAGCTGGAGAGCTAGAGCACATGCAAAATTCTGAAGAGGAAAAAACTTGTAGAATCAGCATGCGCCGGCCCTGCTTCTCCAGCATGGCTCTCACCTTCTTCCTTTCTCTTTCTTTCTCTCCTCGAAACATGTTTTATAAACCTTTAAAAAAATACAATAACAGTACTATGAGTAATTTTCATCAAATTGTACATGTGATGAGCTGTATTTATATAATTATGTATGAATCAGGCTGCCCCACAAATGACATTGGCAAGCCTTTCGTAGGTTGATGAGTGGTTGAGCTTTATCTTGTGGAATTTTGCTTAAAGAATAGGCAATTCTAAGTAGGTCTAATTTATTCTTGAAGCAAGCATAGAGGCTAGTGACTGTTGAAGTTTGGTTGCCAAGAAAGGGTCGAAGAGCACATCTACTCTCGATTCTCCTTCTATATTTGTAATCGGGTTTGAATCTCACCTTACTCGTAAAATAATAAATAGGGGGACCTCTTTCCTGTAATGTAGAAATAGCTACTCGGATCACATTAGTAATGCTTGATCTCATTAAATCCCGACAAACCTCTAATCTAGTCTTGATGTTAGTTTGAAAAAAAAAACAGTCCAAGAGGGAAGATCTCTGGCATTTGTGGGAAAATTGAGGTTTACCAACACCACCGACCATGGCCCTAGTAGGAGAACTAAAACTACTGAACTCAGACATCAATCCCTTATCCAAAAGATTTTTTATTCAGTCCCCATTTGAAAATGAGCATCTTTTGTAGCCATTTTTTCCTCATGGGGCAGATCCAGTAAGAGCATCATACAACCATAAAATATTCATTATTAAGAAAGAATAAGATGAACAAATTGAGAGTTTTTTTGTTATTTTATTCTTTTCCACATAGAGGCAATTCATAGGGAAATACACAAGTGAGAATCAAGGAAATTATTCTCCTATAATCAATACAATGATCTCTTACAATCAAGCTAATTGTCAACTACACTAATCAAACTTAATGTCGTTCCCCCCCCCCCCCCCCCCCCCCCCCCCCCCCTCCCCTCCCCAAGTTGGTACATAGATGTCACTCATGCTCAACTTGCTAATTGAGTCATGAAAGTTCCTTCCATTAATAGCCTTTGTGAGGATATATGCAAGTTGATCCTTACTTGGTACATACGGAAACTTAATTATCTTTTCTTCTATCTTCTATTTGATAAAGAATCGACAAATCTCCACATGTTTGGTACGATTATGTTGGACAGGATTGTGGGCAATCTGAACTGAAGCTTTATTATCACAATATATCTTCATGTCACCATTTGGGTGAAATCCCAAGTCGCCCAACAAGTTCTTCAACCACAACAATTCAGTAATTTCTTGGGCAATCCTTAGAAATTCTGCCTCAGCATTAGATCGTGATACCACAATCTGTTTTTTACTCCTCCAAGTAACAAGGTTATCTCATATAAAGGTGAAGTACCCAGAAGTAGATCCCCGATCACTAGCATTCCCAGCCCAATCAGCATCCGTGTATCCCTCGATATCTAGGTGTCCATTTTTAGAAAACATTAATCCTTTGCCAGGAGATTCTTTTAGGTACCTTAAAATCCGAAAGACTGCATCCATGTGATTCTCCGTGCGAGTGTGCATAAACTGGCATACCACACTCACTGCATATGCAATATCAAGACGAGTATGCAATAAGTAGATGAGCTTACCAATAAGCCTCTGATATCTTTCTTTGTTTGCTGGGGTTTGATCAGGGTGATCTAGACATTCACATAACTTGTGGTTTTGATCCATAGGAGTATCTGCTAGTTTGCTAGCAAGTATTCCAGTTTCTGTAAGTAGATCAAGAACATACTTTCTTTGACTGAGAAAAATCCCATATTTTGATCGGGCCACTTCTATTCCCAGAAAGTACCTTAATACCCCTAGGTCTTTCATTTTGAACTCTGTAGCCAAGTGACTTTGGAGATTAGTCATCTCCAGATCGTCGTTTCTTGTAACAATCATATCGTCAACATAGACGATCAGTCTAGTGATCTTGTCACCCTTACGTTTGAAGAATAATGTGTGATCTGAGTTACTTTGATGGTATCGGAATATTTTCATAGATGTACTGAATCGCCCGAACCAGGCTCTAGATGATTGTTTTAATCCGTAAAGATCATTCTTCAGCTTACATACTTTGCCAATTTAAGACTCGAAACCAAGAGGGATTTCCATATAAACTTCTTCACTAAGTTCCCCATGTAGAAAAACATTCTTCACATCTAACTGTTTCAATGGCTAATCCAAGTTCGCTGCTAGTGATAGAAGTACCCTAACGGTGTTTAACTTGGCCACTGGAGCAAACGTCTCTTGGTAATCAACCCCACAGGTCTAAGTATACCCTTTGGCGACCAACATACCTTTATGCCTTTCAATTGAACCATCTGCTCTGTGCTTAATGGTATATACCCATCGACACCTAACAACCTTATTTTCTTTAGGTAGTTCCACTATCTCCCACGTATAGTTTTTTTGTAACGTCGTCATCTCTTATTTCATGGCTTGTACCCATTTCTCGTCTGTCAGTGCATCCTGCAATTTACTAGGAATAGATACAGAGGATAATTGATGTGCAAATACCTTAAAGGTTTTAGACAATCTGTGAGTTGATGTGTAATCAGTAATAGAGTAGAGAGCCTTACTATTTATTGGAGGTTGCTCAAAGGAGAAACCAAAACGTATAGGTGGTCTACATTCTCAATTGGGATACCGTCGAGTGGGTAAACGTAAACTGGGGTCAGGATCTGTGTGATTTTTACTAGACAAGTCATTAGATAAAGTAGAGAGTTCATGAATTACCTCATGAGCATTTTCCACCTCAGAGTCTGATTGATGAACTAGTGTTGAAGAAAAGGAAGTAAGGGATTGTGCCACCTGTATTAGAAGTAACTCCTCTTGTTCCTCTTTCCCTTTGTTTTTCTTTTCATACACTTTCCAAGTTGGTTCTGTCCTTTCAAGAATCTCATTTTTTCCTTCAGAAGATTGGTTTTTTTCTTCAGGAGATATACTTACGGACAAACTAATAGTGTCTGTAGGAGACTCGAGCAAACTAATAGTGTCTGTAGGAGACTCGAGCAAACTAATAGGTAAACCAACAGATATACCATTATTTACTGTAGAAGCTTTCTCCTCATGGTTCAAGTTCCCCCTATAAAGAGGAGTCTTCGAGGCAAAGTATGTCTCATTTTCCCAAAATGTAACATCATTTGAAATAAACACCCTACGAGACCGAGTATGGTAACACTTGTACCTTTTTTGTGAACTAGAATACCCTATAAAACACACTTAAAAGCACGCGGATCTAACTTTCCTCGATGAGGAGTATGGATATATACATATTCTACACATCCAAAGACTCGAGGAAGAATATGTAAGACAGAGTTAATATCATAGTAATGAGACAAGGATTGCAGTGGAGTTTGAAAAGATAAAGCACTAGACGACATGCGATTAATGAGATATGTAGTAGATAATACAACATAACCCCAAAAAGATTTAGGCATATGAATTTCGAGTAGTAAAGATCGGGTAACCTCTAAGAGATGACGATTTTTAAGCTCGACTGTGCCATTTTATTGTAGAGTATGTGCACAAGATGTTTGGTGGGGAATACCGTTTTGTAAACAGAAGTTTTTGAGATTATGATTGTGATATTCGCCACCATTATCAGAGCGTAAAACCTAAATTTTCCTATGAAACTGTATGTAGATCATGTGATAAATTTTTTGAAAAGCATCACATACATCACTTTTATCTTTTAAGAGGAAAATCCAAGTCATAAGTGTACAATCATCAATAAATGTGACAGACCAATGCATACCAGAAACAGACACAACATTAGAGGGACCTCATACATCAGAATAGATAAGAGAAAATGGTATAGAGCTCCTATTATAATTACTAGAAGGAAAAACAGTACGATGATATTTTGACAAAACACATGTTTCACATTGAAAATTATTTTGACAGGTAAATGAGGATGTAAATAAAAGCTTAAGGTACCCAAATGAACAATGTCCTGAGCGTCTATGCCAGAGATAGATATTACTTTCCTTATCAGAGTTGACTTGTACTACTCTATGAGGTTGACTAGATGAGTGTGAAGAGTCCAGAGTACTATGTGTTGTAAAGTAGTACAACCCCTCTATTTCCCTACCAGTTCTAATCGTCTCCTTGGTGTGAATGTCCTGAAATACACAATGAGTAGGCCAGAAGGTGACAGTACAATTAAGAGATTTAGAGATCTGACTGATAGATAGTAAGTTATTAGATAATGTAGGCACATGTAAAACAGATGACAAGTGTAAAGATGACGTTAATGATACAGATCTAGCCCCATTAACCGGAGTGGGTGTACTATCAGCATATGACACACTACATGTTTCGGTTGAACTTTGATGGCTAAATTTTCGAGAATCAAAAGTTATGTGATCTGTTGCATCGGAATCAATTATCCAAGTATTATTATTAGAAATTGTAGAAGTATTGAAAGCAAAATGAAATGTACCTGAGCAGGACATAGTAGTAACGGAAGCAAAAGAACAAAAAATACCCAAAGAATTTGGCAGCGGAATAGTAAATCTAGCAGTCGGAATAGTAAATCCGGAGTTTGGCAGCGAAACAGTGAAATCGACAGTCGGAACAGTAAAACTATTGTAGACGTAGATAGAATTTTTTTTGTTTTAGACTCTGATACCATGAATAAATTGAAAGTTTTTTATTACTTTAATCTTCTCCATATGGAGACAATTTATAGGAAAATATACGAGTCAGAATCAAGGAAATGATTCTCCTATAATCAATACAATGATATCCTACAATCAAGCTAATTGTCAACTACATTAATCAAGTAATCAATTACACTAATTAGGCAATCAATCACACAACTATCTAATTGATTATATTCTAATATAAGAAAAGGAAATCTTGCCTGATATTTTACTACATAATCTTTACAAGGAAGGTCCCTGGATATTTTTTTTTAAATGACACGAGATTATCTTTGATTAAAGCAATCTCTAGAAATGTTATGAATGAAGATCACCCTAAAAAAAAAAGAGATAATTAAGTTGAAATATGCTAACCTGAAATGCATAGAAATAAACAGAATCCTTGATTTCAGGCATCTCGTGACATCATAGCTACTGAAACAATAAATAAAATAGGACTATAGATGAATACATTAAAGGATAGAAGATAGAATGATAGACCAAAAAATTGAGTCTTAAGTCGCCCTCTAGGTGAGTCATGGTGTCACAGGACAGCTTTGACATAAAAAAGTATATTAAAAAATGGAGATTTTGTCCTGAGTTGCACTTGGGTCCGTGAGCTTACAGTAAGTGACAATTTGTTTGAGGAACATGTTGGCATTTGACACTACACTAGCAATGTTATTTGCCTCGTGATCTTGTTCTAGAGTATCCTTTTTTGTTTCACCTTTTATGAGTCATGCAATCATGAGTAAATAGCAATGACTTTGAGGTTCAACACAGTATATAAGTTTGGGTCATTCTTAACTAAGTTTCTAAGTTAAGTTTCTGATGAATTTCTAAATAGGTTAAAGGTACTAACCTTGAAAATATTGATGACATCAACACTTGCTTAGAAAAGACAGATTATGATTTGCTATAAAAAGGTTGCTTTAAGATGCTTCTTTAGAGACCTAACTTCATATGATTTAAACTTTCTTTTGGGTGCAAAACCAGTTCCTTTTCAGCCTTTGTTACTCTACTTATCTTTGAACTCATAGATGGCAGTATATTCAAAAGGGAGAACAAAGACAATCAGCCCTGAGAGAACCAAAATATGGGTTGAACCGAAACCGAAACCTGAGCAAAAAGTTTCAGTAGTTTACTACCTATCAAGAAATGGCCAGCTTGAGCATCCTCATTACATAGAAGTTCCTCTCTCAATTCGTCAAGGACTATATCTCAGAGGTAAAGTATATGTATATGCATGTATTTATAGATGGTTATGAATTATAAAAATGAAAAAACTTTTCTTGAGGCTTAGTAGGTACCTATTTTCAGATGTGATAACAAGGTTGAACTCTCTCAGAGGTCAAGGCATGGCAAACATGTATTTCTGGTCCGCAAAAAGGTAAATTTCAGTGAAGAATTTATACCTTCTTTTAATTGCCAAAATTTTCTCTGTAACCAAAAGCAGTCATCTGATCTGTATTTGGTTCATATCCATTGCAGGAGCTTCAAAAATGGGTTTGTGTGGCAAGACTTGTCTGAAAATGATTTCATATATCCTTGTCATGGCAATGAATATATTCTCAAAGGGTCACAGATCCTGGAATATTCTTCAATTTTTCGATCCTACGAAACTGCTTTATCATCAGGTGCCAAAAGCTCTGTCGAAACAAGCAGCTCCAGTGAAGACTCCAACTCTCTGGCCACTGTCAAAATGAAAAACCATTCATGGAGTTCATTCAGTGAGCTTAATGTATACAAAATATACAAGGCTATAAGAGGTGCTGACGCGTCAACACAGACAGGTGATAATAGAACACAACAAAGATTGAACAGTAATGAAGTAGAGGACAGTAACAGAAATGACATTAAAGAGCTGAGTGGAGAAGAGGTTGACCTTATTGGGTCAGCAGATATTAGAGATCAGACGGTTGGGAATGATCGGCCTGGCAGAAGGATGAAGGCGCCTACATCTCTGATACAGTTAATTACATGTGGATCGGGGAGGTTCAAAGATTGTCAGTTGATTAAACATAAGGAATAAAGTGTGTAGCATATTAATCAACTGGAAAATTATGCAAAATAAACAAAGAAATTCATTCCAAATCAGAAAGAACTCGTGATTTTCATTGATAAATCTTTGTTAATATCGGCAAAATACAACTTTCATGTAATACTCTATTTGTTTGCTAAAAAAGAAGCACACTGCTTTACTTTTCTTTTTTACATGCTACTTTTAACTCTATCATTGAGTTAATCTTGATTCACGAATCACGACAAAACCACACGGCTGCATGTATAAAATCACTCCTAATCGAAAGAGCTTCATGCATAAGCCAATGTTTTCAAATATTACCGGATGTAATCTCAAACAGAGTTTATGAGTATCATATATAGAGGAATTCAGTTTGAGACGTGCAATCTAAAAAGTCCGTAGAGAGTAAATAAAGTTTGATACTTTATTTGTGGTTAATCTACAGTCGCGATCCATTCCGTAATGTATGGTGGTCTTATCCTATACTACTCATATGGTGATATGAGAATGGAGGCACCTTATACGGTGTGATCATATAGGACTGAGCCACGATCTATATGAATCTCTCACAAATATCCGTTACATGAGGAGATTCATATATATCGACAAATGATTGTTGTGTATGAGTGATCTTAATCCTGAGTGTCTTACTAACTCCTTCAAGTTAGATCGTGGTTTTTGATTTACCATGGGTGAGATCAGTGTAGCATTCTCAATCAATATCTATGTATCTTGGAATCGCGGTTTGACTTGTGGTTAGAAAGGTCTGTACACAATAGTAGAATCTACTCCTTACGAAAAGTAGAGAAGTAGTTCCTTTAGGGTGCGTTTGGTGCCCATGATTGGATTGGATATAATTGGACTATTTTTGTGAGATTTGAATGGATTGGATTATAGACGAGACTAAATTAGTACTGAGACATGTTTGGTACAGTACATATTGGACTAAAATAATACGGTCTCTTGTTTGGTGTAACATTACGATCGGATAAAAAATAATTGAAAATAATTGTTTTTTTTTATGAGAGGTAAGTATAAAATTATATTAAATAAATAAAATTATTTTATAAAATTCAGAGAAAATAAAAGTATAACTATTTTAAATTAAATTTGGCTAAATTTTTTATAAAATTATTGTTTTGAATAAAATAAATTATTTTTAAAAATAAATAAAAATAATTTGAAACAAAATAACATTTAAGTTTTAATTAAAAAAATGTTTTAAAAAAATATTATAATAAAATAACATATTGAATAAATTTAATATTTTAAATATAAATAATATTTTTTGAGAAAAAAAAAACAAAAGACTGGGACAAAAATAGTCCCAGCCAAAAAGTGAAAAACTGAAAAAGAAAAGTTTTATAAAAAAATAACTGAAAAAAGCAATAACTTAAAGGAGAAAAAGCTGGATCCCAGCTAAAAAAAATAAAAAGAAAAAAAATATAAGTGTGGGAATAAATAATCCCACTACAACAGGATACCACATGAGCCCCGGTGGAGAGGATTGTACATTCCCATAGTGTGTTCAACAAATGTGGGGAGAGGATTGTTAATGGTGTGTTTGGTACACGGAACGGGACGAGACGAAATAAGGTGGGATAATTTTTCTTATCTCACATTTGACGGGTTTTTAGTATAGGACTAGACGAGACAATGTGGGACAAAAAACATCAATTTTTGTCCCATCCAAGACCCTAGGACAAGGTTGTCCCATGACATGAGACATAACCTAAGGGTTAATTCGAGGCCTGAATAATTAAGAGCGCTCTCCTTCTTCCGTAAATGAATAATGTAATTGTTCATTAGAGAATCAATGGTACTTACACTATGTTTGGTTTGATGAAATAAAAGAGAAAGGAAATGAAAGGATTTGGATGGATTTTTAATATATTGTTTGGATTGTTAAATGGGAGAGAAAGGAAAAGAAATGGAAGGAAAAAAAGGGAATAATTTCTTCTTGTTTCACTTAATTTGGTTTCCACCCAAATTTGGGAGGAAAAAAAGGAAAAAAAATTCATAATTAATGATTTTTTCAATATCCCAAAACTAACCCTATTAATATCGGGTATTTATACTGTTGAAAGAATGATATTTTCATAAATAGAATAAAATGAATTCATATATTTTTCCTCACCAAATAAGATTGATTTATATATATATATAAAATCATTCAAACAACAATCATTAAAAACACTTTCTTTTCCTCATGTACCTTTCATTTCCTTTCTTTCATATTTCACTTATCCAAACATAGTGTTAATGTAAAAGATATAATTAATGGGGTATAACGGATTTTATGACCCACCTCTAATTATGAACTACTTGTAGATGATTATACCATATGTAATAGCTATATCGATAGAAAAAAGTTTTAAATTTGTGTAAAAACATCTACAGTTACGAGAATGCAGTCTCGGGTTATTAGTGGAGTAACCCTGAGGTTAACAATTATGAAATATTAATTAAAGAGTTTAATTAATTTTTTCTAATGATTATTATAGTTCAAGACTGTGGATCCATTAGGTTCCCTTGCTAGCCCGAAACGTTAATGGTAACAAATGTCACTTTTAATTAATTGGATGGTACAATTAATTATGTTATGAAAGTAATAAGAATTTATTCAGAAAATTAATTAAATAATATGATTATTTAATTAATTGATTAACAATTAACAAAATTAAATAATATGATTATTTAATTATATTAATAATTATAAATTATTAATAGAATTAATTATTTTTTTGAAGGTCAAGTGTTCATGCATGCAGGCACCAAATCCGCCAAGGTCAATTTTTGAAAGGAAATGACACATCAATCAAAGGTATTCATTATAAGACTTAAATCATTGTCCAAATTTGGTATCCCACTTTATATATAACCAACCAAATTAAAAAACTATCTATATTTATTTATTTATCCATAAATGTAGACCTGTGTCTCAATTTGATTGGTTACACGTCAAATTTGTGATTTGAGTCTTCATTCTATACGTTCTAATGCTTAACAAAAAAAAACAGGGTAATTAATGGAATAACGAACCTTCCATTGCCACTTTTTGGATCAAGTCGAAATTTATTGTATTTATTTAGGGCCTATCAGTCAGGTTGAGCCCATATGATTATGAACAAAGTAATTTACACTGAACTCGGCCCGCAAGTTTTTAATTCAAGTCCAACCCTATTTCATTGCAGTCTCTCCACATATTTAGCAGGACTATATAAAAACAGGGTTGTTGCAGAAACTTCTCAATTACCAAATCGATTGCCCAAAAGTGAAAAGCCGAACCTTTTTCTCTCAAATCCATAATCGCCCCAAACCCAACACTTCACCGACCAAGATGTCATGCAGCAGAACAGAGCACAAGGTAATTAAGGCCCAGTTTGGTATTGTTGTACCGTGGGGAGAAATGCTTTTGAAACTACTGTGGGAAGAATTGCTTTTAAAATTATTGTGGAAAGAATCAGCTGAGTGTTTGGTAAACTGATTTTCAAAAGTGCTGTGAGAACTAAAAGCAATTTCAATGTGTTTGGTAAACTGAAGTAAAAAGTGTTGTGAGTGTGTAAAATTACTAAAAAGACATAGACATCTAAATTATGCTAATGTGCTATACTTTACATATTTTTTATTTATTTGTGTTTAGTGTTAAGTGTTATATAATTACGGTACTTTATTGAATTAATTAGTCCCATTTATTTATATATTTATTTTATTCTACTTTATTTTTTTATTTCTTTTTTATTCTATTTTATTGAATTAATTATCCCTATTTTTTTTGTATAGTTATGACAACATTTTTTTTTACATAAATGTAAGCCCAATTTTTTTGGTAAATTTCGTTAAAGAAAAAAGATAAAGTTGGAAAGTTGGTAAAATTTCATTTAATATCACTGTAGTGCGTTTTCTAAAAGCAAAAGCCAAAATCCAAAAGCATGTATTTGTAGCTTCTCAAAAACTCAGTTGGGAGAAGCTAAAAGTGACAAAAAGCACCTCCCTACGATTTTACCAAACATCATGTCTTTGGTCCAGAATCACTTTTGACCCCAAAAGCAGCAGGGAAAGCAATGCCAAACTGGGCATAATATTCCTCTTCACTTGTTTTCTTTGTTTCATGTATATAAGTTCAATTCTAACAGTTGAGTTTAATTGAGTGGTAGATCAAGTACTTGAAGCCGTCGAAGTTGTTTCAGGAAGCTATGAAGAGGGAATATTATAGGCCGGTGTTTGTAGGTTTCAGTTTTACTGATGAGTATGCGAGAGTGGCGATATCTAGATATACCCGTAGTGGTGCAAGATTACATGGGTATGCATATACTAGTAACTAGTGCATGTTTATGATTTCTTAACTCTTTATGTATTATTGTATTTAACTATTTATTTATGTTATTTGAATTTTGTACATCTTGCAGTGAATTCCCCAGAGACAAAACCCTTTTGGATAAGTTGGTAGATGTTGTTCAAAGCCTTCAAGTAAGTTTTTTGATTTCTCTATATTTCCTTAATTCTTCTATGAAGCATATATATGTCTCATGTCTATTATGTTTAGGTCGAGGGATATGGGTTGCTGGGCATAATCGTTGACGACAATAATTCCGCTGTGAGTTTTCATTGATTCTTTCCTTCATTCCCCCTCTTATCTATTTATATTTCTTACCTTGCTTTTTATTTTATTAGAAGGATATTCAAAATCTTATAGACGACCTATGCAAAAAGGAAACTTTTAAATTTAAAATGTTTAAAGTATACATGTTGGAAAAACGACATTGAATCAGAGGTATTTGTTTGTGCATTTTAGTAATCTTAATTCTGTTTCTCAGTTTTCATTGTGTGTAGTTGTAAGAAATCTTGTTATTTTGCTTTTTATAGCTGCCAATCATAATAATTAGCCATTATTTTGGTTCAGAATTTTTTTTTATTGATTGTTCTGCATTCGTTATATAAATTATACAGTTTGTCATTGTTATTGTGTTGATAGAATTCATCATGGGATCGCAACGCATTTGGGTCCTTGTTTTGGAGGAAAACATTTTACTCTAAACTAAATGAATGTTTGGAAGCATTTTCTGCTCAAACTATGCTACAGGTAAGTTTTCTCATTCCATGTGCGACATTTGATTATTTTATTATTATGAAACGGTATTTTGTATTTTAATTTTCTATGAGTTTGTCTCGAGTCTAAACGGGAACTTCTTAATAAAAGGTGAGCTAACACTTCTCTTATTGTTGACAAATGTAAATTCTTATAAATTATGCTAATGTCAAACTTGTGAAGGTTTAAAATTTTATTTATTGATTTGATGTAAAAGTTTTGACCTTATTTAATTTCAAACTCCTTTTGAGTGTTCAATTTATGACTTTTTTATTTTACTTTTCAACACTTTTTCCATTTGTTTCAAAGTCGCTTTGGAATTTAAATTTGACTTGTATTGTTATTTTGACATTTGACAGTGCTTTCTAGATTTTTTTAACGCTCTATACATGAATGAAGACTTGGAGAGGGAGGATAAAGACTTGGAGATGGAGGATTTCAAGAGAAAGGTACACACATCAAGAAGACTTTTACATAGCCTCAGTAAGGCTAATATTTTGGCATGAGATATACATAAATACTACCATATGTAGTCTTATTTTCAATAAACGAATTCCTAAAGATGCATTATGATGAATGGTTATTGATTTAAATTATGCTTGATATATAGATTCAATTCTAACAACTGATTTGAATTGAGTGGTAGATGATCAAGTACCTAAAACCGTTGCAGCTTTTTCGAAAAACTACGGAGATTGATTATTGTATGTCAATGAAGCCGGTGTTTCTAGGTTTGAGTTTTACTAATGTGGATGTCATAGTGGCGTCTTCTGATTGCTATTTGAATGAACATATATATCGGTATGCATGTACTAGTAACTAGTGTTTATGATTTCTTCAATCTTTATGTATCATTGTATGTAACTATTTATGTTATTTGAATTTTGTCCATCTCGCAGTGTAGTCCGAAGAGACAAAACCCTTTTGGATAAGTTGGTAGATGTTGTTCAAAGCCTTCCAAATTATCCTGTAAGTTTTTTGATTTCTCGATTTCTCGGTATTTCCTTAATTTCTTCAATGAAACATATATATATATATATATATATATATATATATATATATATATATATATATATATATATGTCTCATGTCTTTTATGTTTAGGTTGAGAAATATGAGTTGCTGGGCATAATCGTTGCTGACAATAATTTCGTTGTGAGTTTTCTTCTTTTCTTTCATTTATTCTCTCTATTATCTATTTATATTCCTTACCTTACTTTTTATCTTATTAGAAGGATATTCATAATCTTATAAAAGACCTATGCAAAAAGGGAAACTTTAAAAGTTTAAAGTATACATGTTGGAAAGACAACATTGGATCAAAGGTACGTGTGTGTGTTTTAGTAATCTTAATTCTGCTCGTCTCATTTTTCATTGTGTAGTTGTAGGAAATCTTGTTATTTTGCTTTTAAAATTGCCAATCATAATAATTAGCCATTATTTTTGTTAGACATATTTTTTTATTGATTGTTCTGCATTCATTATATAAATTAATAAATTGTGAATTTTGGAGAGAGAGTTTCCAAAATCTTATTATGTAAAATAAATTGATATAAAACTTATATCATTCAAGGCAACAAACTCCCTTGAATATAGGCCGGCTAAATTCTAAGCATGAGATAAAGAATAATCTTTATCTCTTATTTTAAATAATAAAACTCTATTCTTGAAACAGTAAATAATTAAGATAAATACAAAGATAAATACTAATAATTTCCTACACCCCCCCTCAAGCTGATTGATATATGTTTATCAAACCCAGCTTGGTATTCATCAAAACTTGTCCTAGCTAGGGGCTTTATTAAAATATCTACTGTTTGAGAAGTAGATGGAACATGGCTCAAATTGACACTTCCTTCTTCAAGCTTCTCTTTGATAAAGTGTCTATCGATTTCAACATGCTTCGTACGGTCATGAAGTACTGTATTCCTAGCAATTAGAATAGCAGATTGGTTATCACAATTCAGTTGCACAACACCTTCTTGTGGCATCCTCAATTCGGTTAACACCCTTTTCAGCCAAACTCCTTCACATATTCCTTGTGCCATTGCCCTAAACTCTGCTTCAGCACTGCTTCCTGAAACTACAAAATGTTTCTTGCTTCTCCAGGTCACAAGATTGCCCCACGCAAAAGTACAGTAACCAGATGTGGACCTTCTATCAGTAATTAACCCCGCCTAATCTGCATCTGTAAAAATCTCAATAGCTTTACGATTATTTTTCTTAAAAAATAATCCTCTGCCCGGAGTCAGTTTCAAATATCTTAGAATCCTGTACACTGCTTCTATATGCTCCTCAGTAGGTCTATTCATGAATTGGCTAACTGCACTAACTAGAAAACCTATGTCTGGCCGTATAAGTGAAAGGTAGATTAGCTTCCCTACTAATCTTTGATACCTCCCTTTATCAACTGGTGCACTTCCCTTAACACTTCCTAACTTCACAGTGTAGTCCCTTGGAGTGTCTACTGGCTTACAATCCTCCATGCCAGTTTCTTTCAACAAGTCTAGAACATATTTACGTTGTAAGACTGATATCCTTTCTTTAGACCGTGCTATCTCCATGCCTAGAAAGTATTTAAGACTTCTTAGGTCTTTTATTTCGAACTCTCTTGTCAAAATCTGCTTCAAAGCTTGTATTTCTTCTTCACAATTACCTGTTAGAATGATATCATCTACATATACTATAAGAATGGTTATTTTACCTTCAATTGAATGCTTGACAAACATGGTGTGATTAGTTTGGCACCGTATGAACTTGCATTTCTTGATAACCTTGGTAAAACGATCAAACCAAGCACGCAGGGGCTGTTTCAGTCCATACAAACTCTTCTGAAGTTTGCAAACCAGATTGTTGTCCCCTTTCTTCTTCAAACCTGGTGGAACACTTATATAAACCTCCTCTCAAGGTCACCATTTAGGAACGCATTTTTTACGTCCAGTTGTTGAAGTTTCCAATCCAAACTAGCTGCCAAGGAGAGTAAAATCTGAATTGTATTAAGCTTAGCGACTGGTGCGAAGGTCTCTTCATAGTCTATTCTGTACGTTTGAGTAAAACCCTTTGCTATCAGTCTTGCTTTATACATTTCCATCGTTCCATCAACTTTGTATTTGATTGTGAACGCCATTTACATCCAACTGGGTGTTTTCCTTCTGGCAGTTCTGTTACAAGCCAAGTCTGATTTTTCTCCAAAGCCTTGAGTTCCTCATTAATAGCAGCCTTCCATTCTGGTACCTGTAGTGCTTCCTTAAAATTATTTGGTATTTGTTTCTGCATAATATTTGTAGAGAATGCTTGAAACTGTGGAGATAGACCTGTGTAAGAGATATACTTACAGAGTGAATATAAAGGCCTATTGCGACATTCTCTAACCCCTTTTCTGATTGCAATTGGTTCCTCAATTTTATCTGTTTCATGGCTGCCATTTGTTTTCTTTTCTGCTTGTTCTTCAGGTTTGTTTTCAAGAACTGTTTTGCCCGAATCAGATTCATCACTTTGTCTGTCTTGAAGTGGGGGTCTGCTACTTGTTTCAAGTTTCTTCCGTTTCGTGAAAAGACAATGAGAGGTTTTTTAGTATGGATTTGATTGTGTTTAAGGCTAGGTAAAATTTCATCACACAGGTCTCTCTTGAGTGTTTAAATGTAAATTAGATTGATCAAAATTAATCTGATTTTCTGACTGTCTCAGTTCAGATAAGATTGGTTCAGAAGTGTTTTGCTGAATTTGATATTCTTGAATATGACTTTGGCTAGGACTGTGAGGTGTTTGAGTTTGTGGACTCTGAAATGTTTGAGTTTGAGTGGGATTCCTAGTCATTCTATTAGGAGAATCATCAACAAGGTAAAACACAATTTCTTGCTGAATTTTAGGCTGACCAGAATACCTAGAAATAGAAAGAGTAACAGACTCTTCAAATATTGAATTACCTAAATCACGACAGAACCTTGAATCCCAAAAACATACAGAACCGTTCTCCCCCTTGTTTTTGGTATAAAACGGCTGAGTTTCCAAAAAGGTGACATCTTTGGAACAATAAAATTTATGTGTAGAGGGAGAATAACATTTAAACCCTTTTTTGTGTTAGAGTAACCAACAAACACGCACTTAAGAGATTTTGGGTATAATTTACTTCTATGAATTTGATTTATGTGAACAAAAACAGTACATCCAAATACTTTAATAGGAAGATCTGAAATTAATATGGTATTTGGATAATTTTTTAGAAAAACATTGTAAGGAGTTTGAAAACTAAGAACTCTGGATAGCCTGTTAATTAAAAAAGTTATTGTCAAGACTGCTTCCCCTTAAAGATACTTAGGCACATTACTAGTGAACATTAATGACCTAGCTACTTCCAGTATATGTCTATTTTTCCTTTCTGAGACTCCATTTTGTTGTGGAGTCTCAATACAGGAACTTTGATGGACAATACCTTCTTGTAGCAAAAAAATTGTTTAAAACAGTATAAAAAACTCCTTCCCATTATATGTTTTGAAAATTTTAACCTTTGTTTCAAATTGATTTTGTATCATTTTGACAAAATTTGGAAAGATTTTACTCACTTCATTTTTCTCTTTCATAAGATAGACCCCCCAAATGAGTCTAGTATGGTCATCAATAAATGTGACAAACCATCTAGCTCCAATGATATGTGGATATATAGAACCCTAGCAGGACCCCACACATCACTATGTATTAAAGGATGGGATTCTTTATAATTCTGATTTGGATAAAAAGAACGAGTCTATTTAGAAAGATTGCAAATTTCACAATGAAAGAATTGAGGCTTTTTATTGCGGAATAATTCGGGAAATAATTTATCTAGGTACAAAAAGTTAGGATGTCCTAATCTACAATGCCATAGAAAAACTTCTCTATCATTATTCAAATTGGAATCAGTATTCTTATTTAAAGAAACACTGCTAACAAGATTCCTAGGGAAAGACACACTCCTTGCTGAATAAGGTTGCTTGCTGGGATCGGATTTCACCTGAAACAAGTAAAGTCCAGCGTTCAATTCAGCACTGTCAATCGTCTTTCCCGAGCTCAAGTTCTGAAACATACAACCAACTGTAGAAAACTTAACCTCACAGTTCATATCAACAATTAACTTATTGAGAGGATATTACAATCCAAATCCGGTACGTATAGAACTAATTGCAAAGTAATATGAGGAGATATAACAATCAAACATATTCCTTCCACTTTAGACAATGAACCATTGGCTATTTTCACAGCTGATCCACCATAACTATGAGATAAGCTCTCAAACAATGACTTGTCTCCAGTCATGTGATCAGTAGCTCCTGAGTCGACAATCCAAGACCCCTGTGTATTTTTTCAAGAGTATAAAGCTGACAAGAAATTACCTTTTTGAGCCACTGTCCCAGTTCCAACGATTGAATGCTGCAGATTGAAGAGCTTTTGCAGCAAGTCCATTTGTTCCTTACTGAAAAGACTATGTTCGTTGGACTGTGATGAATCACCACTTGCTATATGGTTCCCACGACTTTCTTTGGTTGACCTAGGCTTCCAGTTAGCAGGCTCTCCATGTAACTTCCAACAATACTCTTTTAAGTGACCAATCTTCTTACACCAGGGTCTTCCTTTGTTTGCTTTGTTCTCCCCTGCAGCAAATTGACTTCCACGAATGGCCAAAGCAGATCCCTCAGACTCCCCATAACTGATACTGTCAGACTTACTTGATGCACCCATCATGACAATTTTCCTGCTCTCCTCCCTTCTAATCTCCTAAAAAACTTCACGAATTCCAGGCAAGGGCTTGAGTCCTAGAATCCTTCCTCTAACAGCATCTAAATTCGGATTTAGACCAAGTAGAAATTGAAATATCCACTTCTGCTCCACAATATCTTTAAATAATTTGCTGTCATCCGGGTCTTTCCGTTGATACTTCTCATACAAATCAAGTTGTTGCCAATTCCGGGTTAGTTTATTAAAAAACTGAGTAACGGTTAACTCACCTTGCCTTAGATCGAAAAGGGTACTTTCAATACCAAACAATTCTGTTATGTTGTCAATAATTCTGCTTCGCTGCATTCCAAATCTCCTCTGCAGTTTCGTATAGCACAAAATTCTCACCAATTTCATTAGTCATTGAATTGATGAGCCAAGATTTTACCATGTTGTTCTCTACCTTCCACTGTCTGAAGGCTGAATCCTCCTTATTTGGTGGTTCAGAGGCACCGGTAATATGATCATCCCTTCCTTTTTCCTTGAATAAACCAGGACACAGACTGAGACCACCGAAGGTAATTGTGTCCTGTTAGTTTATGCCCAGTGATTGGCATATATGGAATGTTATCATTATTCCCATTGTTAGATCCACCACCACTGTATGAAGATGATGGTTCTGGCTATTTAGAAGAAGATGCGGAAGACTTCTCTGAAGGGGAAAGAGTAGCCATTCCGTATTTTGTCATTTTAGGTTTTCAGAGAAGGCTCTTATACCATGTGAATTTTGAAGAGAGAGTTTCCAAAATCTTATTATGTAAAATAAGCTGATACAAAACTTATATCATTCAAGGCAACAAACTCTCTTGAATGTAGGCTGACTAGGTTCTAAGCATGAGATAAATAATAATATTTATCTCTTATTTTAAATAATAAAACTCTATATCCTTGAAACAATAAATAATTAAGATAAATACAAAGATAAATACTAATAATTCTCTACATAAATTATATAGTTTGTCATTGTTATTTTGTTGACAGAATTCAACATACGATATTAACTCATTCCGCTCCTTGTTTTTCTCGGCTGAATATATGCTATAGGTAAGTTTTCTCATTCCATGTGCAATATTTAATTTTTTTATTAGTATGAGACAGTATTTTATATTTTAATGTTTTATGAGTTTGTTTCGAGTCCAAACGGAAACTACTTAATAAAAGGCGGATGAACACTTCTCTTCTTGTCGACAAATTTAACTTATGAATTGAGCTAATATAAAACTTGCTAAGGTTTAAAACTTTATTTATTTATTTGATGCAAAATTTTTGACCTTGTTTAAATTCAAACTCCTTTTGAGTGTTCAAATTGACAACATTTCAACACTTTTTCAATTTGTTTCAAAGTCGCCTTTGAATTTAAATCTCACTTGTATTGTTATTTTGATATTTGATAGATGTTTCTAGATTTTTTAAGAGCTCTATATGTATAAAGATGAGGCACTTAAGGATAAAGACGAGAAGAGTGAGGATTCTGAGTGAAAGGTACCTGCATCAATTAGACTTCTACATGGCTCCATAAGGCTAATATTTTGGTATAAGATATATACATCAATACTACCACATAAGAGTCTTATTTTCCATAACGAATTCCTAAAGGTGCATTATGATGAATGGTTATTGATGTTAGAAAATTCCATCATATGGGGCCACATATGTGAACATTAAATGTGTTGTGCTATCTTTTGGTTAAACCTAAATTAAAGTGATCTAATTAAGATATAAAGCATTAAGGCTTAAGGGTATAATTGTCATGGAATTAATGTGTAGATACCAGAGTACTATTTCTAATTTGTTGAGGGGCCGAATTAGAAATAGCCAACATATAATAATTTGATTATTATATATATTTAGGGTTATGGTCCCCAAATTATACGAGACTTTTGTTTTCTCTGTATCCCATCAACAGAGCAAAATAGAACACAGTAGGGTTCATAAAGATCGTGATAATTTGGAAGATCACAACCCGTTTACAAATCTCCAGCAATGGATTCAGGTACGTTTCCGCTTTCTAGATTTATTTATTTTTTCTTGAATTGATATGGGTTATGTTATATTTGTTTAGAGTTTGATTAAGTATATATAGAAACATGTTTAGGTTAAACATTCCGATTAATTTTGTGCCTAAGCATGTTATTGTTTTGTGTTAATCGAAATCCTAACAATTGATTTATAAATTGACTGTTTTGTTTTCATTACTTCAGAAGCCGTGCAAGATAATGCAGTAAAGGTCTTCTGGGGAGCACCCTCAGAAGTTTATGTCAACATACTGAAGTTCATGTTTGGAAAGTATAAAAAGTGATAGTGACGATGTTATTGGTTTCAAGTCTGCATTTTGGTACACATTAGAATGGTTGAATGTTATTAGAAAAATCATGGTATCTATTTGTGTTTAAGAAGTGTTCGTCTTTCTTCGAGCTGATGTTTTGTACAATTTAAGAACCAAAGAATTTATGTAGATATCTGTTCAAATTCTTCTAGCAAACAATGCGCTGAGAAGTGGTAAACTCTTAAGATATATAAATTATAGCTTTTCTGTATCCTTTAATCCACTTATCTACTACATTACAATCCAACTTTTGCATTCATGTGAAATTGATGTATTAAAGTGGAAGTACCGTCGTTCATTTATGAGATCTTATTTGTATGATTCTTTTATCTTTATTACAATCAGTAATCCGTCGAGATCAAATTGTAATACACAACTCTCCATATATACTTGTAAATCATGATGAGAGTCGAACTTCCCATTTGAGGTAATGTTGGTTCTGTAAGTTATAAAACTATTATTTTTGTAATTGGGTCACATGATATGATCATATCTGTTGAGCAACTATCATGACAGATAAATTAAGTAGGCTCGAAACTTTTAATCACTGCTACGATTTGAGACTGTTATAGTTCCTTTTGTGAGCTCTCGAACAATTAAAGAATCTCATAAGTCTTTCCGTAATACTTATTAATTTATGAATTCGATTGCATATATATCATTATATATATTAAAAATTAATAATCTTTCTTCATAAATATAGTAAAAATTGTGAATCAAAACCGAATCAAATTGATCCGGATCTAAAAACTTAATAAAACATTGTAATTGTGATAATAATAAGATGAACAACGTAGTTGGTTGTTCAAACTGTGGTGCAAGTTTTACAAATTTCACATCATGATAGCTAAATTAAGAAGACTCGTAACGTCTCATTACTACAAGCAAAGAATCTCATTAGCTTTTTGATAATATCTATTAAGGTAAGAGTTCGACTGCATAGAGAAATCCCAACAAAATAATAATAATAATAGTCTTCCTGTATAAAGATTACAATGTTGAGTTTAAGATATATACATCAATACTACCAAGCGCAAAAATTGAAATCAGTTGTGCAAAAATTAATCCAGCATATATAATCTCATCAATAGGGAAATCAGATGTTCAAAAATTAATCCAGCAGCTCCCAGTGCGCTGGTCCTACCCGTGCAGGGTCACGCACGCACTAACTCAGTTTTTCTGTCGAGCACAAAGCACCTTCATCACCGCATACAATCCATGCATATTTCTTCACACAATTAACATTCTTTTGCTGGCATGCACATTTCTATAAAAACATGTGTAAGCATATTGAGCAGAAAAATTACTCAATTAAATCAGGCTCAGCCTAAGCTACCCAATGCGCGGGTCTTGTGCCGGTGATGTAACCGTACAGTATCACCCGTGCATCTGCCCAGAAAGCAATCATTCACTACGCGCAAGGCATATAAGCATTAATCTATTGCAATTATCACATGGCACAAGGGACAATTCATTTATTCAATAGGGACATTCAAAGGAACTGAAATCATGAACAAAATACTTCCATTTAGGCTCCTAATTAAAGAAACCATAGAATCCAATTTAGATATTCAATTATTCATAGATGCAATTGTCAATCAAATAAGGCCCAAGTAACCATCCATCAACAAAATCATCATTAATTCAAGCAGACAAAGTCAACATTGAATCACAAATTCCATGTGTAATATTTGATTATTTTATTAGCATGAGACAGTATTTTGAATTTTAAGTGTCAGTTATTTGGATCGGTTTTCACACGTTATCTTTCTTGTTTTTTTACTCTCTTTCGTCATCAAAAGTTTTTTTTTTTTAAGTTAATATAATTGATGATAGGTGTAATATATGGTTATGATTCGATCATTTTTTTCTCTCTCATACAACCATATATTTTAATTACACTTAAAAAATATCAATTAAATCAAGGACAGAGAGGATTTTGATCCATAAAATTAAGAGTAGAGCACAAGTTAAGAATATAAAAGTTTCTTTTATGGAAAGCTTAATCATTCTATTTATTATAACAATACAATAAATACGGTAGTTGTACTAATTTTTGTGTTATTGTAAGAGGCTAAGAGCATTAGTTAACACTAAAAAATTAATTAAGAGAGTAGTATGCCTATGTAAGATTGCCAATGGAATAATGTAAGGTTATATTAGCAAGTCAACGTAGAGAGGACTACAATTTCTCCTTTTAGTCAAACACTTGGCGTGCAAGTGTTGAACCCTCTAGACTGTTCAAATAACAACTCATATAACTATTAAAGTACAATTAAAAAAGTATACATTAACAAAACACTGATTCTCCCGAGAGGCTACAATTACCGCGAGCAAAGATACTACCGATGAAGAACACATTTTTACTATGCTACTAATATTTGCTCTGCTATTTTGTTTTGGATCGGGTATATTTTATTTAAAAAATCATGAATGGTAAATGAAAAAAAGAAAAGAAAAAGTAAGGTTACTTCATTTCGATAAAAGATTCACACCCAAGTTCCATAGCTTTGGGTCCGTTATCTTTTTCTATTTAAAATTTAATGAGTCTGAATCATAATTATTATATAGTTTTGTTTTTTTAAGTGGTTAAACAACTTAAAATAAAAGTAAAAATTCATGACTTTTCACTTAATTGTAAATTACTTAATTGTATTAAATGCAATTCAAAAAAATTTCTTCTGATAATATCCCCTATATAATATATTTCTAATTTCATCATAATTATACACGGTATAAAAATCTTTATTTTAATATATTACTTATTTTAAATAGATTTAAAAATAAAAAAGAACATTAATCACTTCTCATATTAGTGTTTAATATCAATAATTTATTATGATATTAAGGTGTTGTTTTTACATATATATATATATATTAGAGTGTTTTGTGTGAGTTTTTATGCTGCTTCTTTTATTTTAAAAAAAATATTTTCTTTTCTCAGTAAAGATGAAGTTTGTTTGTAATCGAAGAAAAATATCATGATCATATATTTTCATATATAATTATTATTTTTGGAATTTTTTTTGACATATTATATATATAATTGTTTAATATGGATGTAAACTTAAAATTACTTATTGTCAGACAATTTTACTTAAAAGAAAAACAAACGCATTGACAATACATTTAGATGTAAGGAAGAAAAAATATGTCATTCAAGTTCAGATTTTAATTCATATTCTGTTTTAAAAAAAAAAAATTAGACTTTTCAGTCTTTGGACACCAAAAAAAACGACACATTAGTTTATTTTCACTGTTTTTTTTTTGTTTGTATACGCTAATTAGCTACTGATAGAAGGTGTATTAACTAGATGTGATGGATTTAATGCGCGACTAATGTGATAAAGATAATAATAAATAAAACGCGTGTACCGTGCATAGCTTTTTAAAAATTCCCAAAATCTCCTTTTTGGCTCCAATTTCTACCAACTTGCTCAAATACCTTTGGAATGCTAACAAGACCTGCACAAACTTATTTTAAACGTTTAACACTTGATTTTACTCAGTCCTTTAGCATGATACACATTTTGGATTTGGTTTTTAGTACCAAAAGCCCCGTGAGAATAGTAGTGATTGTGTTGACCTTTGCTTCGATTGTTTTGTTGTGTGACATTAAAATTGTAATTTAGATCAAACTATCATATCGTTCTACTCTCCCGTTCTCCCTTCATGGGTAAAAGAAATCCATATAGATCCTCATAAGTTATTGATTGAGAGGTGGCATTACCTACTATGGCATCAACTACTATGGCATCATACTCTAATCCAAAACCTCGAAGAATATATTGATGAAATTATGTTTTCGTGACTAGTATCCAAAACCTCGAAGAACATATTGATTAAGTTATTTTTGTAACCGTTCATCAATTGTTATTAAGGTCTCGTTTGATTTTTTGTTTGAAGACTGAACAGTGCTGAAAGTTACTGAAGACTGAACAGTGATTGAAAACTGAAAACTGAAAAACATGTTTGTTTTTTTTCACTGAAAACTGAATATAAGTGATAAGTTGTTTGTTTTTTTAAGTTATAAATATCTAAAAATAAATATTTTTACATCTATAACCTTCTAACTATTATTTGTTATATATTTACATTTTAATATATTAAGGACAATTTTAACATGTAAATTAATTCTAAAATAAATTTATTTGGTTATTTAAAATATTTCATACATTATTCCATTTGTTGAATTACATTGAAAATGAACATAATATTTGATGGTGATACATTCTAAAATTCTCAAGAAATATTAATAAAAACAAAAAATCAACTACTATTTGATTTTGACTCAAATAGCATAGGTCGGTGTATCTCATCCATATATATAATTTTTTTTTCTTCCCATCTCAAAACCAAAAAAAAAAAAAAACTCAAAACAAAATCATCATGAAAACCATTATCCAATTAATTTTTAGAACAAGTGAAAAAAATGTACTTAAACTGTAATATAAAATTAATAAAACTAATTATCAAATTATGGAAACAAAAAAGAGTTCTTACCAGAATATGCTAGGAAAATCAGTCACCAATTGTTTTTGTTTTGAAGAAGTTAGGTTTTCTGATGTTAAAGTTCTTTACAGTGAGAAAAAAAAAATTATTAATATGATTAAGGCTTTAACAAAAACAGAATTGGAAATATACAAAATTAGTGAGAATAGTTTTGTAAGTAAAAGTTTGTAATTTATTTTACTGGATTTGTGTTACAGGAAAAGTGGAAAAAAATCACTTTTTTAAAAAAAAATGGTTTTAATAGCTCATTAAGTGATTTTAGCATTTATAAAATCAAACAAAACAACTGAATGAAACACATTAAGTGTCATTCAGTGTTAAGTCAACAAATCAAATAGGGCCTAAGTTGTCAAACATGGTCTTCATTTTTTATAGTTTTTCTCAAAAACAAACTTCAAAGTAATTTACCTTGCTTCATACTTGATATTCCATATTAATAACATTGTTGTTTGTTGCAAGATATTTTGGTGGATAAGGGTCTGTTCCGAATCTGAAAACAAACTTCTCAAAATCTTAATACATAAGGGGTTGTCCTGTAAGTATTTTTTATTGACTATTTTTTGAAAAGAAAAATGGAAATGAAAACAGTATTTTTGGTTTCAATTTCGAAGTCTGAAAATACAGCTTGTAGTATATATTCGGAGTTGTATTCTAAAAATAAAAACGAAAAAAACACGTCTAATAAATTAGCCTAAAATATCAAAAATTGAAATATCATTTTTGTATTTCGTTTAATATTATAATTATAAAACAAATTGGTTAAATAACCAATATAAAAAAAAATTGTAATTTATCAAAAAAAAATCTTTCCTTTGTTTTTCTCTACACCTGCACTCGTAACAACAATGGAAGTCGGATTCAAAAGAAGAAGAAGAAGCAGAATGACGAAGAAGCAAAGTGACGAAGAAGAACAATCAAACGGTTGAAGAAGAAGAAAGAAGTGAAGAAGAACGTGAAGAAAGAACATGACACAGTTGAAGAGAAAAAAATAATAATTTTATTGTTAATTTTTTTAAAAAACAAAAACAAAAATAAAAATAAATGTTTTGGGTATTTTAAATATTTCACCGTTTACATTAGTTTTGTTTTTTATTTTTTATTTTAAATAAAATAAAAACCGTTTAATGAACGTGAATTCAAAATTATTTTTAAAAAAAAAAAAACGGAAAAACAACTACTAATACTCAGATCGTACTAGCAGTGCTTGATCTCGATAAAATCTCTTAGCAGTAATCTGGTCTTGGTGTTAATTTTTTTTAAAAAAAAAAGTCCACGAAGAAAGAAAATCTCTGGCATTTGTGATCAGTAACTGGTCTTGGTGTTTTTTTTTTTTTTTTTTTTTGAAGTCCACGAAGAAGGAAAATCTCTGGCATTTGTGGGAAAACTGAGATTTAAAAACCACCCACCACCCACCACCCACCGTGGCACTAGGAGAGATTAAAACTACTGAACTCAGACATCAATCCCTTATCCAAAAGAATTTTTTATTCAGTCCCCAATTGAAAATGAGCATCTTTTGTAGCCATTTTTTCTTCATGGGGCAGATCCAGTAAGCACATCATACAACCATAAAATATTCATTATTAAGAAAGAATAAGAAGGGAAATCTTTCCTGACATTTTATAAAATTGATCTACAGTCTTTACAAGGAAGGTCAATAATATATTTTTAAATGACACAAGTTTAACTTTGATCAAGGCAATCTCTAGAAAGGTAACAAATGAAGATCACCTATAAAAAAAAAAGAGATAATTAAGTTGAAATATGCAAACCTAAAATGCATTGAAATAAACAGGATCTTTGATTTCAGGTATCCTGTGACATCATAGCCACCGAAACAAAAAATAAAATATGACTAAAGATGAATATATTAAAGCTTAGAAGATAGAATGATAGAATAAAAAATCGAGTCTTAAGTCTCCCACTAGGTGAGTATCATGGTTTCACAGGACAGCTTTGACATAAATATATATATATATTCAAAAATGGAGATTTTGTCCCGAGTTTCACTTGGGTCCGTGAGCTTACAGTAAGTGACAATTTGTTTGAGGAGCATGTTGGTATTTGACCCTACGCCTGCAAGGCTATATGCCTCGTGATCTTGTTCTGGAGTAACCATTTTTTTTCACCTTCTATGAGTCATGCAATCATGAGTAAATAGCAATGACTTTGAGGTTCAACACTCTATATAAGCTTGGTCATTCTTAACCAAGTTTCTAAGAAAGTTTCTGATGAATTTCTAAATGCGTCAAAGGTACTAACCTTGAAAATATCGATGACATCAACACTTGCTTAGAAAAGACAGATTATGATTTGCTATAAAAAGGTTGCTTTAAGATGCTTCTTTAGAGACCTAACTTCATATGATTTAAACTTTCTTTTGGGTGCAAAACCAGTTCCTTTTCAGCCTTTGTTACTCTACTTATCTTTGAACTCATAGATGGCAGTATATTCAAAAGGGAGAACAAAGACAATCAGCCCTGAGAGAACCAAAATATGGGTTGAACCGAAACCGAAACCTGAGCAAAAAGTTTCAGTAGTTTACTACCTATCAAGAAATGGCCAGCTTGAGCATCCTCATTACATAGAAGTTCCTCTCTCAATTCGTCAAGGACTATATCTCAGAGGTAAAGTATATGTATATGCATGTATTTATAGATGGTTATGAATTATAAAAATGAAAAAACTTTTCTTGAGGCTTAGTAGGTACCTATTTTCAGATGTGATAACAAGGTTGAACTCTCTCAGAGGTCAAGGCATGGCAAACATGTATTTCTGGTCCGCAAAAAGGTAAATTTCGGTGAAGAATTTATTCCTTCTTTTCATTGCCAAAATTTTCTCTGTAACCAAAGGCAGGCATTTGATCTGTATTTGGTTCATATCCATTGCAGGAACTTCAAAAATGGGTTTGTGTGACAAGACTTGTCTGAAAATGATTTCATATATCCTTGTCGTGGCAATGAATATCTTCTACTTTTCGATCCTACGACACTGCTTTATCATCAGCCATCAGGTGCCAAAAGCTCTGTCGAAACAAGCAGCTCCAGTGAAAGACTCCAACTCTCCAACCACTGTCAAAAAGAAAAATCATTCATGGAGTTCATTCAGTGAGCTTAATGTATACAAAATATACAAGGCTGTAAGAGGCGCTGACGCTTCAACACAGACAGGCGATAATAGAACACAACAAAGATTGAACAGTAATGAAGTAGATGACAGTAACAGAAATGACATTACAAAGCTGAGTGGAGAAGAGGTTAACCTTATTGGGTAAACAGATATTAGAGATCAGACGGTTGGGAATGATTGGCCTAGCAGAAGGATGAAGGCACCGACATCTCTGATACAGTTAATTGCATGTGGATCAGGGAGGTTCAAAGATTGTTAGTTGATTAAACATACGGAATAACGTGCATAGCATATTAATCAACTGGAAAATTATGCAAAATAAACAAAGAAATTCATTCCAAATCAGAAAGAACTCATGATTTTCATTTATAAATCTTTGTTACTATCTGCAAAATACAACTTTCATTTGTTTGCTAAAAAAAGAAGCTCACTGCTTTACTTTTCATTTTTACATGCTACTTTTAACTCTTTCATTGGGTTAATCTTGATTCACGACAAAACCACACGGCTGCAATATAAAATTACTCCTAATCGAAACAGCTCCATGCTTAAGCCAATGTTTTCAATACTGCCTGAAAGTCAGATTCAGACGGCCGGGGCGGAAATTTGTTTCTTCCACCAGGGTGTGTGGAGTTGTGTTTGGGAGGATAGCTTCAACACCATGAAAAATATGTCTAGATTTCCCCCCAAATATCAGAACATCTCCTGATTCCAACTGAACCTTAGTTGCCTTATCCACATCCCTCTCATCACCATATAAAAACTCTGCAGTATTGCCAACTGAAAAGGAGACCACAGGTAAACCTTTTTTAAGACTTTCTTGAGTTTCATCTCTATCCTGCATTAGCAAGGCATAAAAAGTCAATAATCTTAAATGTAATTGTTAGAGATGAACCATACAGTGGTCCAAATATTTTATCCAATGATTTGAGAGATGCATTATTCCAAAATGAATTTTAATAACTGTGCTTGTTAGCATGTCAAGTCTAATCTAAAAATGATTATTATGTTTATTTAATCAGTTATGAAAAGCTATACTAATAATACTATGAATGGTAAAGTGTAATTGATCACCATCCAATCTAAACTAGTGGAGCTAAATTTGGATAAGCAGGGCAGCATATTAAGGGAAATTAGAGATTATCACAACTCCGTTACTAGACATAATGACTCGATCAAAATTATCAACATAGTTATTTGAGATTGAAGTAACTTCCGATACTGAGATAAGTTCATCATAACAAAGCAATGGATTTTAAAACCAGTCAGTTTAATGCCGTATCCAATCTCAAAAGCATGTGAGGTGCAATACCCAAAACTGTGTAAACAGGACGAAAGGAAAAGGGATGACATGCCATTAAGCTGTTTAGAATGTGACTAGCCTAGAAAGGATGAGAAAGTTCTCACTGCCAACCTGATGAAGACCAAGTTTCCCAGTTGCTGAGTAGAAATTCACAATGCATATATCAGGTGACATCGATGGAAGTTTGTATGCTTCATTTCTCAATCTATGATTTCTTTCTATGAGGGCACAGGAATCGTGAATTGCCGTCTCAACCAATTGATTAAATTCAGTAGGAATAGTGGGCGGTGTAGCACCATCCATTGACCGAATATCCTCGTACACTTTTTTCTCCGGGTCCCAATTTTTACCAAGGCACATCATTTTTAAATGCAGACTTGTTCCTTCCCGGTAACCAGGTTGGTAGAAACCTCCAGGACCTAGCCCAAGGTCTCGACATGTTTTTAGTATGTTGACCTAATAGTAATATCAGAGCACAAAAATAAATTAAATGCAAAGAAGGGTGGAGACCATTAAAGATGCCAACTCATTTTGCAGAATAGCGTATATCCAAATTTCATGTGAATGAATAATAATATAGTTATATTTTTTTTATGCCATAAAATCGGTGCATTGGTATGACAGTGAGGTTAGAACCCAGGCCTTCACTACCATGCTGATGAGGCTATAACCACCTAAACTTAGCAGCCTGCCATCTTGAAATAAAATTCGAAAGAATGGGTGGAATAGAAATAATCTAGACAATAGGCCATTCCAGCACCTTCTTCATAAATCAAGCCACCGAAAACACACTAGATTAGCTATAATCCCACTGATCTAAAAAAAAAAAAAAAACGTCAATTCTAGTCTGAGCCTACAAAAGTGGACATGTCACACCATCTTAACAGAGTAGACTTTGTCAAAATTCTATTTCACAATAACTGAGGGAACATAACATATATAGTTAAAAGGATGCAAAAGTCAGTGGTAAGCTAATCACTACTTGTTCCATCATGTTTGAAATGCAATCTACCGTAACTTAAGGGTGTTCTCTAGCATAGTGATAATCAAATACTGGGGGGGGGGGGGAGGTTTGAGAATAAAAAAAGAGAACATTGAGTAGAGCAGTACCTGATCACTGAGGGATAAAAAATTCTTCAGTAGCACCATCCCAGGCCTTAATACATTCCCAATTTGCCCTTCCGTAGCACGCTTTACTTCATTCCTTTTCTGCCTATTCTTTACAAGTAAAGGGGGTTTTAGCATGATAGGAGCTCCTTTCTTAGGTGGACAAAGATCAAGCTTAAAACCTGCCTCTTGTACAGAATGACCTGAATCTCCAATGCATGTAGAATTCTTGGAACCCTTTTCTTCAGAAGTCTGGCTTTTAGTCTCAACCTTCGGCCGTTGTGGGGACTCTTCCTGAATGTATGCTACTTCTTCCTTGTGCAAGTTAAGATTTTTTGTTGCACTACCTTCTGCCTCCTTTTGTGGGGTTTCTGCTATCTTAGTTTTACTCACAGCCCATTGTATGTTCTGAGAATCAGAATGAGCAGACAATGAGCGATGATCAACCCTATAGACAGAATCCGAAGCCACAGCATCCTTGCTCTCAGGTTGGTACACTGATTTCGAGTTGTTTTTATCATTTAGATGCTTCAGCGGTTGTGGTGGGGATTCTTCCTGCATGAATGTTACTTCTTCCTTGTGCAAGTAAAGATTTTTTGTTGCACTACCTTCTGCCTCCTTTTGTGGTGGGGTTTCTGCTATCTTAATTCTACCCACACCCTGTTGTATGTTCTGAGAATCAGAATGAGCAGACAATGAGTGATGATCACCCCTATAGACTGAATCCGAAGCCACAGCATCCTTGCTCTCAGGTAGTTTATTATGCATGCCCTCAGCCTCAATAGAATTTGAGATAACATCAGGTCTTTTAGGTCGGTACACTAAATTTGAGTTGTGTTTATCACTCAAATTCTTTGAGCCGCTACCTTGGGATACATTATCTGAATATTTCCCTCTACCTCTACCTCTACCTCTACCTCTGCCTCTGCCTCTACCTCTTCCTAGGGAATTTCCGTCCAGATTGCTAACAGATTCGTTGGCAGAAGGATTACTTGCTCCAACCTTTAGTTTTCCACATAAAAGAGATTGCAGAACATACCATTTCATCAATTCAATATGATACATGACATAAACAAAGAAAAGAAATCAGGGTGGTCATTAAATAATGATAAAATTTAGAGTTATTTGTTGATAACTATTAAGTTACTTTAATCTACAATGAGTTAGAAAATTTTTATTAACAAAATTTCAACATCATGAGTTGTTTGCTATTAAATTGTTAATACTTAATATGTTCCTCTCACTCTCAACTAAATTTCAATTATTCTAGAGATTTTTATCAAGCATGAAATTTGACATGCATTTACTTTACAGATTATCAAACTCCAATTATCTCACCAACATTACATCTTTACACTCAGGTCACATTCTACAAAACAAATCCTACAAAGATATCAACTTTCATCAACAATCAACAACATATACCTGAACAATGTAAAGTACAATCAAGCACGAACACAAACAATCAATTTCAAGCAGATTACAGTTCTTTTAAGCTCCAAAAAAAAAAACCCTTTTCTCTAAACTCAATATATAAACCAAAAAAAAAACAAACACACACACACACACAAAAGTACAGTGCATGAAAGAGAGAGAGAGAGAGAGAGCAGAAAACAAGTACAGGAGTGTTGCGGCTAGGAAGGTGATTGCTAGGAAGCGAAGATCCCCCTCTGGAACCGCTGTTTGGGCGACTCATGATGTTGCTTGACTTGGGGGTGGATTTAGCGGGAAAGATTATAGTGAATTGACGATTAAAATAATCAGAGAGCTATGTAGATGTTTGTTGGGAAAAAAAACGATCTGGATGATTGTTTTCTATGAATTTCTTCAAGTGGGTAATTGGGTTGTGATGCGCAGCCACATGAGACCATATAGAGAGGATTTGTAGAGAGAATCAGAGAGAGAGAGAGAGAGAGAGAATATGAAGAGGCAACAGATCAGCTTTTAACATTAATTTGCTTTTACGGTCTCCAAAATAATAAACTTTTTTATTTATTTTTTATTTTTGATGAAATTATATTGGACCGTGAGGAGCTCATCCAAACTTCATCGGGATTCGGGATAACTATTCTTACAATAAAAAGAAAAAATTGTTTTTTTTTTACAACAAGCATATTATTCTAATTAAACAATTTTAATACGGTTCGGTTTTTATTTTTTATTTTTAACAGGAACTGAATTTTCCTTACAAATATAGGGAGGGACGTCCTTAGGGATACATTAATTTTTTTTCTAGTTATATTTTAGATAAATTATGGATATGATAATGTTTCACTAAAAGAACAAATTATAACAATGAGATGTTTGTTATTATAATTGAGTGATACTTAGATCTAATTAAATAGGGTTATATATACAAAAATAAGTGACAATATATGATTAATTAAAAGTATATTATGTATTTAAAACACTACTAATTATGACAAATTTCTTTCATAACTTAATGTTGAAGTATACTGTAACTTTGGTTTAGACCCATGGGCTTTTATCTAATGTAGTAATGTTTTATAGTTTTCTAGTTCTCACTAGTAAATTTGATCTTTCAATAGTGCATTTTCAAAAGCAGCTATAGAACATTATTTTCTAATTATACTTTCTCCCCTTCGTGAAGAAACATGATATTATAATTAATGGCCTTCATTGAAGAAAAAAAAACAAACAAAAACCTTAAATTTGCATATCATGTATATATTTAAGAGTAATGTTAGGTTTTTTAAAAAAAAAATCCAAACTTTTTGATGTTGACACGTGTCAACATCTTGTAAATCATGAGACTATATAATGAGTGATATGATATTGACATTTCACGTGCCAACACCATTTAATAACGAATTTAAAAAAAAAAATTGAAAAGCCTAACATTACTTTATATTTAATAGTCTTAACCATTAGATTAACATATTCTCCAAGGTTAATATTAGACTTCAAAATGAAGTTGGTAAGTGATATACCCTTCACATTTTTAGTAGAATTATTACAAATATCTCCTTTAGAAAATATGCCAAGGTTTCAGTCTCATCTTATCATGGAAGCAATTATATGTATCATCCTCGAACCATTTTATTATTTTTTGATTTTGGTAGGTTCCGACATTTATCCTAACTAGCTAGCTTTTAGATAGAGTCCATATTATTCTAGTAATATTTGATTTTAACGGTGCTATTGCATGCTCACCTTCTTGATCTTACTTGGTTTCACTAATAGGCCTCTTTGACCCCGTTTCATGATCCGTCTTCAACCATATTTATATTGTTTGATTTTGATAGTATTCGGGATAACACCCTTGGTGACTTTAAAAAAAAAAAATTCATATATTTGAAATTACAGCATCTTAAGGTTGTACGTTTTGAAGTTTTACTTTACTTTCTTGAAGTACAACCCAACAAAGCTTCTAACTTCTGAAACCGTACGTTAGTTAATATAAGCCGACCCTCATTGTCACAAAGCCTGCTACTATATATAATCCTTCTCTCTCTCTCTACATCGACCCTCGTCTTCTCGACTTCTCGCTTCCTCAGATCGTTGAATTCGCGAAGAAAAACCCAAATGCAAAAATAGGTACTTTATATATCTCTTAATGTTTTTTCTTCAATACAATTTCGAAAGTTGTACTTTTTTTTCGGGTTCAATTCTGGTGCTTGAAATGTGAGGACCAGTGCTGATATTGATAGATTTTGTGTATGATTTACTTTATGGGTGTGTAGAAAAACGTCTGGATTGTGTGATTTGATTGGTTTAGAAGATTTTCTCTGATGGTATGTGTTAGATCGCGAAAATGCTGATTTGATGGTTTTGTTTTGTTGGGGTTACATCATTGAGAGATTAGTGAATATGAAGAGATGGGGGTTGTGTTTTTGAGTCAAATTTGTTAGTTGATGTGAAATTTTTGATTTTTTTCTTTTCTTTTTTATTGATTAAGAGCGAAAATGGGGTCTTTTTACGTATAAAATAATGGCTTTGTGATTATGCATTTTGTGTAAAATTTTAGCTGTAATTGCAAGGATTAGGAGAGCCAAATGATGGTTGATTTTGTTGTAATTGACGCATTATAGTGGGAATTGCGTTTTGGTTTTGATTTCAGAAATCTTAATGGGCATTGTGTTATAGTGTTCGAAGAAAATCCATGGTGTAATAATGTTTCTTTGCTCGATGATTCATTGTGATGGTACATCAAAACTGGAAGAACTCGTAGAGGTTGTGGGTATAAGTTATAATAGTAAAGGAACCATGAAGAATTTTTTTTATTACACTTTAAATTTTGTTTTAATTGAGGTACTATATGGTAACATAACATGCCATCATCATGTTATTTTGGCTGAATTTGGCTTGTTTTTTATTTTTGGATCTGGGATTTTGATGGTTGAATGTTTTGCATTGGTAGTGATTTGGTATAGGTGCATAGCTGAGGAGGTGTGAAGTTAGGTAAAGATGGTGAAGATGACACTGATTGCTCGTGTTACTGATGGACTTCCGTTAGCAGAAGGACTGGATGATGGCCGTGATTTGAGAGATGCTGAGATGTACAAGCAGCAAGTCAAGGCTTTGTTTAAAAACCTCTCAAAAGGACACAACGAGGCTTCGAGGATGTCAGTTGAAACCGGACCATATGTCTTCCAGTATCCTTGCATATTTATTTGTTGATATGTCCATATTATTGCATTTGAGTTCGAGTTGTTCCTTACATGAAGACGATGTTCTTATATAAGTATGAATGTTATGTCTTTTTAGAAGAGCAGATGAATCTTAATGTTTCCTTGACATAAGTTATAGTTATATTATTGAAGGACGTGTTTGTTACTTGACTATGTGTGACCGTGCTTATCCCAAAAAGCTTGCCTTCCAATACCTTGAAGATCTCAAGAATGAATTTGAGCGTGTTAATGGAGCTCAGATTGAAACTGCCGCCAGACCTTATGCTTTCATTAAATTTGGTTGGTCTCTTATTTTTTAGTGTTTCCTTAACATGTGCCTGGTGCTTTACCTTACTGGCCTAATTGCATTTTTTTTTTCACTTTACATATAAAAGATACATTTATACAGAAAACAAAGAAATTGTACCAGGACACTCGTACTCAACGGAATATTGCAAAGTTGAATGATGAACTCTACGAAGTCCACCAGATTATGACTCGAAATGTGCAGGAAGTTCTCGGTGTTGGTGAAAAGTTGGACCGTAAGATACTTCCTTTTCTTATCAAAATGACCGAGTCCAGTTGCATCATATCTTTTTTTTTTGTTGAAGTATTTAAAAGTCCATGAATGCCGAGTTTATTACTGTGAGCAAAGAGTTATTCAATAGGACAAATGGTTTTTCAATTTCATATTGCATTTGTGAATGACCGATTAAGTGGTGCATATATTTTGATACTACTTGGCTTTTTGAATCAACAAGTCTGCAAACATCCACTTTGCACCTTGTGGTAGTTCTCAGCCTTAGCTATTATGGCGACTATATATCATTCGGTGTCCTTCCTTGTGTTTGTGTACAAAGGTGTCTGTGCTACTATGTTGGTAATCTGGCGTAGTTGGTCTGAAGAAATTATAATGTATTGGAGACCTTAGAGTCAAAGAAAGACCTATTCAGCATGATTTTCATGTCTCCAGGGACTTTCTATATAGCATCCAACCTGTGGCATTTTTAGGTTCTTTCCTATCGGGAGTTGATGCCTATGGAATACCTTGTAATCATTGCTTCTTTATGAACTAAGTGTCAAGATAAACTCAAATACGGGTTGTACCGACTACCGAGTAATCTGCTATTATTCCTCTAGGTAACAATATGCTGTTTTCCTAGTTCATTTTCCGTAAACTTGATTGAATACTCTTTTTTTTTTCCTTTACCTATGAACTTCTTTAAGTAAATCTTCTGTCTCTTGCAATTGATTGATGCTATCTGTTCCTACCATTATACTTGTAAACTATCGCTTTTGTGTAGCATTGGTGTTAACTTCCTCTTTAAATATTATTATTTGCAGAGGTCAGTGAAATGTCCAGTCGGTTAACGTCAGAATCTCGCATATATGCTGAGAAAGCAAAAGATTTGAATCGACAGGTTGGTTTAACTATTTTAGTGAATAAATCACATTAAACTTTTTTATTTTTGTAGGCCACTTGGCTCTTGTATGTATACTATCTTGGACTGACCTTAAAAATATGCTCCCGGAGTTGCAAAACTTTGGTTTCACTAGAACATATTTTTGAAAACATTTACTGTACATATTATTATATCTTTTTTTCTCAGTGTTAATAGATAATATGAACTTCCAAGCCTACAAACTTGTGATATAAACGGCACCCTACTCTGGTCTGGTTGGCCTAATATAGTTATTGAGCTAAGCCTGATATGTATCTTATATTTTTTAATAATGAAAGTAACATATTATATGTTCCTTGTGAACATGAAAAGTAATGTAACCCATGGATGATATCCTTTATGGTATTGTGATTTGTGGTGACTCCTAGATTATGGACTTTAATATGCTCTTGAAAGTTGAAATCATTATAAAAAGTAGGATCTTCTTATTTGCGCCCGACTTTAATTTTTATTGCCATAAAGGCTTTTGTAGTTTAGGCTTGAACATATGCATGCAATGAGATGAAATCATACATGGTTCGTACTTTAATGCAACTCTGGAAGATCGAATCAAAATTTGAAAATCACGTTGCCAACAGAGAAATTATATTAATTTGATTAAATTACTGAAATGTTAAAGAGTGGGTAGTTCCAGCAGAAAATTGCTGTTGTAATGAGGTTCGTATATAAAGATATAAAAGGGCACTTTTCTTATTTACATAGTTTGATCAAAGAAGGTGCATAGTCTTTGATTATTTATAGATAATGTGGCTTTCTTGTTCATGTTTTATGCAGAAGACCAGGATATTTTTGAGGTTTACCATCTACTTTTAAATTTTGTCTGCAGGCTTTAATTCGGAAGTGGGCTCCTGTTGCCATTGTGTTCGGAGTGGTCTTTGTCCTCTTTTGGCTCAAATCAAAAATCTGGTGATAAAATTGCCTTTTGTGGTTTCTGATAATTGTTGCACATTTTGCCCGGGTTTCTCTGTATCGTCATGGGTTACATGGGTTCATGGCTTGTTATCAATACTTCAGAGACTTCAGATTGCAATGACCAGTTATCCATGGCACAATTTGGTTAAGATGCCTAGTTCTGTTGCTACCTCATTGGAGTTGGGATACCTACTGTATGGAATTGTGAAAGAGGGACACCTTACTTTTTAAGAACATTTAGGAAGCCAAAATATAAATTTATACAGGTTTTAGAGAATTCTATAGCCTTTTAAGGCTTTAATGAGGCTTTATGATACGACTGAAAGATGTTCGTTCGCTCACATTACCTTCGATACAGCTAGTAACTTTGATTGCCTCCATTTTAGTTTGATGTTACATTTAGCTTCCTATGATATGTTATATTTGTGCGTTTAAAACCATATCAGTGTATACCACCTGTTGGTTAGTGATTGACTCATAATATCTGCTGATTTTATTTAGGTATGGGTGACTATGAAACCTAAACATCCAAAATTGATGCAAGACTGGGAAATTGTAAACGGCAACTAGCTTTCAAACGCAAAGCTTAAGGTTGGGAAATTGTAATGAAATGCTGAGATGAATGCTGTTGCCATAAGGTCATAATTCAACCGTTTTGTGTAAACATGCAAGTGATTGGCAGTCATCTACTGCAAATCTGCGTAGTTTACACTACAATCCCATATAAGATATCTTTATTAATCTTGTAATAAACCATGTAAATGTTGAACCTTATCATCAGTGAGAGGGGGGTCTGGTTAGTTTTTATAATACTGAGAAATATGTAGACGTGTTTCGGATTATAAAGAACAAAATCAAGATGAGATGAGGTTGGTTCGGTAGGAAATCTCTCGTACTTACATCACTAGGCTCCCCAAAAAAAACCGAATTTATGTAATATTTCAAACAAGAAGTCCAAAATCAAAACCATGATCAATTGGGTTGGGGACATGTTGATTTTAATCCCTTTGTTGATCTTGTTTTTTAGATAGACTTCGGTGATTAATTTTTAGGATAATGACATGTGAATATACATAATTAAGTATGAACGATCAAGAAAAAATATGACACACGATGACAAAGAATTTAAGGAGGTTCAACTAACTTTACCAATTCCTCGTGTATCTCTCCTAAGAAATCATTGGCATTAAAATTTAGAAGTTACTTTCCCTCTTTTTAGATTTTTATTTAATCTACTTTTTTTTTTATGCTTTTAAACTAACCATGTTCATCATATGTTTTAATGTTTTGTATCAATTAACTTATATAGCTATGTTGTACTTTATGTTTGATATCAACTGTTACAGCCTCCATCTGTTGCTGTTGTCGTCTGAATAAAGATGCTGATATATGGATAGAATTTATAGTAGGATCTCGCAAAACAAGTAATTTCTGCTGGGCCTTTATCCTTTTTTTAGGTTCATTAGGATTCTTATTGGTTGGAATTTCTAGTTATCTTGATAAGAATTTGATATCCTTCTTTCCATCTCAACAAATCATTTTTTTCCCACAAGGGATCGTAATGTTTTTCTATGGGAGGATTTAAATTAGAATTGCCTCAAATTTTATACGAGTAAAATAAAATATTTTAAGTAGACTTATGACAAAAAAATTATAAACTGTTTTCTACATTAGAATATCCGATTAGTGAGTTTTTGTTCAAATTTCTCTTACTAAAACCTTTAAGATTTTTTTTTAATGAAATAGAAATACCCCAAATTTTGAACATGGGTAGAATAGAGTATTTTAAACAGTTCTATGAAAACAGTTTTGGTAAAACCGTCTTCTACAATGAAATATGTAAATTGTAAGTTTTTGTTCAAATTTTTCTTACTAACACCTTTACGAAGTTTATAATTTTCTAATGTCTTAGAATTACAGTCAAATTAAAAAAAAAATGGATAGAATAGAGTATTTTATGTATAGCAATGAAAAAAAAAGAAGAATAAAACCGCCTTTTACACTAAAATATGCTACTCTTAAGTTTTTACTCAAATATCCTTGGTAAGTCCTTTAAGTAGTTTATATTTTTTTAATATCTTAAAATTGCCCCAATTTTTTCACTAAAGAAGAATAGAGTATTTGAAGTAGTTCTATGGAAAAAAAAAAATTGTATAAAACCGCATTCTACAAATAAACATACGCTCGTAATCTTTTGCTCAAATGTCCTTTACAGACTACTTTAAAAAGTTGATATTTTTTGAATTTCATAGAAATACCCTCCAATTTAATACATATGTAGAATACAGTATTTTAAGTATACCTAAGGAAAAAAAATGGATAAAACCCCTTCTACCATAAATATTTGACTCGTAAGTTTTTGGTCAAATTTAACTTACTAACCCCTTTAAAAAGTTTATGAATGATATAGAAATACCTATTAATATATATGTAGGTAAAGAGAGTATTTTAAGTAGTTTTATGTGAATAGTAAGTTTTTTGCTCAAATTTCTATTACTAACCCCTTTAAGAAGTTTATAATTTTTTAACGTCATGGAATTACCCTCAAGTTTAATACATAGGTATAATAGTCTTTTAAATAGATCTATGAAAAAAAAGGGATAAGACTGTCATCTACAATAAAATATACGACTCGTAAGTTTTTGTTCCAATTTCTCTTACTATCCCCTTTATGAAATTTATATATTTTTTTAAGTGGAAATGATGAGGAATGTCACTTTTTTTTTCCCTTGCAGTGGTGTCACCGTTATAATAAGTTAAGTTTAAAAGACACCTATTATGATGAGCTACCGAAATTGCCCTTAAATAATCGATTTTTTATTCTTTAAAAGTTGTCGTCCAAAAAAGTTGTCTGAATATCAATCAACTACTCCATTTTTTCTTTAAAAAACGAGCTTCATTCCAGATATTGCACAAGAAGGTAAATTAATATTTATTATCTTCATTTCCATTTTTTCTTGTATTTCTGTGTGGTATAACACTGTATGAACATTTATGAACATGTTGTCTCAATTTTTTTATGTTTATGTCTGGGAGTTGTAAACTTTTAAAAAATAATGAATAAACATGCATGCATATTTTTTTGTATATATATTTAGCCGAATTGAGTTGAAGTGGTGCAAACAAGTTTAAAATCTTGGACACAAAAGCTGGAAAGCATTTAAAAAAAGCTCGAAACATTTTAAAAAAAGCTCGATCAAATTATAAAAAAGTTCGATCCATAAAATAAATGTTCGATCCAAAAAATAGATGCTGGATACGTCAAAAAAAAAGTGTGATCCCTAGAAAAAAAGTCGATCCATCAGAAAAAAAGCTCGATCCCTAAAAAAAAAAGTCGATCCTTGACAAAAAAAGCTCGATCCCTTACAAAAATAGCTCGATCCCGCACAAAAAAGCTCGATTCCTCACAAAAAAGCTCAATCCATAAAATAAAAAGGTCGAGCCATATTTGAAAAAGACTCGAGCCATATAAAAAAAAACCTCGAGCCATATTTTAAAAAGCTCGATGATATACAAATAGAGCTCGGTCTTGAACAAAAAAACCTCGATCCAGTTAGAAAAAGCTCGATCATGTACAAAAACGGCTCGATCATGTATAAAAAAATCTCGATCAATTAAAAAAAAACTTCATCTCTTACACTTTTGATTTTTTTTAATCCTTTATAATTGTAAATATTTATTTCTTAATAATGGTTTTTGATGATAGTTTTGACAGGATAATGGATAGAGTGAGAATAGTCATATCTTACAACGGTCGATGAGAGCAATTACCCGACGGAAATCAGAGGTATTTAGGTTCCGATAACCAATGTTTGTATGTGTCAAAGAATTTGAGTTACGACGAACTGGTGTCGATCGTGCAAACCATTGTGAAGTTTGATGAGAACAAATACATTGCTGATCTACAGTCTCTATCAATTGTTCTTGGGACTACATGTCGTACATTTATAAGATATAATGATGATGTTCAGTTTATGCTAGTGGAAGATAGGGTGATCCCACAAGTATGTGTTAGTCTAATCGAGAGGCCAGCATGAGGTGTCATTGGTGAAGATATCCATGATCGTGATAACACCCAACAATTTCGATTGTCAGGCGGAAGCAACCAGTTGTTCACAGAAAGAAGTGGGTTGATGGTTGGGAAAATATATGCGTTGTCCCACTGAAAGTAGCCGCTCATGATAATATACCGGGACCTCAATTCGACGATGTATTTGGTTGTCAAATTGAGATGAATGGTAGACAGTACAACCACCAATACAATGAGATCTACAATGATATCAACAATGGGCAGAATACAGCACTGAATGTTGGGGTGATTCATGAGGTGGATAATGAGGGAAATTTCAATTTTGTAGAAAATGTAGAGGACAATCAGGATGATGAAGAACCTGTCGAAACGGAAAGACGTGTAAGACATGTACACAGATTTAGTTCCAGTGCACCAGATATAGCTGGGACCTTCGAGGAGAGGGCAAATGTAACTCCATATGATTATGATAATGCCACAACATGGGTTATTCCAGGAGCAGAATCATACTCGTTTGGTATTGATGGAAGTGGTTGAAGATGAACCTACAAGCATGATATATAAAGGGCAATTTTTTTCAATGAAAAAAGATTTGAAGAGACTAGTAGGCCATTTTACAATGCGGTAGAACTTCGAGTGGAAGGTGAAAAGGTCCAATAAGACAACATTACATCTAGTTTATTTGATGGGAAATTGTACGTGGAAGTTAAGAGCGGTGAGGAGAGATGAAGGCACATACTTTCAAGTAAGAAGTTTTGTCAACGAACACACTTGTCTGTTAGAGGAAATTCACCGCCAGCACCGATAAGCTAGTGCAGTCATAATTGGAGAAGTTGTTGCACATAGACTTCAACAACAAGATGGTCGACTAATGCGTCTGAAGGACATAATCGCCGACATGAAATCAATGTATGGAATCCAAATCATGTACAGTAAGGCACACACCGCCCTCGATTATGCGTTGTCACTGACATATGGAACGCATAAGGAAACCTTCCAACTGCTTCCATCATTTGGTTACGTTTTGGAACAACAAAATCCCGGTACAATCACTGACTTACAGTGCGACGAAGATGGTAAATTTATGTACTTCTTCATGTCGATTGGTGCCTCACTTAGAGGATTTCGGACGTGTATGCGTTCAGTCATTGTCGTTGATGGTACCCATTTGAAGGGACAATTTCGGGGTACAATGTTTGTTGTAACAACACAAGATGAGAACGAACAGGTGTATCCAATTGTTTTTGGGTACGGCGACTCAGAAACAACCTTTCTTGAGAATGGTTTTTGGATTGCTTGAAGGGTGCCCTAGGTCATATTGATGAGCTAGTTTTCATTTCGATAGGCATGCAAGCAATGAAGCAGGGATTTCTAAAGTGTTCCCTTATGCCACCCATACCATATGTTGCTGGCACTTTACTGAAAATATTAAAAAGCGATTTCATAGGAAGGATGTTGCCGCAATAATAGACAAAGCAGCTCGCGCATACATCTAGTTTGAATATAATCGACATATGGAAGAGTTAAGAAACTTGCACCATAATGCATATGATTATGTAATTGATGTCGGTCCACAAAAGTGGTCCCGTGTACACTGTCCAGAAAGAAGGTACAGGGTGATGATGACAAATGCTGCAGAATGCATAAACTCATGCCTAAAATTTGCACACCAACTGCCTATGTTGACTCTAGCTGAGTTCATTAGGAATATGCTGCAACGGTGGTTTCATGATCGTTATAGAGCTTCACAAACCATGCGTCATCAGTTGACCGACGCAGCACATCTTGTGCTCTTAAAACGTGTGGAGAAGTGTGGTTTTTTTACCATAAATCCAGTAGACTGGAATATTTTCTCAAACAAGCGGTCTGGAAAACAGTGGAATGTTGACTTAGTCCGGAAGACTTGTACTTGCAACAAATTCCAAATGGATCATTCTCCATTTTCTCACGCTCTTGCGGCGACAAGGTACATTACTTTCAAGTTCTACTGTGAGGTGATTATTACTGAAACGTGAAGCTGATCGTTTTTAATGTTTTTTACAGGGAGCGAAACGTGGACTTGACAACCTTGTGTTTGGACTACTACAAGAGACAGACACTTATTGACGCGTACTCGGTTCCTATTATGCCGGTGGGCCATCCTTCCACTTGGGTTGTGCCATCTGACATTGCTCAGAGGGTGATTTTGAATCCAAACTCCAGGAGACAAGCAGGATGCTCAAGGGCGGGTCGCCATGTCTCGTCTTCGGAGAGGAAAACTACACAATCCTGTATAAGATGTGGACAACCAGGGTAAAATTCCAGGAGATGTTCTAATCCACCTATGATTAATGAAGGTACAAGCAGAGGTGTTCCCGATGAATACCGCCGCAAGTGTAGCATCCGCCATTTAATTGGACACAACAAACAGACGTGCCTTAAAATTGACTCTAATAGGGAATGAATAATAAAGTTTTGATCACATTGTAAACATTTAGAATTTTATCAAGTTGTAATAATTTGGCATTGCAATAATTACTTATTAATGAATGAATTAATATTAATGAATGAATTAATATTCATGAATTAATTACATGTCTTTGTACATAAAAAATGGTAATATACAACCAATTACTAGGCGGGCCTAGAGTTACATAAAATCTCCACAACCATTTTCTCCCGAATGATCCCCATGTCGACCTCTGACCAATCAAAAGGCCTTCCACCCGCCAGTAAGTACTCGATAAGTTTCAAAGTATGGGGACCACAGTTACCTCTGTAATTGGACACGTTAAAAACCGTTACTAAGCGTTTTTAAATAATATCTAAGCACGTGAATGAAATAGAATGTCTTACGATTTTTTTTGTTGGGGGATTGTAGAAGTAGGGACCACGCTGACCGAGAATGACTTATTTTCCTTAGGGAACGGCTGACGACCACCTCGTTGTGCAGTGTGGAACCCCGCGTCATTTAACATGGATGGTAAAAACCACCGTAATGGCCGGACCTGCTGTTTCCTGATATAATTAGGGACTTCCTGTTTCCAGGGGTCAAAAATGTCAATCTTCCCCAAAATCAGGTCGACGGTCACCATCAGCCAATGTTGGCCCCTAACGTTGCACGAAATCAGGACCTGTAATAGTATACATACGGTGTTAGGTCAGGATATACGAACAGTTTATTTTTTAAATCATTTCCATCATTTAACACTTACCGGGTCAACCTCGTGTCATGGGCGGTTTCCACTAGTGGTTGCTCCACGGACCGTCAGAAGGACCTCTTCCAACCATCGGGACTATAACACATTCCACCTTGCCTGTGGTCACATCCCTGTGCGAATCACGAAGCATCATCCTCTCCCACATGTACAACATAAGTGGCTGTACATACAAGCATTGACAATATCGTATTAATAATACAAAACCAGAAAATGCGATTCGATTCCAAAAATTTATAACTACTTACATAAAATTATGTATTCAACATGTTGATCCTCTGGTTGTACACATTGGAGAATCCTCGCTGACGCTTGCGAAGAATATAGAGGTATGAGTCCATATGCTGACAAACAATAAAACCACCGTAATTGTTAACAATACAACATTACTTACACAAACGTTAATATGAAAATCACGTAAGTACGTACCGTGTCCTCCAAGTCCATGAAGTTGGACTGCATACGCACGAACCATCCCGCATCCACTGGTGCCAACACGTCCACATCACGTCTGTTTAATGATTGAATTAGCTTAGCTTTACGTAAATTTGAATAAACATTAAATATACAACCATTTTATTATAAAAAGTTGGACTCATAGTTCCTCGTTGATGTTCCTCTTGAAGGCTTTGTATGCCGCAAGCTGGTTAGCGTCCACTAGTCCATGGGGGTCAAAAATGTGTTCCACGGACTAGGGTCATGTCCTCAACCTCTTTGGACGATATGGATCTGTGTAATGGCTCATCAACTGCCATCCGCGTTTAACTAAACGCTTCGATGTGAAGGGGACCTCAGACTCTGGGTCGTCATGCTATCTGGGGGAGGGGACCGCTCCGACGCCACAGACGTGCTGGGTAGGGGAGGGGACCGCGCCAACGCCACATACGTGCTGGGTAGGGGAGGGGACCGTTGTAGCTGAATCGATATGTTAGGAAGGTGGGGGGACCGCTGAACCTAGGTGGACCCAGATAGAATTGCTGAGAGGTCCAACCCGACTGTTGTACGTGAACCAAGCCTAATATCGCTGGTATGCGACTGAGGTTGCCTCTCCGGACCTACCCCCCGGTAGGCGGGTCTTGACTACGTCGAGCTGTCATGTCTGTCCCCCCCTCCCCTCCCCGTTTACCTATCAGTCGACCCTCCGAGACTAAAGTATGGATCAAGAGGTGGGGGGCTATCCCGGTGTGTACCCATGGTCGAGCCCTGAAGCCCCCGGATCATATCCAGTAACAATTGGTGTTGCTGCTGACGATCCTCATCACTCTTCCGGATCATATCCACCAACTCCAAGTGTTGACGCTGGAGATCCTCCTCAGTCTTCCAGAGGGCTTCACGCACATCGTTCAACATATCTGCCCACGGAGCCTGAAATCATGTCTACATTGTTAGTAAAAAACTATCACCACGTGTTAATAAAAAACACTAAACTTTGTTTTCAACTTACCTCTCCATAACGTCCAACGACCCCATGGGAATCCCCTACAGATGTACCATGTCCGGGGGTGGAAAACCGAACCTGCCTATGCCTATGCCTTTCTCGTTGAGGGTCTGTCTCATATCCCTCACTGTCACTGGGCCTTAAACCCTCAGCAGCGGGCTCAGATCCCTCACTGTCACTGGTCCTGTCTGTTAAACCCCCACCCTCTGTACCACTGATCCCGCCAAAGGTAGTCTAATCAGGGACCTGAGGCGGCATATCATCCATGTCATCTTCTACATACAGGCTCCCCATTCGTCTAGCCAGGCATAGTACGGTGCCTGTCGCTCAGCTGGTGTCGGCACTAGTTCCTTCCTCGTAAACATCTAAAATATTAGTTAGAACAATGTAATTGTACAAATACTAACTAATAAAAACATTAACAAATTAAATACATACCCTGAGTTTGAAAATCTTTGCCAGCTTCTTCCCTCTCGGTTGTTTGGTCAACTCCCACCTCAAAATATGGGGAGTCAGATCAGTAACCCTCTAGGCACCGAACTCTTTGGCCAAATCAGGGATCACCTCCAAAGTAAATATTTGCATCAAAGATAAGTACGATAAGTATCCATAATATTTAGGACACCAACAATAAAGTACAATTTGTAGTTCGAAGTTCATACCAATAGGGCATGGGATAGACCGTATATGTTGTAGGTCTCCACCCTGTGTACGTCAGCGCCCTTTTCCTGCTGGCGTCTCTCCAACCCGTCTCGTCGCTCGTCAAGCGCATGCTTGAATGAGTAAATAGAATGTCTGTACACATGGGCACCCCACGGGAACGCGTCGAACGCATCGAGATCCTCAACCAGCCGAAACTGCCAAACTGGAATCTTGAATCTCTCATCCACCCCCATCAGTATCCAGTTCAGCTTATATATAAGGCAGAGCTTGACAACATTGTACGCCTTTTCGAACTCTGCGCCGGTGACAACACCCCTAATCTCCTCTAACGACACCTCATCGGCTCCAGGAAAGTACCGCTCATGTATGCCATTCTCCACTGCTGCATACTTGGTTGTGTCCGGTACAACTCCAAACCGTAGTCCGGTGATCAGGTAAAATTCCACCATCGAAAACCTCACCGACTGGTTCCCTAACATGAATTGTATCTCATCTGTTGGGCCGTTATGATGCAGCTCCCTCAAAAGCAACCGATGGATAATACCATCCGAAAACTTCATCTCCCGATGCATCGTCAGGAATGCCCGAAACATGACGCCATGAACCGACGCCAATCTTCATATGCAAATTCTACAGGGACACGGTTCAGTGCGTCGTCTATATGGCCAAGGGTATCAAAATGGTTGTGTCGAGTCAATTTGCCCTTGTACTAGTCTCCTTCTGCAAGTTTTAAGCGAATCCCTCAACCTATTTCTCATCTATAATGTAACAGAAATACAATATCATTAAACAGAACAAATTTAGTAACCAAAATTAAAAGTCTCGATCCAATGTCAAAATAGCTCGGTCCTAAAACAAAAAGACTCGATCCCAAGAGAAAAAAGCTCGATCCTATAACAAAAATGATCGATCCCATAACACAAAAGCTCGATCCCATAACACAAAAGCTCGATCCAAGGATAAAAAAACTCGACCCTTTTAAAAAAATCGATCATATGAAAAAATGCTCGATCCTATGTAAAAACAGCTCGATCCCATGGTGAAAAAGCTCGATCCAATATAAAAAAAGCTCAATCCCTTTATAAAATTCTCAATCCTATTCAGAAAATGCTCATATATAAAAAAAGCTTGACCCACAAAAACCTAATTATTTCACGAAAATTTAGAAAAAAGCTTGATCCTATGAAAAAATAAGCTCGATCCTTTTTCATTGGATCAAGCTTTTTTTTAATTTTATCGAGTTTTTTTTGAAAGGGATCGAACTTTTTTTTGAAAGGGATCGAGCTTTTTTTGAAAGGGATCGAGCTTTTTTTAAAAGGGATCGAGCTTTTTTAAAAGGATTCGAGCTTTTTTCAAAAGGATTCGAGCTTTTATATAAAGGCAGAATAGATTATTTTAAGTAGTTTTATGGAAAATAAATGGATTTAACCGCCTTCTACCATAAAATATGTGACTCGTAAGTTTTTTTTTCTCAAATTTCCCATACTACCCTTTAAGAAGTTTATAGGTATTTTTAATGTCTTAGAATTTCCCCAAATTTAACATCTATGTAGAATTGAGTATTTTAAGAATACTATGAAAAAAAATGGATAAACCTGCTTTCTACAATAAAATATACGACTCGTACGTTATTGTTCAAATTTCCTTTACTAAGTCCTATAAGAAGTTTATATTTTTTGAATGTCTTATAATTGCACCAAATTATGATTGAAAAATAAAAGGTCAAGAATTCCCTTGAATAAACAATAGAAAAAAAATTAATTGAATTGAATATAATATATATTTATATATAAATATATATATTTTAATGAAATGAAATAAGAAAAATACAAAATTATAGGAAAAAATTTATAAAAAGAGGGATTTACATTTGGGTTTTTATGTAATCGGGTTTTCTCCTCTTCCATCATTCTACACTTGTTCTCTTTTTCATTATTCTACACTTATACCCTTCAATTTAACGGTTGTATGTGGTTTGTTTAATTGATTGAGAAAGAAAATGTTAAGAATACCCTTAAATAAACCAAAGAAAAACAATTATTTGAAACTGAATATATATAATTTTTAAAGAAATAAAAAAATACATAAAATTAAAAGAATTATAGGAAAAAATTAATAAAAAAGGGGATTTGTTGTTAATTGACATACATCTCCCATATTGTTAGTCAAACTTAACTGTTGATCAATTTACACTTTCAAAACAAAAGGTATTTTAGTCATTTGAAGTATTTTGAAAAAAAATAATGTAAGAATTTGAATAAAAATTTTGCAATGGCAATTAATTAATTTTTTTAATAAGATTAATATGTTTTAAAAAGAAAATTAATTAAATTTTATTTACTTTTTCCAAAAAAAAAAAAAATATATATTTCAAGTTACAAATAATTTAGAAATCCTATATTCTACTTATATATCAAATTTGAGGTTAGTCCGAGATAGTTGCAAAATTTACATTTTTTTTAAGCAAAAAATAAAGGGATTTTAGGAGGAAAATTAAGACTGAGAAACAAAATGTCAAGAATACCCATAAATAAACAAAATAAAAATAATTATTTGAAATTGAATATAATAAATATATATAATTTTAAACAAAATGAAATTAAAAAAAATCAAAAGATTTATAAAAAGAGGGATTTACAATTGGGTCTTTATGTAATTGAAAACGTCACTTTTTTCACTTTTTCACCATTCTACACTTTTAAGTTTTACCCTACTATTTAACGGTTGTATGTGGTTTGTTTCCGATATTAAAACAGAAAATGTCAAGAATACCCTCGGATAAAAAAGAGAAAAAAAAAAAGAAAAACAATTATTTGAAATTTATAATTTTAAAAGAAATAAAAAGATATAGGAAAAATTTAATAAAAATGGCTATTTATTGTTAATTGAAACTCACATCCCCTGTTAGTCAAACTTAATTGTTGAACAAGTTACACTTTCAAAAACATCTCCTACTGTTATTTACTTTTTTTGAAACAAAAAATAAATTTCTATTTCAAATTACAAATAATTCTAGAAATACTATATTGTATTTATGTATTAAATTTAAGGTCTGTCCGAGACAGTTACAAAATGTACACTTTTTAAGTGAAAAATAAAAGGAAATTAGGCAAAAGCTTATGGCTGAGAAGTAAAATGTCAAGAATACCCTTGAAAAAAATAATTATTTGAAATTGAATATATTAAATGTATGTCAAAGACACAAATAACTTCCTACTTAGAACTTGAAACTTAATGAATGAGTAACCGAAACGACCGAAACTCAATGAGAAATAAATAAGCACAAATTCAAGTCTAATGCCATATAAATACAAATAAATAAACATAAAAACACGCAAGTATGTCATCTTTTGGATATAGTCATAAAACATGTAATTTCTCAAAAATTGTCAAATTAAATTTAATGCTTGTACATACTTTAATAAGTGTGTGTATGTGTAATATAAATTTGGCACAACGATGCAGGGACACATATGAGAGTAATGTGTGTGTACTAACACATTGCAAGAGGAAGAAGAATCTCGTTACATTAGAATCCAAATTGTTAGGATTATGCTCAATAGTAAGAGTGAAATAATGTATTTGACAATCTTTCATATTAATAAAGTGATTTCTAATTTAACAATCATAAGGTCAAAAGTAATTGTCAAAAGTAAATAATCATAAGACCAGGATGATGTGACACGTCAGCAAAAGACCAGGATCGGGGGTGCCATGTCACTAGGAGACAATCAGATTAAGTCAACTCAAGAAGGACGGAGAAAACCCGACCAGCCTCCGCCGACCTAAATAACACAGATGATCAGGGGAGTGAATCCGATCGGGTTGTCAAGATGGTCGTGGCCAAGGTTGGGATTGAATTGATAATTAGGGGTAAAACGAGAATGGTCGGGGAAATAGACGATCAGACGTGTGACACGTGGATAGCACCAAGGTTCGATGGAATCACGACTTGAATACATTAAAAAAGAATCTAACTTAAACAAGGCTTCTGGAAACACATTTTGATAAGGAAACAGACTTCCTTATAGATATCAGAATCCAGATTAGGAAAGAGATATACAGATAATATATTAAACATTTATTTCAAAAATTTGTTATTCAATTTTCAATTGATTATTAGGGACTAAGATTATTTCAATCAAAATTCCTTTCAACGGGATTGAAGAACCTAAATTCCTTGGGGCCATCGTAATTCCACCTATATATTCTCTTCTTTTTTTTGAAAAAAAATGTTTTATTAAATAAACATGTTTTAAATTTTAAAAATATTTAAATTTATTGAAAAATAATATAACTCTATATTAAAAAAAAAACTTTTGTACATTTTTACTTCAATACTATGTAAATTAAAACATTTATTTTCTTCAAATGCATATTTCAATAATTTATTATTCAATATCAAAATGTTATAAATTAAAAATATTATTATATTTAATCCAATCTCATGTTTAACCAGTCAAAACGTAATGTTAATTCAGTTCAATCTCATATTTCTCTAAACACAGTATAATATTAATTTAGTTTAGTCATGTCCAATACATTCCATTCCAATCCCATCTAATCTCAGTTCCACCTCAGTCAAATCTAATTTTATGAAATAGTACAATCCGATTCCACACACCAAACGGGTCGTAAGTTTATTAAGTGAGTTTAATCAACATTTATCATCATAACGAAGTGATGAATTAACATTCTTTTCTTCTTCTTCTTTTTTATATATTTTTTTTATTATTATACATTCTTTCCTTCTTGGTTGGTTCAGTTCAGCCCAGAATTATAAAGTCATCATATCGGTACTCTTTATGGACATGAAATACATTTGATTATTCTTCACAAGCTAGACATGTATATACTTATCACCTAACGTGCACTTCACGTGTAATCCTTCAATAATTCAACAGTACTTATAATCAAAGATTGAGTCAAGATGATTCATGATAGAAAAGGACCCAACTGATGGTGATGACTAGCATTAACTAGACCTATTCTCACAAATTGGTCACACGAAAACTACCTAAACACTTTTTTCCCTCAATATGGAAAACTTTTTCCCTGCATCAATTGGTAACCATATACAGTTGTCGTATTTAATTGTTCCGTTCCTAATTGGTAACCTAGCTTATACAATTGTCGTATTTAATTGTTCCATTCCTCTTCAGGCATGGGAACTGTGGAACACTGATAGAGCTATGGACCTGATGGATCCAATACTAAAAAGTTCATAGAAGCCCATTTGCCTTTGAACTCTGCTATGGATCCAATACTATAAAGTTTCCTATTGATCTAAACTCAATGTAACCGGTATAAATAGAATCTTGTGATTAGGTTATTTTGTATGGAGCAAAAAGAGCACCTATAAGAGAGTAGGTGGATCCGGGGGGAGACCCCTTGGAATATTTGGGGAGGGATCGAGGGAATATCTGGGGATTAAGTGGGAGATCTGTGGGTGATATTCAAGGGAGACTTATGGAGATATTTGAGCGGGGTATACTCAGAAGAAGACCTTGTGAGCGCTGTGGGCTAATAGCCATGATGTGAAGCTCGATTGTGAGCTTAAGGACTTGGTAAGACTTAGTAATTTGGGGTTTGAGTTGTATGAGAGAAAATCCTGAAGTATATGGTTGTAACAATTTATCATATAATAGAATTTTCTCTGTCGTCCTGATGACCTGTGATTTTTTCTCTGATTTAAGGTTTTCACGTATTTCTTGTGTTGTGTGATTGGTTTATATTTTCTCTCATCTTGTTTTTTTACTAGTAGACGTTAATTGCTATGAGTTATGAGTAAATATTAGACATGCCGTTTCTGTGTTCATCGGTTCAAATTCTCATCAGAAATTGTGACTTAAGAACAAGATTTGTTTTCTAATTTTTGCTTACGAAAATAAAAGCTCAAAAGAAATTATACCAAGAAAAAAAAAAGATCACTTGACTTGAAGTACTTATTAAACAATTCGTGAAATATGGCCTATGGGATTAAAAATCCCAAAAGGAAATTAGTCTCATACCGGTGGATATAATAATTGTTTTTCTAGTTTTTTAAAATGATTTAGTAATAAATCAATTATAAAATTAAAATTTATTTAAAATTAATATGGATTTGTAATTTTATTTAAAATTATTTTTGAATATTATTAATTTATTAAACAATTATTTAAATAATTTATTATTCATTATCAAAATATTATATATAAATTTTTTATTATATTCAATCAATCTCATGTTTTACCGAACAAATTGTAGTGTTAATTTAGTCCAATCTCATGTTTCTCCAAAGTCCAAACACGGTAAATTATTAATTTAGTTCGATCAAGTCCAATCTAATCCAATCCCATTTAATTCTAGCTAGTTTTATCCCAATCAAATCCAATCTTATGAAATAGTACAATCCAATTCCGCACACCAAACGGGTCATAAGTTTAATAAGTGAGAATAATCAACATTTATCATCACAACGAAGTGATGAACATTCTTTCCTTCTTGGTTGGTTCAGTTCAGCCTAGAATTAAAAAGTCATCATATCGGTATTCTTTATGGACAGGAAAAATACATTTGATTATTCTTCACAAGCTAGACATGTCGTAATCCTTACTTTGATTAGATTATTAGAGATGCCGTAATCCAGTTTTTTGTTTGATGAATAATTTCAAAAAAGTAGTTTAGCTGGAAAATTCTTAATATGCATTTACAAACAACTCTTTGCAAGATCAGAACATTCAATTGACTAGAAGTTAACTATCCCAGAAGTCTTCCGAGTAATGATCACATTAGTTGTACACTGCATAAAAATGAACCAATCTGAACTCAACTGAGCTTTAAAAAATCTTGGGACACGATCATTATAATTAAAGATTGTTATTATTTGTTTATTTGTTGTTGATATAAGTCTTATCATATGACTCTAAACTAAGCTCAGATTAGTAGTGAATTTTTGTTCATTAGTTGCATAAGCTTCTTCTCCATTATAATTCTAATAATGCTATTCACTGCCGGCAGTTCCTTGTGGCCCAAGTTTTTTTTGAACTGCAAATGTTAATTGAAGGCCAAAGAAGCCAAAAAGCAGAGGAACCTAAAAAAAGGAGGGAGCAAACAGACGAACCAGAAGAGAAAACCCACACCACATAGCACACGCCTAACAACAGCAGTCACATCCCCTGAAACAAACACACGGCCAAGCCAAGCCAAAAAGGACACACACAAAAAAACGAAAGACTGGGAAACACAAAACACAAAAACAAAACAGGGAGCTTTCAGAAACGAACTAAAGCTTCCAAGAAAGAACACCCCCCTCTCTGTTCGCTCCTTTTTTCGCCAACGAATCCGCAACACCATTGCTTGCTCTTGAGGTAAAACTAACCTCTGTTTTGCCCAAGAAAAGCAACAAGCTGCGGATTTCATAGATGAGGTTCACATGCTTCAGACTTCCAAAACCATTGCCATTCAACCATGAAACGGCCACCCTCGAGTCGCTTGTGTGAAAATGAAAAGAAAGCAAGTGTTTGACAAAGACTCTAGATGTTCGATGAAAAGTCTCAGAGAAAATAGAAAGAAAACTTGCACAAACTTGACTCTGCCATTCATGGCTTCATTGAGCTTTCATTGACTTCCTGAGAGAGAGAGTACAAAAAATGTTTGTTACAACCACTTTCACGTGACTACATATATATTTCCCTCCTTATTTTCTATGCTAACCACCTATACTCTAACAACTACTTTGATAATCAGAAATACAATTAATGAGGAGCTGACACATCAGCTTTTATACTCAACTTCCCAGACTAACTTTCCTCCTATCAACTCTCTGTAAGCTTTCTCTTCTTTTATTGTGAGGGCTAACAACTTCACACGTAGCTAGACCGGTGTAACGTTGTAAACCTCCACACACCTGATCCCTTTCTTGCTTGTTTAATTGATCCCCTGCTTCCTCGTTTACCGTAGACCGTAGCTGTTCAGACTCAGCTATGCTAAGCAAGCTTCCTTCTTCTCTAACGGTGTGATGCTCCACAGATCGTGACAAATCTGATGCTATAAGTAATTTAGTAGTAGTCTATGGACCACAGACAAGTGACACTGAAATTCTAAAAAAGTACTTGGCTGAAATACAGTTTTTGCTGATAACTGCAGGAAAAGCAGAGAATTTTAATGCTGACAAAAGAAAACAAATCGTTTGAAAGGCAGAAAGAATTGAAAGAAAAACTAGTAGTGTTAAATGGGGTGCTTTTTATTCTTGATCACCTTCGTTGGCACTTTATTCTTTTCATCTACTATGAATTTGTCAGTTGATACCAAAAGTCTAGCACAATCTATCAGAGATGGTGAGACATTAGTTTCCGCTTCGCAGAGCTTTGAGCTAGGCTTCTTCACCCCCGGAAACTCAAACAACAGGTACATAGGAATATGGTACAAATTTAATCCTAGTAAAGTTGTTTGGGTTGCAAATAGAAAGAATCCAATAACTGATAAGCAAGGAATGTTGGTCATGAATGATGATGGGAACCTTGTACTTCTCAACAAAGATAAGAAGGTTATCTGGTCTACAAATTCATCAAGGGTGCTAGAAAATCCAGTGGCTCAGCTCCTGGATTCTGGGAACCTTGTTATTAGGGACAATATTAACATGAGCTCCGACGGCTATGTGTGGCAGAGCTTTGATTACCCATCAGACACAATGTTGGCAGGCATGAGATTGGGACGGAATTTAAGATCTGGTTTTGAGCGATATCTGACACCATGGAGGAGTGCTGATGACCCGTCTCCTGGAGACTTTAGTTTCAGACTTGACATCCAAGGGCTTCCTGAATTAGTTATTACCACAGGATCAAGAAAAGAGGCCCGGAGCGGACCATGGGATGGTCGTCAGTTTGGTGGCACCCTCTTCTCTAATAAAGTTGTGCACAACGTAATTTATAAACCAATGTTGGTGCATAAGCAAGATGAGTTGTATTACACATTTGAGCCTTTCAACAACACAGTTAAAACTCTTATAGTTTTGCATCAATCAGGCACACAGCAGCGTCTCGTATGGAATTGGAAGACAACTGAGTGGAGAATTCTGTACTCTTGGCCATTCGATCAGTGTGACAACTATGCACAGTGTGGTGCTAATAATAATTGCAGAATTAATAAGACGCCACTTTGTGAGTGTTTGAAGGGGTTTATACCCAAAGCAGAAGATGAGTGGGATACACAAGGATTATCTCAGTCAAGAAAATGCATAGAGAAATCGCCATCAGATTGCCCGAGTGGAGAAGGATTTCTGAAGCTTCCAGCAATAAAATTGCCTGACTTCTACTGGTCTAACAATAGCATGAATATTAAAGAATGCGAGGCAGAGTGCTTCAAGAACTGTTCATGTAGAGCTTATGCAAATTCTGATGTAAGTGGAGGCAGTGGCTGTTTGATGTGGTTTGGAGACCTGATTGATATTAGAGTGTGCCCTCCAGGATTCAGTTGGGGACAGGTTATCTTCTTGAGAGTTCCAGCCTCAGAACTAGGTAATTTTGTTATTTTATGTATCATTTTCTCTTCTATTTAAGGTTATTCTAGTGAACATTAACTAACAGATAACACAAGTCTGTAGACCTCTAAATCTGTGGAAGAATCAAGCATAGGTTATCTTTTCTCTTGAATTTTGTTATAAGAAGGGAAAAAGAATAAAGAGATAGATAATATATTAGAAGGGCATGAAATTTCAAAATACTGATCAAGCTTCTTGATTCGTCTGTCTTGGAATCAGTAAAACATTATTTGAATAAGAAGAAAAGAATAAAGATCATTGCGGTGGTTTCAACCATTACTGGGATTTTTATCTTGGTCCTTGTACTCTGCACAGTTTGGCAGAAAACAAAGAATAGAGGTAAAATATGCATCCAACTTTGCTGAATTATTTATTGGAAGTCATGTTGTAGAACTTAAGCATTGAGTTTCAGAGTGGAAATTTATATCATTGATCCATATATTAGGGTCGGAGAGCAGGGAAGAGGAAGAAGAAGTACCTTTAATTGATTCGATTACCATTTCTGCTGCTACTAACAATTTCTCTCAAGCTAACATGATTGGAAAGGGTGGATTTGGTCCTGTTTACAAGGTAACTGTGTTTATATGTTATCTAACACTCAACTGTAAGGTATATAGTGCTTAACAGATCTTGCAAATCTTGAACATTGAAACTTGCATTTCTCTGTTATAATATGCAGGGAATTCTTTCTACAGGACAGGAAATTGCTGTCAAGAGGCTCTCAAACGATTCAGGACAGGGTGTTGAAGAATTCAAAAGTGAAGTAGTTTTAATCGGAAAACTTCAACACAGGAATCTTGCCGGCCTTCTTGGAAGCTGCATTCAAGGGGACGAAAGGATGCTGATCTATGAGTATATGCCCAACAAAAGCTTGGATTATTTTATTTTTGGTTGCACCTCTTGAACTTATATCCACTTAGTTATTCGTATTTTGGATACCCAAGCTTACACATTTTTGTGTTCTAAATTAAATTTTGTTTGATCTTAAGGATGAAATTGAAAATTACAGAAAAAACAGGTCTAGTTGTAAGAGTTACTGAGTTGCCAATGGTGTGCAGATGATGAAAGAAGCAAATTCTTGTCATGGATAAAGCGGTTTGACATTATTATTGGGATTGCAAGAGGACTTCTCTACCTTCATCAAGATTCAAAACTTCAAATCATTCATAGGGATCTTAAGGCAAGCAATATTTTGTTAGATAATGACTTGAATCCTAAAATTTCAGACTTTGGTTTGGCGAGAATATTCAGAGGTGATGACAAAGAAGCTAATACAAAGAGAATCGCCGGAACATAGTAAGTTTTATTACTATAATCACATATATTTACCTGTTGAAGGAACTTATATATTGGATACTCTAATGAACTTATATATTGGATACTCTAATGCAGTGGCTATATGTCTCCGGAGTATGCTACTGATGGCAAATTTTCATTGAAGTCTGATGTTTTCAGCTTTGGTGTGCTGCTGTTAGAGATAGTAAGTGGTAAAAAGAATAGAGGTTTCCTCCACCCAGATCATCACCTTAATCTTCTTGGACATGTGAGTAGAAATAGTGGTATACTTCTTTTTATTTTGCTCATTTGTTCCATTAAGGAGAATAAACAAAGCTATTTGGTGCAATGATTCCAGGCATGGGTGCTGTGGAATAATGGAAGGGCCTTGGAAGTAAAGGATGTATGTTTAGAAGACTCCATTGAATCTCAAGTTCTCAGATGTATTCAAGTGGGTTTATTATGTGTTCAAATTTTCCCGGAAGACAGGCCAAAAATGTCGTCTGTAGTTTTCATGTTGGCGAACGAGGGACTGCTGTTGCCTCAGCCTAAACAGCCAGGTTTCTTCACAGAAAGAGGTTTCATCCCAGGTTCAACATCATCAAGTAAAGAAAAATCTCACACAGAAAACGCAATGAGCATAACTACACAGGATGGCAGGTAGAAATTCTTGATTGAAGTTTGCTTATAGCTTTCTGTTGCGACATGCTGTAATATGCAGATTTAAAGACTTCTTTGTCATCCAATAACTTTGAGAAGTTAATTATATACATGTTTCTATAATGTATGTATTATAATTGTTGGTTTCAGAATATTATCTTTGTTTTTTTAGATATGAAATTTGAGAGTAAGTTACCATTTTGGAATTATTTTTAAGGATTTTGCAAGTTCTTTGTTAGTAAGTATGATCATGTCTTGACCTTTGGGTTGGGGCGTGACATAGATCTCAGAAAACACTGTAGGTTTCGAAACCCGTTTGCGTTGGCTTCTTCTCCATACTGCTGTCGATAAGGATTGAACTCTTCTCCGGTCTCAATCTTACAGTACACACCGTACTGCAACATGTTTCAGCAAATTTCCATGGACATAATAAAATTTCCATATATGATTAGATTACTAGAGATATGCATGAACCAGTTTTTTGTAAGTTAAATAATTTCCACAAAGTAGTCTAGCATGAAAATTCTTAATATTCATGTTCAAATAATGGTTTTTGTAAGTTGTTTACAAGGAATTTGGAAGACAACGTTTTTTGGGAAGTTCCACAGATCGTGCCAAATCTGATGCTTAAAATATTCAAATAATAGTTGTGTATGGACCACAGACAAGTCACACTAGAGTCCACAGAAATTACTTGGCTGTGGTCTCATATTTGCAGATGACAGTAGTAAACACAGAATTTGATACTGGAAAAAAGTTTAAAATAAAAGGAAGAAAAACGTGTTGTCGTCGACTTTGATTTGGACTCGAACTTCCTGAAGCACGAGAGTTATGGTGGTCTTGTTCAAAAATGTCCTCATGAGCTTCGATTGTTGTTGGGATTGTTTCTGAGAAGGCGTCGGTTCCGTTGTTCCGTCGTTGTACATGTTCTCATAAATAAAAAAAACCTCGAAAATTTAGGATTCCAGTGTACTAAGATTTTCAGCAACATCCGTTTTACTTAATCCTAGAGCCTCGTCTAAAGTAGTGGAAAAAACTTCTAAAGCATTAAATCTGAACCTTGGATCTACAAAAGTATTATATTTTTCAAAAGTACTAATCAAATTGCTCTTAGTTTGTGTTTTTATAAACAGAGACATATTGGGGGTTAAAAGATTTTTTAACAAAATAATGAAAATGGGGGTTTTCTTAAAGACCTATGGGTTGGTCAGTTGCAGCGCACTACAACACCGTATGCTCTCTAACCCGGTCATGGTCATACTGTCATGTACTCACTGAACCATCTAGGTTCCAATGCAGTTGGGTTTGTCGAGTTGTATAGACTTGCCCATGGAAAGTCATGCAACTGAGTCTATGTCTTCTGAGATGACTAGTTCCCTTAGTCATTATAGTCTTACAATACTTACAGCAGATATGCTCAACTTGACAACCATCTACCATCGTCTTCATTATAGAGTTAAAGCAATCCCACATGGCCCATTTGTTCTTCCTCTTCTTACTCGATTTCGGTGTCGAGGAAGAAAGTCCCGCACCCATAGTACTAGCGGGAACTTCATCTGAGAACTCACCGTATAATCGATTGATGTCCTCGTCCGGCAAATAGTCATTGGGGTTTAGGTTCAAGTCTTCAGGATTCATTATCCTAATATTATAATTAAATAAATGAATAAATGATTAAATGTCATAGATACAATGATACAATGATACATTTATACAAATAACTCTACGAAAGAAATTAGGAATTAATTTTGAAAATTATGAAAAAAATTAGGATATTAATAATAATATAATAATATTTTCGAAATATATGAAAAAATATGATTTTTTTAATTATTATTTTATTGTTAAACTCACAACCATATCATAAAATTAACATAATCATTCTAATATATTATTAATTTTTTTTTTTTTAAATATCTAATTTTATTTTTCTAAATTAGTATTTTATTCTTAAACTCTTCGAAACAAAACATAATCTTTTTAATATAATACTAATTTTGAAAACTATGAAAGAAATAGGAATTAATTGTTTTAAATTATTATTTTGTTGTTAAACTCACAAAATATATTATTAATTTGATTTTTTTTTAAAAATCGGATTTAATTTTTTTAAATTATTATTCTTCTTAAAATCTACAAAACAAAACATAATCTTTCTAATATAATAATAATTTCGAAAATTATGAAAAAATTAGGAATTAAATTTTTTAATTAATATTTTGTTGTTAAACTCACGAAAAAACTTAAAATTAACATAATCATTCAAATATATTATTAATTTCAAAAAAAAATCGGATTTAATTTTTCTAAATTATTATTCTTCTTAAACTTTACCAAACAAAACACAATCTTTCTAATATAATAGTAATTTAGAAAATTATGAATTTTTTTAATTATTATTTTGTTGTTAAACTCACAACAAAACATAAAATTAACATAATCATTATAATATATTATTAATTTTAAAAAAATAAAAAATTCTGAATAAATTTTTCAAAATTATTATTTTCTTCTTAAAATCTACAAAACATAACATAATCTTTCTAATATAATAATAATTTTGAAAATTCTGAAAAAATTAGGATTTTTTTTAATTATTATTTTGTTGTTAAACTCACAACAAAACATAAAATTATTAACATATTACTAACACTCTAACAACAATATTAACGACACACATGATACATACTAATCACTAAATACAAAATAATAATAATTACTATATAAAAAAATATTAATAACAAAAGTAGAGAAGTCAACGTACTAACCTTAAATTGGAGGCTTGAGAGTTGAGAGTGTTGAATTAATTAATCATTTGGATACCTAACAACATAAAAAATAATAACATTAGTTATAAACATATTAATAATAGTTAATAATTAAATAACAAATGAAAGTAATCTTTTTTTTTTAAATAAGATAATACCTTAGGCTAAGAGCCTTAGAATATGTAGAGACTAGAGAGTGAGAGATATCAGGTATATACTATAATAGTATATAGTATATAATATATAGTGTATAGTGTAGTATATTAGTCTAATAGTGTATAGTATATAACATATTAAATAAATTACAAAATAGTCGAAAGAGTGAGTGAGAGATGTTGAAGATTGTAAAGAATAGAGACAATAAGGCCCAGTCCTGCAGCTGTTTTTCAGTCCGTTTTCGTTTTTATTTTTCAAAAACGATTTCGAAAACGCGTTCGTTAACCGTTTTTCATTTTATTTTCGAAAAACAACAAAAAAACGAAAAACAAAACCAGTGTTAAAAGTGAAAGATTTGAAAAACACAAAATACTTGTTTTTCGTTTTTTGTTTTTTGTTTTTGTTTTTCACTTTTTTTTTATATTAAAAAAAATCTTAAACTATTAATTGTACTGTTATGCGTTTGATATGACTAGGACAAGACGGAACAAGATTTTTAAATTACCAAAGTGCCCTTCTTATATATATATATATATATTATAATAATTATTATATATATATATTATAATATTATATATTTTATGTATATTATAATATATAATATTTTATAATTATGTAAATATTATGAAATAATATTCTATAAATATATTATATATTATTATATATAATAATAATATATATATTATATGTAATAATATATATGTATATTAATACTATATATATTATGATATATATATATATATATATATATTTATAAATATATAATAATATATTATATAATATTATATATATAATATCAAATATTATATATTTACATAGGATATAATGTCATATATTATGTATTATTATATATAAAAATATAATATAAAAAATATAATAATATTTCATATATTAAAAATATAATAATTTTTAGTATATAAAATATATATAATACATAATATATGACATTATATCCTATATAAATATATAATATATATGTAATAATATATATAATATTATTATATGTATATAAATATTAATACTATATATATTATGATATATATATAAATATAATAATATATTTTATATATTTAATATCAAATATTATATATTTATATCCTGACATTATGTATTATTATATATAAAAATATAATATAAAAAATATAATAAGATTTCATATATTAAAAATATAATAAATTTTAATATATTAAATATTATTACATATATTATAATTTATTTTATATATTATTATAATATGTATACATATTATACAATTATATTTGTGTTATATAATAATATATATAAATTATAATTATTTATTGATAATTTAAAAGTTTAGTTTTGATTAATTCATTTTTTTGATATGTTTTTTTGAATTAATTTTTGATGTGTTACTTTTGTTTAATTTAAAAATTATAATATAAAAATTATATTGGTTAATTATTTAATCAATTTGTTTATAATTGTATTAATATTAAATAAAATACTAAAATTGATATTTCAATTTTTGATAGTTTTCGGTTAACCTACTATACGCGTTTTTTTCGTTTTCATTTTTAAAATATAGCTTTCAGTATTTGTTACCAGACGTGTTTTTAGAATTCGAAAATGAAACAAAAAATACTGTTTTCATTTTCATTTTTATTTTCGAAAAACAGCAACTGAAAAACGCTTACAGGACGGGCCCTAAGAAAGTAGGGAAGTGGAGAAAATGTAGAGAATGAGGTAAGGGTGATGGGGGTATTTATAGGAAAATGTTAGGTTAGGGTATAATTGGAAAAAAATGTAAAAGATTTAAAAAATTGTAATTTGTAAAAGTTTTTGACATTTATTTTACCCCCTACCGGTCATCAACGGCTAATGGATAATTACAAAAGTGACCCTCAATTCAAATTTTAAATATATATATTTGAAATTTTGAATTCTGGCGGACCCGCCCGTTAAGGCCCGTCAGAATTAAAAATTTCAAAAAAAAAAAAATTGGCCCACAGGCCGTGTCAACTAGGTCTAGCCTGGATCGTCAACTTAACGGGCTTGAGTCTGGGCCGTTAAACCAACAGCCCGAGCCAGGCCGACCCGAGCCTACCAAAGAAGCGGTCCAGCCCGAGTAGCCAACCATGGGCCCGACCCGACCCATTTTGTCACCTCTAAGTTGATGTACTCGCTTTGTTTATCATAATCTTGATAGAATCCAAGATTATTTGTATATGATTTGGTATATAAATCCTTTTTATATTATATCTGTTTGATTAAGTGTAAAAACAAAAACAAAAGATATATAAAAAAAAAGACTTCACTAAGTTATTAACAAAAATAAAACCTGCCCTAAGAATTTTTCTAATTTTTTTCCTATTGGAAGGTGTTCTTTGATGTCTCTAGTTGGGTGTTACGATTTAATTTGAGGTTTTTAACCTTAAATTGAATCTTACTCTCCACTTTAGGTTTAAGTTTGTCGGTTTATAATTTTCTGTATATATACAATACATTAGATCCGTTTAAAGTGTTGAAAACAATTCACATTTGATCACATGTGGTAGATTTAAATTCTTACAATCAAGTTTCTTCACATTAAACTTCACCCTTAACCAAATCATCTGGTAATTATTTATCAATTAAACATGAATTATGATCTTGAGATTTTTTTTTTCTTTCGGATTTAAGTTTGCTTTTAACAAAACTATAAAACACGAAGACATATTTGACAACTTAACAACAATTGGTGTAGTATATCTAGTTTATTGTTTTAAAACTTTTGTTGTGCTTCTCGTGTTGTTTATGCAACAAATTTGGGTTTTAGATTTAAAGGTTTATTTAGTTGTTCGACCTCTGTTATTTTCTCTTTATTAATTCTGGGATTCTAGTTTTATTATAAATTAAAAATATCAGGGCTCGAAAAATTGTTGAAATTCATCACATCTACTATACCTAATACCTTCAATAAAGTAGTAACTTTTCAACCAAAAAAAATAATATTGAAATGATAATAATAATAATAACATGAATGAATGCTTGTACAATCCTTTTTATTTATTATCATCTTTATCTTATTATTCATGCATTAAATTCATCACATCTACTATACCTAATGCCTTCAATTAGCAAAAAAATTAAAAAAACAGCAGCCAATTAACACATACAAACCTAAAAATAAAAATAAAAACGAAAATGACCTAAATGTGGAGGGACTAAAGAGACGGACTATTAAAAGGCTAGGACTATTTTAATCCTATCCATTTTTTTTCTTAAAAGAAAATTCTGCAACATTTTGTTCTTTATTTATTTATGTTTACTTTTTGGCTGCCAGCCTTTTGTTCTTTTGTTTTTCAAATTATATTATTTATATTTAAAATATTTAATTTATTTAATATGATTTAAAAATTAATTTAATATCTGTTATTTTATTCTAATATTTTTAAAAAATATTATTTTTATTTCAATTAAAAATTAAATGTTATTTTATTTCAAATTAATTTTTTAAAATAATTTATTTTATCCAAAAAAAATAATTTAATACATTTTTAACCAAATTTAATTTAAAATAAATTTAACATAATTTTATACTCATCTCTAAAAAACCAGATATTTTTTTAAAAAATTATACAATCTCGTGTTATACCAAACAAAAAACAATATTATTTTAGTGCTCGTTTGGTTGAGCTTTCTAATGGTTCAAAAGGTCTACAAACGTCTATTTAGATTTTTTAGAATTGTTTGGTTGATCTTTTAAGAATGTCTATTTTTAATTGAGCAAAGACTAGTAGAGTTTAAACCTCTACTAGACAAAAGCTCATTCGGAGGTACTTCTTCAAATAGACATTTAAAAAAAAAAAGTCTACCAACCAAACAATTATATATATATATATTTTAAAAAACTCTATTTCTAATAGATCTACTATAAGTAGATCTTTTACCAATAGAGGTTTTTTAAAAGCCCAACCAAACAAGCTCTTAATCTAATAAACATATCATAGTATTAATTTATTCAAATTCAATCCATTCCTATAAAAATTATCCAATCCTACACACCAAACTCACCCTCACTTAAAGTGCATTTGTTATGTGGGATTGGACTAATCCTAATCCAATCCCACGTTTGGGATCTACATGGTATTGGAAAAATCCAATACCTTGTAGACAAATTGTCTCACTGTGGTGGGACTATTTTGTCCCGTCTCAAAGGCTTGGACAATTTGTCCCAGCCTTTTGTTTCACCTTTGTTTTTTTTCTTCTTATTTTAATTAAACCATTTATATATAAAATACTAAATTTATTTAATCAATTCAATATAATTTTATACTTATGTTATACTAAACAAGAGACAATATTATTTTAGATCAATCTGTATTGTACAAAACACATCACAATACTAATCGAATCAAATCCAATCGAATCCAAATGTAATCAAATAAAAAAAAGTTCAATCCTATCTAATCCAATCTCACCTACCAAATACAACCTAATAGTCATATGAGTTGTTATTTGAGCAATGTAGAGGATTCAACATTTGCACGCCACGTGTTTGACGAAAATGAGTGATTGTAGCCACCTCTGGGTTAACTTGGTAATATAACCTTGTGTTATTCCATTTGCAATCTTACATAGACATACTGCTCTCTTAATTATTTTTGTGTAAAAGGACGGTTTTAACCCTTGATCAACTCTAGACCATTAAATTGGTCGTTAGTTAACTTTCTTTAAGGGACGGTTTGTACAATTAAAGGAAAGTTGAATATGTATTCAATTTCGCCTAAAACCAGGGGTTTTTGTGCAATTAACACACGGTTGATTACCATATAAATAGTCAAGCCCTAATCACCCCTTCTCCTGTTGCCAACAGTATCGAATTGTCTTCATCCACAGTCATATGGTGAGTCTTTATGTCATAATTGTTAAAGATTATATCCTATTTGCTCTCGAGTGTGATTTTGTTATTTTCTTTTTATTTAATTAGGATGTACAAACAAATGTTTTTATTGACGACTTATACAAAACAGGAATATTTGAAGGTTTAATGTATACAATTTGGAGATTTGGCATTACATCAATGCTATATGTCTATTTGATTTGTAAAGTATAACCGTCACGATTCATAATAGTTCAAACACGATGAATGTGAAGAGTGTACTCATTTGTAGTGTTGCTTATTGGAAGCTTTGTCAAGTAGATGTTTGTGACCATTAAAATATGCTTAATTTTCTTTTAGAACCGCTTATGACAATTTTTTTACGTGGGAAAGTGCTAAATATTATTAGCCATTAGTGATTCAAATATTTTCGCTTATGACAGAATGCAGAATTTATATTCAAACAGCATCTGAAATTTATATTAGAGAATTTGCCTTAGCCTCAGCCTCAGCCTCAGGACATGTCACAAGCAATTATGGAGAAAAGTTATTCTGTTTGTGCGCTACAGGTAATTGTCTTTGTTCATTTTACGACAATAGTTTGAATTCAAATAATTTATGAATTTATTTGGAATCCCAAGGAAAATGAAGAAATGGCCAATTAGCACTTGTCATATTGTAGAAAATCTTTGGCCGTTGATTGGTGCATCAACGATGTATCAATTATTTGTCTAGGTTTTTTACACATTCTCTTTCCTGTTTTTTCACTTCCTTTTTACTCCTAATGAGTTTTTGTTTTTTTATTTTTTTTAAAGTTAAAATTATTCATGTGTCAATAGTTTTCACACATTATCTTTAATGTTTTCTCACTCTCTTTCGTCCTAAAGAGTTTTTTTTTTTTTTTAAGTTAATATTGTTGATATGTCAATTTTTCTTTGGCTGGGTACACCCGGTGCGTTGCAATTCGTCACATTGACATAGAAGATTTGGCATTGACCATTAAATTATTTAGAGTGAGCCAAATAAATTTTGGTAATTTTTAAAATTCTTTTTATCAAGTTATTTCAAAAAAATTAACATTCTTTAATTTCAGTCTCCTTTGATCTATAAAATTAGAACATTTCCATTTTGATTTTTGAACTTTTGCTTAAGGGTTTCAAGTGGCTACCGTTACTTTGACATTTGGCAGGGATATCTGGATTGAACATAGGTGGATATTGCGCAAATCCATCTTCATGGATGCTTGTGGTTGTTAAAAATGTCCTCACTTGAATCTCATCCTTTTGCTTAGACATTCTGTTAATAATCACCATTAATCGGATATTGAATTAAATATATTTTTTGGAGTCGTTCTTTTAATATTCATCATTAATCGGTCATCAAATTAGATATGTTTTTATGTTAAATTTTAAGAAATCATCAAGTGTTGGAATTCATGGTATTATTGTTATTGATAAAGATAAAGATGTTTCAAAGGATGCTAAACGAGGATAGAGATTAATTTTTATGTACATTTATCATTAAGTCTTCATATTTTCTGCACTTTAGGTTTAAGTTTGTCGGCTTATAAGTTTCTCTATAGATACAATATTCTAGATCTGGGAAAAATGTTGATAACAGCTTATATTTGATCATATTCCGCAGTTTATAAAATTTCAACCACAACTCTCATCAAGACCCTCCAACCTTAATTCAATGTACAATCAAGTTTCTTCATATTAAACCTCACCTTTAACCAAATCATTTGGTCATTATTTATCGAATAAACTTGAAAGCAACAACTTCTTTTATAGAAATCAAGTTTTTCTAATTTTAGGTTTGCTTTTGACAAAACTATTAAAAATGAAGATCATGTTTGACAACTTGATAGCAATTTGTTAACAGTCACAAAAAAAATAACTTAATCGGTTTGTTCTTCGAGGTTTAGGATACCGGTCATGAAAAATATAAATTAATCAATATGTTCTTTGAGGTTTGTGATAAGTGTATGCTGCCATAGTAGCTAATGCCACCTCTCATTCAATAACTTATAAGGATCTGTGTAGATTTCTTTTAACCCGTGAAGGGAGAACAAGAGAATATAATGATATGATAATGTGACTTAAAGTACACTTTTGATGCAGTGCTAAAAAACAATCGTAGCTAGGGTCAACACAATCGATAGTATTCTCATGGTTCTTTTGGTATTAAATACCGAAACCAAAATGTGCACCATGCTAGAAGACGCAAGGCGTGGAGGATGAAATCGCAATTATTGTATGCATTGTCAGATTTTTGGAAGACAACAACATACTGCTCCTTCTTGCTATTATTGGCTAGATTAATCATATCAGCATCCTACCAACTCTAATTATCAATTTAAGACATTTATTGCATCATCAGAAACCGTAGACGATCGGGTTTAACATCTTGATTCTTGACTCGGGTGCTATCAATCACCTGAACTTTGATCTTAATAATTTGTAAATTCGTACTGTGTATAATGGGTCAAATAAGATCATTGTAGACTAGAACAAATTTGACAATTTCTCAAAATTTTACCTATTTTACCTATTTTACCTATTTGGGGTTTTGGGTTTTCAACGCAAAAATCGTGTGTAGCAATCTTGTTCACACTCACGGGGTTTGTCGTGGTTGATAATTTATAAGTTTCAATTTGTATCAGAGCCCCTTGGAGCATTCAATTGTCACAATCTCGATCCAATGCATTATTTGAATTAGAGTAAATTACACCCAACCTACATGAGGTATAACATTTCAAAGGTATTTTTTTTAAAAAATAATCTACATTGAACTCCCCTGCAATTAGTCAAACTTAACGAGTATACGAGCAATTTCATTCTTTGATCTTTTTTCTATTAAAGAAAATAGAACTAATAAAAATATATTTATATATATATATATATATATATATGGATGGTGGAGATCAAAACAATTTAAAGTGAAATTATTAAATATATATATATATATATATATATATATATAAAGGAAATTTAGGGGGTGGACATCTATCGTATTCTCCAAGAGTCCAAGGGAGGGTGATCGTCACATTTTTATATCTATTTGAAATCCCCGTTTTCTAGTTTTTGTGTTCGTTTTTGAATGTGTTTGTATATATAATCTTTTATGAACCATGTATAGGTACATATAAAATGGTGATTGAGCTTAAGGTCAAGATTGAGAGACAAAAATAAGCATATATATATATATATATATATGAAGAAATGGAATTCCAATGGAGTTGCCGCGGTCCAAGCGTTGTCATGCTGGACAGTGGTGTGCACTGAGGCCAACCGCGACATGCATTCCGCGGTCGTACTACCGCGTGGTTTGTAAAAAATCATCGTATCACATTTGGACTTTTTTTTAATCCATGACCCATCTATTTGTCTCAATCTCAATGCTGTGTAAAGATCTAATCAAATCATTTGCAAGTTTGCCATCAAATTGAAATTATTAATCGAATTCCTTTTAAATGGACTTTGGGGAATATTATAAAGTGTTCGATTGAAAAATGATTATCAATTTGGTCTTGTCGCATATTCTAATCGAAACTTGTAACTGCACCCATCATTTTGACATGGACCTAAATCCTAATGCACACAAAAGAAATAATAGATTTTATTTCTTATAAGTGATAACAACTTAAATATATCTTATTATATATATATATTTGTATATATTACACTATTATATAATTAAACATAAGCTTAAACCCATTTCTTTCGGCGAATCGGATTTGGGTTTGTAGAAATATATATTGGTAGAGCTCATTGAATTTTAGAGGGAATAGGGTACCAAATGGGTTTGGTTTTAAGGGAATATCACCCCAGTGTCACGGGCCGCAAGCTTACAAGCTCAGGAGTCCAACAAAGGCCCTTACTCTGTCCAACTCCTGGAAGATTCTAGAGACCTCTCCACAATTCCAACATTGGTCAAGTTTCTGGAAGTCTCTAGCAACTCAACCATCTCTACACCATTTTTGTACTAAGCTAGATAGGTGTAGAATAATCTAGAACCTTGTAAAGGCCATGTAAATACATGTAGAGTATTCTAGTTAGATGTAGAATATTCTGGAGACTTAATCTCCACTATTAGACTAGATTAGTCTAGAACATTCCTTAAGGAGGTTGCTCACCTATAAATAGCTAACCCCTCTCATTTGTAAACCATCCTAGAATTCTTACATTAATACAACTCTTCCTTTAAGAGTATTTGTGAGCATTCTAGTGATCCAGAGCATCGTGGTCTTCCTTCGTAAGTCAACCGATCCTCTGCCTCTGGGCTCCCCATTTCGACCCTCTCCCGACTCTCCTCACTCTAAATCGCTTCCGCATCTTCACACTCGGCAACGTTCGTCCAAGAACTTGCCCGAGTGTCCCTCTTACAAGGCTTACTAAGCAACGTTCCCACGGAAGTTGCCTAAGTGCCACACGAGTGTGCCTAGATGAAATTCTCACCCCGTGACACCAGTCTATTAATTCTATGTTTTTTAACACCGGTGAGATTAAAATACCCTTTTTTATTCGTTTACTTTTCTTTTTACTTTTAAAATTTCTCTCTTTCTTCCTCTCTCCTATGTTTTATTTGTCAAAAGCCTTCATTGATCCATCAATGGAGATCGAAAATACCTCGATTGGATGTAGAGTAGACTGCGGTTCGGTTCTGGTTCCAGTCCTGTTCGGCGGTTCCGGGCGGTTCGGCTTGTTTGTTTGTTTTTTGTTTTTTGTTTTAATTATTTTTTTTACATTTTAACTTAGAGAAAATTATAAATATTGTTTGGAACCGGCGGTTCCAGAATCGAAACCGAACTGTCGGTTCCAAGCTGGTTATTTTTTTAAGAACCGGAATCAGAACCTTAAGGTTCACGGTTCCGGTTCCAGTTACGTTTTTTTTTATGGTTACGGTTTGAACCGAACCGCGGTCATGAGGTCGCCGAAACGGTCACTCCATTAGAGGTTGTCGAAACGACCTCCGTTTAATTTTTTTTGTAGCAATAAAGTCTTGGATAGAGCACCTGAGACTAATTGCCATTTTTTTTTTTTGGGGAAATAAGTCTTGAGTGCCCTACTCGAGACTTATTTTTAGTTTTTTTTTAAACCTCTACTGGAATCAACCATTTCGACGACCTTCATTGGAAGTCGTTTTTACCTCTATTGGAGGTTTGTTCGACCTCCATTGATGGATAATCAATGAAGGTCTTTGAAAAAAAAAATCAGAGGAGAGAGGAAGAATGAGAGAAAGATTTTTTTTTTAAAAAAAAAGAGTAAAAGAATTGATCCTATTAGGGGCAGTTTTGACAAATTCCATTAATTGACAAACAATATCCCTCAACTCCTCAAGTACCTAACAGAAAATACTAATCATCCCAGTTGACAAACATATAAGTATTTAAACACATTAATTCGACAAACCATGGAGCTAAAATTTGAATAAGTAAACAACCTGAATGAAACAAGCCTCTGTTGCAAGTGAATTCCTCATACCGAAATGAAAGTAATCACTCTTCCAGCAGGGGCGAAACCAAGATTTTGACTTTAAGGGGGCCGAGACAAAACGAAATTTAAGTTTATAACTAATATATTAATATTTAAAAACTATATATATATATATATATATATATATATATATATATATATATATGTAATACTGTTTAGTCTCATATATTAAATACTTATTAAATAGGAATATATAAATAATTTCTTCTTAAAACACTTATGGTCACATGCTAATAGCAGTTGATACTGTCAGGTTTATAATTAAAAATATTATGATGAGTAATAAATATCTTTATCTGTATAATACATTATGATAATTTTATACATGAAAATTTATTAAAAATATTTTGGTCCTATCTCCTCCCCTGTCTCAGTCTTAATTAGGTGCTTCAAGCTCTGTATTAACCACATAACAGCAACATTGAAAAATCTCTTACATTTACCAAAGCAATTATTAAAAAAAAAAATGCATAACTTGGTCAAACATAAAGGTACAAAACAATAATTTCAAGGAACATACTCCAGTGTTGACATGTTTTGGAACTAACAACGGTCTCATTATATGATATGCACATACAATTGCTCCAACATTTTCTTACAAGGTGACGATACCAGCTCCGTATTGACTCTCCAAACAAGCCGTTCATGCTTAGCTAAGACCGATTCGCCATTCACACACTTATTCTTAGTCACTACCACACACAGCGACTTCTTTGCTGTTCGAAAAAATGAGGATGACGGCAACGGCATTACGGAGCCACTGCGAGTTGCCGGTGATGAGATATACAGAGAGAAATTTGAGAAACTGAATGAGAGATTGAGATTACGAGAAGCGAAAGAGAGCTGGAAATTGGATGCTGGAATGAAATTGGGGAAAAAGATTGAGTTCTTTTATTTTAAGATTTTTTTTTTAAAATAGCATAAATAGCGTGTGAAATTTTACTGTTTTGTAAATGCAGCGTTTTTAAAATCTATACCGGGATAATGTGGTGAATTATATGATAAATATAAATCACTTGTTACATTATTTCGGTTAGTTTTTAAACTAAATTTTTGGATTAATCGGTATTAATGTAATTTTATTATTGAACTTTTAATTCATCAATCGAGGGTCATAATATTTCCTTAACATAGTCTTTTAAAAAGACTAGATTTCATTTAAGCAAACAAAGAAACTTTTCTGGTGGTTTCATTTAATCGAGGGTGCATGGGGTGGACAGTCGAAAATGCTCACTCGATCGAGTGGTTTGGGATGTTTTTGGGCTTGTGTTTTTGGTGGTTTACATAGTAGAAAATGACAAGCTGTTCGATTTTATGAGTAGGGTGCAGAAGTATGTAATTGGTTTAGAGTTTTGGAAATGACAAAGAACTGATTTTGTGAGTATGAAGTGTTGCGGAAGTGTTGGAAGTATTAAACATTACCGATGCATGACATAAGTTCCGGTGTTATGGGTCACTATTTGTAATTTTGGGATGTTATTTTATTTGAGGAACTCGGTATATTTATTACTTGTTTGAGTTGATTTATACCTATGTTATACCAAAGAAGAGGCAATATTATTTTAATCCAATATGTATTGTACAAAACATATCATGCCGTGTTTAGCACCTAGGACTGAACTGAGATTGGACTATTTTAATTCTTCTCTCATGTTTGGTGATATTATGGAAGATGGGATTGTTAGTCCAACAGCACGTTTGTGGATAAAATATGCTCACCTCCCACCCCAATTCTATTTATCTCGGGACTATCTTACATGTAGACCCCACCAATTTAATTCATCTCACCTTCTTTCTTTGTTTGAATTTCATCTGATTATTGTTTTTTCATCTATTTTTTTCTCACCCAACACTAGAGGCAAACATAATCAATTCACTTATTTGCCCAATTAGACAAACATAATCAATTCACTTATTTGCCCAGTAAGACAAGAAAAACAAAAAACCCAACTTAAAACTTGGAATCCAACAGTTTTGTCACTGTTAAAACTTTTGAGCTGTTTTCATACCGTAGAGTATTTTTATGCAGATCTCTGAGCATAATCTAATGGGTTTGGTTGTTACCAGTAAATATATTAGACCCATGGTGAGTCTTTGTGTCATGATTGTACAAGATTGTCATGATTGTTCAAGATTATCTCCTATTTGCTCTCAGGTGTAATTTTGTTATTTTCTTTTTATTTGATTAGGATGTAGGGACACAGAATTTTATGAACGACCTATGCAAAACAGGAAAAGTTAATGGTTTAAAGTATACAGTTTGGGATTGTAGCATTACATCGAAGGTATATACAACCATTACATTTCATAATATTTCAAACATGATGAATGCCAAGATTGTATTCATCTGTAGCATGGCTTATTGGAAGCTTTGTCAAGTAGATGTTTGTGACGATTAAACAAGTTTAATTTTCTGTTAGAACTGTTTATGACAATTATTTTGCGTGCGAAATTGCCAAATATTATTAGCCATTAGTGATGTAAATATTTTCGCTTATGACAGCATACAGAATCTGTATTCAAGCAGCATCTGACATTTATATTACAGAATTTGCTTCAGCCTCTGCCTCAGGACATGTCACAAACAATTATGGAGAAATATTTTTCTGTTTGGGCACTACAGGTAATTAATTGTCTTTGTTCATTTTATGACAATAGTTTGTAGTCAAATGTTTTATGAATTTATTTAATTCATGAATTCATTTGGAATCCCAAAGAAAATGAAGAAATGGCCATTAACACTTGTCATATTGGAGAAAATCTTTGGTGCACCTGTCCATTGGTGCATCAACAATGTGTCAAGTATTTGTCTAGGCTTTTATTCATTCTCTTCCTTGTTTTTTCACTTCCTTTTTTCCTCTCAATGAGTTTTTTTTTTAAGTTAAAATATTAATGTATCAATTATTTGTTTTAATTTTCACACATTATCTTTCATGTTTTCTCGGTCTCTTTCATCCTAAAAAGGTTTTTTTTAAAAGTTAATATTGTTGATGTGTCAATTTTTTTTGGCTGGGTGCACCTGGTGCATTATAGTTCGTCACATTGATATAGGATATTTGGCAACGACCATTAAATTATTTAGATTGAACCAAATGAAATTTGGTAATTCTTAAAATTTTTGCCATTAACATTTTTGTCATCAAGTTATTTCAAAAAATTTAACATTCTTTAAGTGGCTATTGTTGTTTTGACATTTTGCAGGGGTACCTAGACTCTACAAAAAAGATGGTAGATGAGGATTGGGATTGAACATAGGTGAATATTGCACAAATCCATCTTCATGGATGCAGGTGGATGTTAAAAATGCCCACTTGAATCTCATCCTTTTGTTTAAATCAGGATGGAGATTATTTTTTATGTAAATTCATTATTATTACGTGGCACGTGAGGTGTCAACAGAATGAAGTATTTTAAAATCCTCCGTTCTATTCCAAATAATGTGGCACTTGAGGTGTCAATATCATATCACTTACCAAATAATCTCATGATTATAAGAAGTTGACACCGTACTTACCGCGTTATTTGAGATAGAATTTATGATAAAAATTTAAGATGTTTAGAATTATTCTAATATATATTGTAAGTTTTTTTTTTCCACTTTTAACGAGCCATACAGGCCGGACCGGGTCCGCCTGCAGGCCTCATACATGAGGTCTGCCCTGGCATGAGCCTTATACAGACCGGCCTGTTTATGGGTCAGACAGTGCTAGGCTCGGCCCAATTATGGGGCGGTCTGGCCTGCCAAACCCATTTTACCTACACTAACTCCATCTCTATGGAGATCCAAGATGGATCTATAACTCTATAAGAACGCCATCCCTACTGTTGAACCAAGCAACCCTCGTAAATGGATCGACCAACTTTATCACAACCACCACAAACCGATCGCCGTAAATGGAAAGAAGAGGGAGATGACAGAAGGGAGAGATTTGCTATTGAGAGAAAGAGAGAAAGAGAGAGAGAGAGAGAGTTGTTTGGGGAGATTGTGGTGGAGAGGCAACCAGTTGATGGTGGGATCAAACCAACCTTAGATATATTTACTTCCTTGATTACTTGTCACGGGTTTTATGACAAAACAAAAGCTAGATTATTTGAATCACCTCAACTTTACTATTAAAAAATAAAATATCTTAAAAACACTAAAATATAAACAAACAAGTCAAAATATTTTTTGCCCAGTGAAAGAGTCTGCCACTGACTTTAGCAATTACATCAATACTAGCCATACTTCTTCAGGCACCAGTGACAGTATGTATATAACCATACCTCTTCAAGCAGCTTTCTTCCTTCGACCACCTAAAAATTCCATCTTTTTTTTCTTTTAACTCAATGAAGGAATTCAAAAACAAAATAACTTGTATTGTTTTTCCATGCACTCTTTAACTGAAACTTCTAATGAGTTTAATGGGGTTCTGCCTCCTAAATCACTTGTTTGATGTACTTATTTTGTCATGTGCAAGTGTTTTGAAGGGTTAGAGATTTATATGTCAAGGATATTTAGACCATTACAATCTTCAAGTTATGATTTTTGTGGGGTGTTGGAAATGTTGGGCTCGTTGTAATTTATAAATTATATAGTTTCTTGGTTATGGTATTAATGATGTTCTTACAAGAGAGGATCAGAAATATAAAGTGGAACTCATTGGAAATTGTTAGTGTAAACAAACCATTAAAGATAAAATGATTCTTTCATGTGAATCCAATTATGAAAAAGAAAATGAGTTAAATAAAAGAAACAAACAAGTATACAGTACAGGAAGAAAAGAATACAAGAATTGATTGGATAATTATACTTTACATACAATATAGTAATATACCGTAACCAGCATCAAAGCAAAACTATGCTTTGTTTTTTTACATGTAAATATGTAATGCATAGAGTCAGTGGAAAATTGGTCAAATAAGCTGAAAGACATTTACTGTGTTATTGACGACGTGTTGGAAGAGTGGAACACATTGGTTCTAAAAAAAAGTCAAGCAAGTTGAAGATGCTTTCCCTCAAGCTTTGCGAGATCGCTGAAATTGGGAACAATTGATCAATTGTTTGAGCCTAGGGGCGGTTTTATTGTTGGCATACATCTATCCAAGTTATTTGATCAATTGACATGTCTAAGGACATTGGATTTGAGCAACCTTGATGGCCTTTGGTGTAAATTAATCAAAGAAGTTCCTAGATGAATCAAAAGATTGATTCATTTGAGATATCTCAACCTGTCGAAGAATACAAAAATCAAAGAGCTGTCTAAAACGTTGTGTGATTTATATAATTTGCAAACTTTAGAGCTGAATTCATGTACCAATCTCAAGAAGCTACCTCAAGGGATGTGGAAGTTGATCAATATGAGGCATCTAGTGAGTAATGAGACAATTTCATCAAGTTACATACCAAAAGGAATTGTGAGATTAACTTGTTTTCAGACTTTAAGGGAATTCGTTGAGTGGTGCTGGCAATAATGGCAGAGCATGCACTCTTCATTGTCTTAAAAACTTGGAGGGTCACTGAAGATAAAAATGTTGGGAAATGTTGAAAAATGTGGGTGAAGTTTATAGAGCATATCTTGGGAATAATGAGATTAATACAAGGTGGGGGGATTGTAAAATCAATCTTGGCAGAACGAGGTTCAATCCTTCTTCATTTGTCCACCACAAATTAGCATATGTTAAAGATATATTCTTCATTTGTATTGCAGTTTTTGTCACATCTCACATCACCAAAGACATTGAGTCTGGATTATTTCCTTCACAGAATTTTTCTCAGCATACTCGGCAGATTCAAACTCTCTGGCAGAACTGTATCTATACTCAATAGAACAAAAGGTTTGGTGCTTCACATATTTAGTAGGGAAGGAAGCAACAGTTGCTGATAACTTGGATGATATGGAACTTTGTCACCATTGGAAACACAAAAGGAGCATTATATATGTTTGAACTACATGTGCATGCATCATGCATGTGCTCTTAATAATGTGTTTGTTTTCTTGTTTCTGTATCTGTTTGTAATATATATCGGGGAGGTATTACTGTAAAAATTTCCTTTATTTTGATTTAATAAAATTTCCTCTTACCATCATTGTTTGAATTGCTTGCTTGTTCATTGTGTTAATACACTTATTCATATCCCATATATACACAGATATTTCTCCACCATAAATAACATTACATCATGGAGAGGAGTCTCTCATGCTCTGTTCTCACGTGGCGTCTTGTAATATCCTTCACGCTTGAACAGCCTGAAAGTGCCATCGTTAGCTCAAACTCATCCTTCAGCATTTCGAGGATCCGTCTCACCCCATATTCTCCCTTAGCAGCCAGGCCATAGATCACTGGCCTCCCGACCTGCATTAACATGAATCAGAACTCTGTGAAGTAATAACCGCTAAACTCAAAACTCAAAATGTTTGACAGACTTGTCACATGGTACTAGCACATATTAAGTAACCATTCAACTCAACAATTTAGGCTTATAATAAACTTGAAGGGTGAAGTTGTGTTGAGTTTACCAGGACAGCTTGTGCACCGAGGGCCAATGCCTTGAAAACATCTGTTCCTCGCCGGATTCCTCCATCCATGAGAACAGGAACTCTCCCTTCGACAGCATGAACCACCTGCAAGCTCAGTGTTCACGGGGTATAAAATGGAACAGTATAGTTTCCTCATACTAATATAACATCTAAAACTATCTTTACAAAGTTCAATATACAATCTATTTATCAAGCACAATATTTTTGTAAAATCAGAAGCAATCACATTCTTCAATGGAGTATTTGTAGAAATAAACAGGGAACGAGAAAAAAAAAAGTGTGTCGAATACATGCTACAAAATGATAAAGAAACTTGATGAGTTACATATATTTAACACACTTTATTCTATTGCAATTTTGAGATGATTTGCATACTTGCACAAGTGACTAGAAATGATTTGGATATGAAATTGAAGTGTGATTGCATTGTAAATCCGACAGTCACCTCTTCGAGAACAGAAATTGTGGCAGGAGAGTAATCTAGCTGCCGAGCTCCATGATTGGAGACAATAATCCCATCGAGACCTACTTGCACAGCTTTTATTGCTGCAAATGGTAGAATATCAAGTGTTAAACAACCTTATTCAACCATGGAATAAGTAGGTGAAAACAAACAAAAATCACTACAACAGTCAAGATTGGTAAGTTTGATAAATTGTTAAAAGCACTACAAGGGCTATAAAATGAATCAAATGAGAGTATCTTTGAATATGAATTCTCAAAAGGAAGAACATTTATGGTGAAATTTGAGTATCGGAAATAAACATGATTCGGTAGTTAGATCAACAATAACAAATTTGATGAACATTATTCATTAGACGGAGCTTTATCTTACCATCTTCGCGAGTGAGCACCCCCTTGATCAGAATTGGCAACTTTGTGATAGATCTTAACCATTCTATATCCTGCAGAAACCACCCAGAGAAATTTGAGATAACCTTGGTTTTAGCATAAATCTACTTGACGATCCTAAGAATTAAACTTCAAGGAGAAAATTGAGATGATAATTAAGCAATACGACTATGATAATTCACTTGTCTATATGTAGTGGTATAATTGATACTTTACAGATTTATACCTTCCAAGACAAGGAAGGATCCATGGTTTCTTTGGCATAGGCTTCCAAATTTGAACCTCCATCCTGCAAAAGTCTCATTAAATACTGTAATGAATCTAACGAAATCCAAAGCAGGTTGATAACAACACTTCACATAATGACTAAATATAGTAGAAATGCTGAGTATCAGAACATGCAAATGCAGGACTTGAACCGAAAGAAAAGAACTTTTGAAGCATCATTAAAATAAAACAATTCCACTCACGGAGGTGACTTTGGTTGAAAATAGGCCTTCTAAGTTCTTCAGCTGCGGTGCAATCATTCTGGACAAGTTCTTATATCAGATTCAGAGACAGTGAGTCAAATAATATTAGACAATAATATTTTTGTATGATCTTCATTCTATAAATGCTTAATCTAAGTTTTTGAAAAGAGAACGAAAGAGTAAGAGATGGTAATTCACTTGTTCTTTATGTCTGCCTCCCTTCGACCAAGTCTTGGAGTATCAGCAGTGAGAACGATAGCCTTAAATCCATTCTTTTCGGCTCTCTGCACCAGAGTAGCTGCTATATCTTGCCTCTTGTATATCTATTCATGAAAGGAAAACAAACTGTTGTTATATTCCGAGCAGTGACATTTGCTATTTGAAATTTAAGGAGCTCAAGAAAGACCAATACATATAATTGATAGAACCGAACAGCATTGCAGCTGGTAGCAACCTCTTCAATAGTGCAGCTAGATGAGAAGGATAAAACCTGAAATCGAATTCGAAACAGCAAAAAAATCAATAACTACCTCATTATCAGGACTTAAAGGTAACGAAATTGATTTAATATCTATGAACAGAATTACCATTATAGTGTTACAAGTAGCTGCCGCTTTGGCTGTGGCAACCTCTCCTGGAAATTCACACAAACAGCTTGTCATATCAGAATTCGGACTAAATATTAATCGAAAACTCTTCAAGAACGAATAAGACCTTGTGGGCACGCCAGTTGATGCAAGGCTGTTGGAGCAACAATGATAGGCGCGGAGATATTGTAACCAAGAATACTAGTCGATAAATCTACTCTACTCACATCAATAAGAATTCTAGGCCGAAACCTGAGAAACCAGAACAATCCAATTTGGTAAAAATGTTGTAAAATGATTTCTAGTTCTACATTAGTTATTTACTAATTAATTTGAGACATTACGTGATTCTACGAAAGGCTTCCACATTCTCTCTCAGAGTCTGCTGATCCTCAGCCCCTCCAGAGTAGAAATCATAGTACATTTTTGGTAGAGCTAGCCTAGCTAATTCCTGGAACTCATTCACATTCACTGGTTCTGCGGCCATTTGACCTGGAAATATCAACATCAGTACAGTGTTTTCACAAGTAATTCAATCATGAATTACCCAAAAGAAACATTTGGGAACTATCACGAAAGAAAAATTCAAGTTTTGCCCCAAATTAGCCTGTGACAAAAAATTCTACCAAACAACTAAAACATTTTCATCTATGGATCATAAAATAGCTTCATATGTAGCAAAGTTATCTATTAACTAATTAACACTAAATTCACAAAACCCACTATTTTTTAACTCTCACAACATCTTTGTACATGTGCATATGCGTCATAGATACGTACATATAACACAATCACTGCAGGTGTGTTCCTTCAAAAAGATACAATTTTGATTCAATTTAACCAAAATTTAACACTAATAGAATTGAGTGTAGAATGTAGAGTAGAGAGAGAAGTGAGTGTACCTGAAACAATAAGATCGAATGAGAGAGAGTTTGGAAACTGAAACTTCTGTGAAGTATTCTTCTCAAGTGTACAACCATCATCGTATGACATGAGCACAAGACTTTTTAATTCCAGACAAGACAAAATATCTTATCATTACCTGTATCATTGTATTTGTCGTTTTGTTTTCTAGACTTGTTTGTCCTATATGTAAAGTATTTTCTTAAATGCATTTATTTATGTTTCTAACTTAATTTAAGATACGAAATGTTTTTATAATTTTACGGTATTATTACAGAGCCGGATTATATTTACGGTGGCTGATATACACATATAAGAATGATTATAAGAGTAATTATTCGATTCATGTTTGTAGAGGTTATTCGATCCATGTCTGATCAAAACTTTATTTGATTGGTGTCGGCCTTCAAAAGTATAAAGATTATCTCAAATGATTTAAGTATTTGTTGTATGAAATTATGAATAATGTTTATATGATGTGGTGATAAAGTGATTATAACCCATTCCTAGAGAGCAAGGATTGAGGCCACTTCCACCATTTTTCATTTTATCTTTTAAATATCAATCACATGTTTTAAGGTAAAAGTTCAACTCAACATAGAATCAACATATCACAAAATTGAAATAAGAATGATACACTAGCAACAGCAAACAAAAAAAAAAAACATTGTTCAATTGATATTGCAACAGCAAGAATGATGAGCTATGCTATAATGCTATTGTTCAAATCTATATCTCGATTTAGAGCCTCCGTATGCCTGCATTTTCAAACTTCCGGTGTCCATGATCCTGAGTTCGATCACATTCCTGTCTCATTTCATGCAAAAATCTGCAGTTGTCTCCTCTGAAGCATCTTCCTTGTGGATAAAAATGACACAATTGTTGTTTCATCCAGCCTTGTCTCTGCAATGGATTCGTTGGACGATAGACATTGTTGTTCAGAAATGGCCGTCCATCATTTGTACAGAGACTCCTTGGAAGTTGGTAATTGTCAATGCTCTTCAATGGCGGTATATAATCAGTTCTCACTGATAACAGATCCGCCCCATTTCTATTGGGATATATACTGATAGGAGGTTGATGAATTTTCAGAGACAAATTAGGTTGTCTGTGATTTGCACGAAAGTTCTCATCCCTCTGCTGCTGAACTTCCCGAAATTCTCCATTTTTAACAGGGCGCTGACTAACTTGAGATTGTACATTCAACCGAGACTGGTTTGTTTTCGGACCTTCCATCGTGACCCTAAAGCCCAATAGCGCGTGATAAGAAAGTGACGTAGATAAAGTAACAAGGTATAAAGGTATATTATGCACATTGATAACTACTAAAACCAAATATGGAGGTACCTATTTTCCTTGTGTTGTTTCCTCATTTCCTTTTCACATATCCGTGTTTCTCTATTTGATCTGGCATGAGAACCCCTCACATGTTTTTCCATCAAAACTTTACGTCTCTCCCCTTCATCTTCCCATCTCTAAAATGACAGTAAGCATGCACATCACAAAATAGAAGGATCAACAAATAACATGGAAAAGAACTTCGGCTTGGTACAAACCTGTCTCAGGGTCTCCAGGCGGTAAAGGTTTCGACCCTTGATTAGGAGAGGATGAAGGGGAGGGAGTGGCTTCTCCCCTTTGCTCCACAGGACTTCTATCTGAAACATTATAACCAATATCAGAAATTCAGACAAAATATTGATGTTATGATGATTTTAAAATACATCATCTACAGAGATTTTATGTATCAGTTGTTAGTAAACCACAAACAAGCTGAGAAGTTATACAAAGATCCTTATAACTGGTCCGGAAGGCGACCCTCCTTCTGAATACCCATGGAATCAAGTTCAATACACTAACACATAAACCAAATTAACGGTAGTTTTCAAGACGTAACAAGAAATATTAATTGATTCTTGTAATGTTCATTTCATTCACAGCAGTTGGACAAAAGATAATCAAAGCTCTTGGCTTACGTCTTCTCAAAGAAATTCTCCTAGCCCAAATCACATGTCATTTTAACTCACCGTAAATGTATGCTGCTGCTTGGTTGCTCCATAACTCTCCTTCACGATTCGCCCCGCAACAATCCTTTTACCGCATGGAGGACCACTCGCACTACGTGATGCTATGTTAAACCTGATAAATTAACATATAAACGATACAAATAAGAACAACTGGAACTAGCACTAACAAAAATGATCTTCTCTTCAAATATTAATCACCCAGCAAAATGCATAGAAAGTTGACAAAACTACGTCTCTCATGCAAATTATATGTACGAAAAATGCCTTTTTCATCAAATCTATCAAGGGGCTACTCTTAAACCGATGTTTCGAAAACGTAAGTATAACCAAATGCTTACATTTCATAAACATTCTGTTCAAACATGACGACATCACCCGTACATGCATCTCCTGCATTAAATCCATACTTATTAGAGTACAAACATAGCTAGAACAAAAAAGAAGGAAAAACACTTCTACAATACCATCTTATAAACCACAAAACAGTGAGTAAACAAGCACGTAAATGACACAAATTGCAAAGGTGAACTAACGTCCCAATCCCAGTATAAAAGCAAAGATGTTTGCATATACTAAGCATATCATCCAATGTCCATTGCACCTAATTGATGAAGCAAAAAGTATAACTATACACCAACATCTGCACCAGATTCGTAATGTCTAATCTAGCATTATGGTCACACTAGTACATACAGCAAACACGAGTCAAATTATTATACCTTTACAGTTCAATAAGGTGCAATATCCTAAGCATGTCAACAGAAGGAAATCACTTCTACATTACCATCTTCACAAACCACAAAACAGTGATTGACAAGCACGTAAATGACACAAATGGCAAAGGTGAACTAATGTCCCAGTACCAGTATAAAAGCAAAGATGTTTGCATATACTAAGCATATCATCCAATGTCCATTACACCTAATTGATGGAGCAAAAAGTATAACTATACACCGACATTTGCACCGAATGTGTAATGTCTAATCCAGCATTATTGTCACACTAGTAAATACAGCAAACATGAGTCAAATTATTATACCTTTACAGTTCAATACAAAGCTAGATACAGGGTACATTTTCTCTCCTTCACCATTTGAAATCCTGAAAAGAACATTATAGCATTTTGAGTAAAGAATTCAGTGTAAAAGTCCAAGTAAAATCATTAGCACTACAAAAGAGATGATAAAATTACTGTAAATGCTCCTTTACTCGCTGAATAAGCGTGCTCTTATTGCCGGTCAATCTCAATCCATTCTTCCTTAAATAAACTTTACACTGCTCCAATTTCAGCTTCTCCACATCCCCATCTGCCACCACATTGTGACGCAAAATCATCACAATTTTTCAACTTTCAAGCATATACAATAAAAACCCTTTTCAAAGACAATTAAAAAAACTAACTTTCTATGATCTTGTAAACCAACTCAAAACCTTTCACATTTTCTTTCCTTTCTTCTTGGTCTTTCACAGAACTGCTACACCTGGCCCCCCCGAAAAAAAAAAAAAAATCCCTAATATAAAAATGAATTCTTGATCATCCAATACAAAAAACAACAAAAACCCAATTGAGTATATACTAACCGTGACTTGGATTTCTTCCTGATCGAGAGTTGCGAGAGCTTCTCATGAGTTCCCTCAAGAAAGCAGTAATCTGGGTCCATATCAGAATCATCATCACCCGGGTCGGACCCTTCATTTGGGCTAATGCATAAGTAATCTTCATTTTTTCCCTCATAAACCTCCATTGACGAATTCGCTTCCTGCTTTTGTTTCGGTTTATGTCTTTCTTGGCTTGTTGCCGATGCTGGTATATTATATAGATAAGGCAAGAGACCGTTTTGAAAAACAACTTTTTTTTTTTTCAATATCATATGCCTATTAAAAAAAATGGAGAGAATTTAAACAATTTGACCGTTGAGAATTGAAGTGTGGGTTCGGGATCCACTGACCCGGTATTTGTAGAAGTTTTCGAAACCCATATTGGGTAAACTTTTCGAACAATGCTTGGATACCGATAAATTAGTATCTAAAATATTGATTTCACCGATGAGAATGTAATACGTGGTTCAATTTATTAAATAAATGTAAAACGTAAAAGAAAAAAAGATTACATGTTACAATCCTATTGATGGGTCAGTATTTTGGATACTGATAGTACCCAAGCATTATTCTATCTATTTCCTTTAAATCGTTACAATTTTGAAAGGTGAGGTGGAGATACGGTTCGAACACAATAGTCTAAACTTCGATCCATATTGATTTCGAAAGTAAATTAAGATCTTCTCAGAAAAGCTCGATAAATCATAAATGTTCTATAAAAAGGGATTTGGTCAAACTGATCTTATGATCAATAGACTTAGACTGAGATTTTTTTTTATTTGGTCTGATTCTAACCGAAACTAGACTAAACCGACCGTGCCTAACCCTATTCATCATGGTTGTGATTTTGAACTCCATAACCCGAAACAAGTATACAGAACTTGCAGCATTATATAAACTAACCAAACCCTCTCATACTAATGATAATGTTCAACATTTACATGGTTTAATACAAGTTTAATAAAGTTATATGGTTTTGTAGTGTAAACTACGCAAATTTGCAGTACGAGGACTGCAAATCACTTGCATGTTCATGTCAATATCTCATTATAATTTCTTGAGCTTAAGCTTGAGAATGAAAGCTAGTTGTTTAATATGTGTTGACGTTGATTTCTGGATTTCGTCAGAAAGGCCAATAAGAATTGGATTTTAGCTATAAATCAAAGAGGAGAGAAAAAAGAAGTAATTCGACACAAGTTTTACGTGGTAAAACTCCGATGATAGGAGAAACGTCCACGGGTGGTTGTATGATCAACCAATCCAAAATCCACTATGAAGAAAGTAATTACAACCTCGATCTCTCTTTTTCTCTCTGAATATTTTTTGTATGACTGCTGTGTATGCTATATTGTATGTCCTCTATATGGACGAGATTATGGGTCTATTTATACGTTTATAAAACCCTAATCTGCTTTGTACAAGTAATAAAAGATCTTTACATTTAATTGTGACTTGGTTTCTTGTTCGTAGTAGATTTGTCTTCTTTCCTGTTTCGGTGACTTGTATTGAGATCAAATGAGACTCTAGTAACATAGTCCAATTAGGACTTATTTCCTTATAAGAGTGCGGTCTTTTTATAGAAACAGAGGTTTTTTTTTGGATAAGAAACTCTTTATGTTTGTCATTCTCTTTCCTTTTCAGAGCTCCTCTTTGATAAGAATCCTTGCGTGGCTCAACTTGAACTACTCGATAGGCTTCTTATTCGGTTTTGTCATGTTCATCCCGAGTAGGATATGATGTGTGCTGGTCCCGAGTGACGTCTCCTAATCCCGAGTAGAAAATGCATTCTACTAGCCCCGAGTACGTTAAATTGATTCCGAGCAGTTTAGTTGACCATGAGCAGGTTTCGTTTTAATACTTGTTTACTCGGGCCTCTTCTTTCTGATGTCTAGTAGGATATTTCCTGAGCGCCTATTTGGATGTCCACCTGACAATTTTCTCTTTTCTGTCAATGACGTGTATGCTTGGTAAAATTCGTATACGACAATAACCCCTTAAAATATTTTTACCGAATAAAGTTTCGTTTCGGGCAAAAGTATTTTAATCATCTCAAATTTTTATTTTTGTACCAGAGTAAACGTCTTATCATAATGGCGCGTCTTAATGGTGACCCTACAAATTCGATTCGTCGCCTCACGCGAGATCTTCTTTGACGGCGACGTTTCAACATTTAATGTCAAACGCCAGTTCTTTTCTCAACACGTGTCCTTTGCCTCTTCGTTCTACGATGTCATTTATGAGAAAACGACTCACGCGTTTGCCCCGAGCGCCGCCTATCACATCAAAGCTTATCATTTTTCTCTCGCCTCAAAGTTCTAGGGTTTCATGCCGCTATTTCCTTTAAATTCTTCACTGTGAGCAAGCATTGGCTCATTCTGAAAACTTTGAGAAAACCAGAAATTTTTCTTGCCAGCTCTAACTTTGCAGCGAATCGCTTTCTCCGTAGAAGATTTTGCACCAGTTTTCCTGTTCAAGGCTAGTTACGATGGACCCATCTTCCCGTCATCATCTTTTTAACGTTGCTCTTGATGAACTGGATCGGGAAAATTCCCGAATGGTTTCCTGTATTCGTAGGTTACTGGGGGAAATCCCTGATGGAGAACCTCCATTTTTAGGGGTCGATATCTCGGGGCTTCACCCTGATGTTGAATTTTCTGTATCCAATTTTGATTCTTCATCCAGTTCTGAATCTGATGTTTCTAATCATAGGGTACCTTTGTGAAGGATGGGTAAACATCAGAGCAAAAGTGAAGTACGCAAGCACGACTCGGGCATCGTTCTGATCAGGGAGCAAGCCATCAATGAGAACGTTGAGGAGGCGTCTAAAGCGTCTCGCCTTACATTTACCGTAGGCTGTCCGAGTGGGTTCGACACCGAGCCGAATGTGGTGGGGCCAGATGAAATAGAGAAGTATCGCTCCCGATTTGACCTGCCCAACTAGGTCACTCTGGTTCCTGCGGGGGATAGAGCTGCGTGGAACCCTCTCTCGGGCATAGTGGCGATTTATGGATCCATGCTCTGCTGCGGCGTTACTCTTCCCTTTCAGCCATTTATCGCCTGGTTTCTGTTTGAAGCAAGAATCGCTCCGGTTCAGCTGGCCTTGAACAGCTACAGAATCTTAATGTGCATGTGGAACATGAATAGCCAGATGAACCTTTCACCACAGTCCCCAAATGAAATCAGACATTTCTTTAAGTTGAGGCAATCGGGCAAGACGGGGACTAACTTTCTTATGTCTAATCCGCCAGACTGTTGGATCCCTAAGGGGATAGAAGTAAGTCAGATGTAGACATTTCTGACGACCCTAAGAAGAAGGGTTTTATATGGGATTCCCTACATCCAACAAGTTATGGAAGACCAGTTGGTTTTTTACAGGAGGGAGTCTCGAGCTTGACATCACCGTTACTACCGGGGATGTTCGAACGGTGTTAAAAGTCTCACGGTTCTTTTGTTCCCCCGAAACATGAAACAAGAAGAAAATTGAATACAGTGATGACGAGCTGACCAGACTTACTCGAGCGGCAATTCACACACTGGAGAAGAGGAGCAAGACTTATCTCTTCATTGAGTCGAAGATGATTGAGCTCGGTTTCTTTAAACATATTTCAAGCTATCGCATGCGATGTAAGTGACTTTTTGCAACCCCTTCCATTGTAATTTTGTGTTGTTTCCTGACATAGTTTCTTTTTCCTTATGTAGTGTACGATACGGACATCGTCTGTGACCTTCAGGCTCGCCAAGTAAAGTCAATTCTGCAGGCGAGCCGAAAAGAAGCTTCCCGTCAGAGTAGTGAAGGCATCGCTCCGCCTGAGTCTGATGAGGAAAATGACGTTGCAGAGGAGCAAAACCCTGGGCTTGAGAATGTTCAGCCGACCGTCGGGGTGAGAAGCGGAAGGCAGTCAGCTCCCCAACTCGTCCACTGAAAGTCTCTCGGGTGGTCTCATTCATTGATTCCAGTGATAAAGATGCTGCAGATGAGATCCCCCAGAGCTTTGGTCCTGGAGCATCAGTAGATGCAGCTGCGCCAGAACCGGACAGGGCTTCCCTACCCCTGAGGTCATAAATCTGGGGGCTGAACCCTCGGGGGTTCCTTCATATCCTTCCCCCCAGGATATGCTGAGGGAGATGTCCTCCGGTCGGGTTTTTATTGGAAAAAACCGCTGGACCAGTTTTTGGGATGACTCTTTGACCGAACGTCTTCAAAATATCTTCAATGGTGCATCTTATGTAAGCTATATCTGACTTCTTTATTGTTTTGTTTGTCAGCCAGATTTCTAATTGTATTCCTTTGCAGATGGTGGGCGAATTTGTTGAGCTAGTTCAGACGCAACAACATCAAGCTGATCGAATAAGGGGTCTGTAGGCTCAGTTAAAGGAAAGTGAGGAGGGCCGTGCTCGGGCCAAAGCCGCTTATCAGCAAGTGGTCAGCTCTGTATAAATATTTACCGACCATTGCTTGGCAAAATAAGTGGAGGCCGAGGAGAGGGCATCTTTGGTAGAGGAGAAGACAACATCACTTTAGAATTTCTTATCCTCTACTGAAGAATCCATGCTTAAGGCCGAGCAGGAGGCGGAGCATTCAAGGTCTGCGTATGAGCAAGAAATTGAAGACTTGGAGCGCCAAGTGTTGACAGTTGAATCCTTATCCCGAGAGGCCAGGCTGGAACTTGAAGTACAAGGGGTGGCTCGCTTTAAAAGATCCCCTGCTTATGATGCCTTACTTCTTCGGGAGTTTCAGCGCAGACTAGTTTCAGCCAGCGAGTTCTTTAAAGTTATAAATAGTGCGACTGAGAAGGCCCTAGCCAATTGAGAGCTATCAATCAAACATCACGTAGTCAGGTCCTTGGAGTCTCTTCGGACTCAGATGAAGGAATGGATAGCTTACTGCTGTAGCCAAGGCAAAGAGCCTCATCCTATGCACTTAGAAATTCCGTCAGAACACTCCCTCTCGACTTTTTATGCTAGTCAAGAGTCGGTCGAGGGTGTGGTACCAGATGTTAGGCCGGTCCCGGGCGAGGATTACAGCCAATGGATCGATGATACTGTCGACACTATCGCTTGGCCGTCTAACGAAATCCTGCTCCGTGAATACGAGATGGTGCCAGACCAGAGTATCGGCAAAGGCTCGAAATCCTCACAACCTTAATTTTTATAGAATTGTAGAAAATTCTTTATTTTTTATTCTTTTGTAAAGAACCATTCTTTGAACCGTAACCATTCTTTTAAGAGATCAATAAAATTCTATCTTATTCTGAATTGAATGGTTTTGATCTTGTTAATTGCTGATTGTTACCGAGTGTTTTATTAAACTGGCTGACGTTCGGGTAACTTAACCGAGTATCTTATTAAACCGATCGTTACCCGAATAACTTAAATGACAAGTATCTTATTAAACTGGCTCTTCGATATTCGGGTAACTTAACCGAGTATCTTATTAAACCGGTTGTTACCCGAATGACTTTAATTGCCAAGTATCTTATTAAACTGGCTCTTCGATGTTCGGGTAACTTAACCGAGTATCTTATTAAACCGGTTGTTTCCCGAATAACTTTAATTGCCAAGTATCTTATTAAACTGGCTCTTCAATGTTCGGGTAACTTAACCGAGTATCTTATTATAACCAGTTGTTACCCGAATGATTTTAATTGCCAAGTATCTTATTAAACTGGCTCTTCGATGTTCGGGTAACTTAATCGAGTATCTTATTAAACCGGTTGTTTCCCGAATAACTTTAATTGCCAAGTATCTTATTAAACTGACTCTTTATTATTAACTGAGTCATCTTAAAACAGGCAAGTTTATACTTGTGTTTCATACCCGGTTGCTACCCGAACATTACATCAAGGCTCACCATAATCATATGTTCGAGTCCTTACGCAATACCAAGGATGTCTCCCCAGTTTTTATGCGTAAGGGTTTGCCGAATCGTTGAACTCTTTAAATAAAAATTGCTCAACACAGCTACGCATTTCACAGGAATTTCTCCCGATAGCGTCCCGAGTATTTTTTCAGAATCTGGTGCATCGGGTTTGCCTTTTTGCTAAGGTCAATTTGACCTTACTCGGCTGGCATGCTCCTTCTAGCTTCTCTGTCCATTCGGGATTTGATGGTCCCGAGTATTCTATTTGCATGTTCTTATTATCATGCTCTTCCATATGCTCTTATTATCATACGCTTTCTTTCGAAAATCTAGAGTAATTTTTATTTATCACTGTAAAATCTACAAAGATTTAAATTCCATAGCTAATATTTATCCTAACTAATATTGTCCTGACTAGAAAAAAGAACAAAAAGAAAAGAAAAATAATTTAAAGATAGAAAATCTTCAGATATTGGGCATTGCATGGTCGGGGTAAAATCCCTCCATTGGGTCGTGCAATCCAATACGCTCCATGACCAGCTATTCCCTCGATCTTGTATGGGTCTTCCTATTTATCGGCCAGGGAACCTGCAGCTTTATTTTTCGTGTTCAATGACACCCTTCTGAGTACCAGGTCTCCAAGCTGGAATTTTCTGATCCGAACATGAGAGTTGTAGTGGCGAGCTACTCTTTGTTGATATGCCACATTTTTTATTCGGGATTTCTCCCTTTTCTCTTCTAGCTCATCTAGATTTTGTAATATTGTATCAATGTTCTATTCTTCATCGTATAGCCTAACCCGGGGTGATGCATATGATGTTTCTATAGGGATAACAGCTTCTTTTTCGAATGCTAAAGTGAACGGAGTCTCTCCTGTTGAAGTTCTTGCTGTCGTCTGGTACGCCCATAATACTTCGGGAAGCTTTTCAACTTAACTCCCTTTCTTGGCATCTAACTTTGCTTTGATAGTGTACCTGCCCATTTGTTTGAGGGTGGGCCGGTGTGGCATAGTAATTGGCAATCTGATATTTCTCGTACAGCTGTCTGAATTTTAGGTTATCGAATTGGGTGCCGTTGTCAGTGATTATAGTGTCTAGAACTCCAAACCTATAAAGTATATTCTTTTTCATGAAATTTGTAGTGTTTGCTTATGTGATATGCACTAGTGCTTCAGCTTCTGCCCACTTTATGAAATAGTCAACAATTACTATGACGTGTTTTGCTCCACCCCCTGTTCCAGCTGGCATTAGGCCGATTAGATCTAAACCCCACCTGGCGAATGGCTATAGGGATGTGAGGTTTCTGAGTTTTTCAAGGGGCTGCCGGATATCATTGGCAATTCTTTGACAAGTATTGCAACTTTTCGACCACTGATGTGCATCTGAGAAAAGTGTAGGCTAATAATAGCCTTGCCTGAGCACCTTATGTGCTAAACTTCTACCCCCAGTGTGGTTTCCGTAAACTCCTCTGTGGATCTCCTGAAGTATTCGATGTGCATATTCTTCTGGTACACATCTCTGGAGAGCTCGGGAAAACCCCCTTCTGTATAATTCTCCTCTGATCAAGGTGTACCTTGCTGATCGATACCTGATTCGCTTTGCTAATACGGGATCTTCCGGGAACACGCCTTCTTCCAGGAACCTTCTTAACTGAATCATCTAATTGTCTTGCGGTGTTCAGATTTCTAAAATTTTTAAGTTCTTCGGTTCAGTTGTACTCTGTTTAAGGAGATGTGCGACCGGAATGGTCTTTGGTCTGATTGTGGTTGTTGTTGATGCTAGTTTAGACAATGCGTCTGCCTTTTCATTTTCCTCCCTAGGGATCTGAGCAATCTTGTATTCTTTAAATTTTTGGAGGAGTTGTTTTTTAATGTCACGGTAGGCTATCATACCTTCATCTTTGGCCTAGTATTCGTCCAGAACCTGATTGACAACTACCAGTGAATCGCTGAATATCTCAACTTCATCTGCCCTGAGAGCTATGCAGACTCCGAGTCCGGCTAGTAGTGCCTCGTACTCGGCTTGATTGTTGGTAGCTTTGAAATCAAATCTCATGGCACATTCTACATCATCTCCTTCTGGAGTGCATACTACGATCCCTATCCCGCTGCCATGAGTGTTTGAAGAACCATAAACATACAGTTTCCATGGGAAATCTTTCCCCAACATTCTTTTTGCTTCTAGGTTTGGTTCTGTGAACTCAGCTATGAAGTCTGCCACAACTTGTCATTTGAGGGATATTCTGAGGACATAATGAATATCGAATTCACTTAGCTCGATTGCCCATTTGGTCAGTCTTCCTGAAATTTCTGGCATTTACAAAATTTGTCTTAATGTGCAGTTGGTGAGAACCTGGATTGTATAGGCCTGGAAGTATGGTCTCAGCTTTTTTGCTGCTGAAACCAATGCTAAGGTCATTTTCTCTGTCTGTGAGTACCTGGTCTCAGCTAGTAGGAGTGTCTTGCTGGTATAATACACTGGTTTTTGCACTCCATCTAAGACTGAGCTTGCTGCAAGCTCGGTTATTGACAGATATAACTGAAGTACTTCCCCCGTTTGTGGTTTTGAGAGAATTGGATTTTGTCCCATGTACTCTTTTATTTTTAAGAATGCCTGCTCGCACTCTTCATTCCATTCGAGTCCTTTCCTTTTTTTGATTATTTTAAAGAAAGGTGTGCACCTGTCTGTAGCCTTTGAGATGAATCTTCCCAGGGAAGCTAAACACCCTGTTAGGCGCTGCACTTCTTTTAACGTTTTGGGTAAGGTCATTTTCTGTAGAGCCTGGATCTTCTTGGGATTAACTTCGATTCCTCTTTGGTGAACTTGAAAACCCAGGAATCTTTCTGAAGGGACTCCGAATAAACATTTGTTCGGGTTCAACTTCATCTGGTATCTTCTTAGGACATCAAATATTTCTTGGAGGTCCAAGGCATGCATATCTGTCGAGACGTTTTTAGTCAGCATGTTATCAATGTACACTTCCATGTTTCTTCCTATTTGTCGAGTGAAGATTCTGTTGACCAGCCTTTAATATGTAGCACCCGTATTTTTCAAACCGAAGGGCATTACTGTGTAACAGTATAAACCCTGATCTGTTGTGAATGTTGTTTTTCCTCGTCGGCCTTGTTCATCCTGATCTGGTTGTACTCTGAGTAGGCATCCATAAAACTAAGCAATTCATGGCCTGATGTTGCATCCACCAACTGATATATCGTTGGAAGTGGGAAGCTGTCTTTTGGGCAAGCTTTATTTAGATCCGTAAAATCTACACACATCCTTCATTGCCCATTTTTATTTTGGACGAGGACTACATTGGCTACCCATTGTAGGTAGTTAACTTCTCTAATTGACCCTACAACGAGTAGCTTTTCCACCTTTTGTTTGATTGCCCGACTTCTTTTAAGATTGAATGATCTTCTCTTTTGTATCACTGGTTTCGCATTTGGGTCTACTGCGAGATGGTGAGATATTAATCGGGCATCTATCCCTACCATATCTTCGTGACTCCAAGCGAACACATCTCTGAACTCTTTAAGCAGATTGGTGAGGTCTTGCTTGACTTTCCCTTCCAAGTTAGCCCCGATCTTGATCTTCTTATCTGGTTCATCTTCTTTTAATACCACTTCTTCAACCGATTCTGTTTTGGTTTCATTCAACCCTTTCCTTGGATCAAATTCAAATGATAAGAGTTCTTTGTGCTGACTTGGCTACGTTATGGTGCACCTGTTCAGCATCATTCTTGTCTTTGTATACTGACAAGTTTGCTCTTCGGACCATCTCTTGGGATCCCTTGACTACCCCGACCCTCTGTTCTGTCGGGAACTTGATCATTAATGCATAAGTGGCTGTCACAACTCTTGTTTTATTCAGGAATGGTCAACCAATAATGCATTATACGGCCAATTGTCTAAATCTACCACCATGAATTCGAGTAGGAAAGTCCTTTGGCATGGTACCGTTTAAACCTTTAAGGGTAGCTTGACCATCCCGAGTGACCTGACCTCAATCCTGCCAAACCCTCTGACTGAAGTATGGAAGGCCTGTAGATCTTTTCGGTCTAACATGAGTTGGTCGTAGACGGCTACATTGAGAATGTCTGCTGAGCTTCCATTATCTATCAGAATTCTTCTGACTTCCCGGTGTCCAATCCGGGCACTTATGACCAAGGCGTCATTTGGCCTAACATCGACGCCATGGGAATCTGCTTCTGTGAATATTATCTGGTCTCATCCTTCCTTTACCCTTTTAGGGTCTGGCTCAACCGAGTTCACGTCAAAGTTATTCCTTGCTTCTATTGCTTCTCTGATTTCTTGAGTTCGTTCTCGGTTGCTTTTCCCGGTAGATGGTCCTCCAAATATTGTATGTATTATTTGATTGGCTTCGGGGCTAGCTCTTTGATTTCGACCAGAGTTGAGATCAGCCATGACCTCTTTCTTAGTTTCTGATTTCTCATCTTTTTTCAAGATTACATTCTGCAGGTGCCCTTCCCGAATAAGAGTCTCTATGTAATCTCTGAGCTGGTAACACTTTGAAGTCTCTTGACCGGTTTCCTTATGGAATCTACAATATTTGGTTGTATCTCTCCGGAAAAACTGAGACTGTCGTCGTGGTTCTTGTACCATATTCTTCTCTTCTAGGATGACCAGGATTTCCTCTTGTTTTTTTTGAAGAGGGGTGTAATTGTGGTATTTGCCTCGGTATTTCTCTGTGGTCTACTCGGTATCATGCCCATTACCCCCGTCTTTGCTTTTTTCCTTACTGTTTCCCTTCTGTTTTCCCTTTTGATTCTGCCCCTTGGATTTGGCATCCTTCTGCTCAGGCTTTCCTCCGTGCATATAGCTTCCTCCTGTAGCTAATTCTTCTTCCTTGGCTAGTGCGTATCCTCCCGCCATATCCATCATGTCAGCATATTTGGTCAGCCGAGCTCTTCTCAAATCAAAGGATAGCCGTCCATTCTGCAGGTTGTTGATGAACGCAGCAATTATTGCTTCATCTTTTACACTACCAATTTCTGATACTGCTTGGCCGAATCTTCCCAAGTATTTTTTCAGTGACTCATCTTTCCCCTGCTTTATTTGAGAAAGGTAAGCCACCGACTTTTTCCTGTGAACATTGCTCAGAAATTGTCTTGAGAAGCTCCTGCTCAGTTCACTGAAATTTCTGATGCTTGCTGGGGGTAATCTCCCGAACCACCTTGAACCCATATCTCCCAGAGTTTATGGAAAATTGAGACATAATAAGGGATCACTGTGGGCATACTGGGCCATGACACTTTTATAGCGTCTCACGTGCTCTTTTGGATCTGTATCTTTCTTAAACTGCTCCACGTGTGGCATCTTGAACCTCTCTGGGAATGGGGTCCGCATGATTTCTTTGGTGAATGGACTGTCCGAATCGTCATTAGACAAATCATTATAGTCATAACGTCTGACCAGTGCATCCATCTGACGTCTGTTGTTCTCGACTTCTCGAGTTAAACTCTGGATTATAACATCTCTGTCTCCCATCGGGCTTCCCCGACGGTTAAACCGCTGGGTGATCGACATTCTTCTTTCTGGCTCTTCACTATGATGCCAAGTTTCTCGTATAATTCCGTGATGACGCTTGCGATGGTGCCGATCACTATCTTATGATGATGATCGATCCCTGTGCCGATCATATTTGCGGTGTCTAGCACGTACTGTCTGATCCTAGTTCTGCCTCTGGTGTGGTTGTTCCTATTCAGGCGTTTCACGTCCAGTCTGGTTCATTGGGGTAGAGTTCCTTCCGGTTTTCGGCATAGTTATTTCTGGCCTTACTAGGTGGAAGATTAGGAGTCTGCGCTTTTGCAGCCAGTAGATCAACCTCTTCCCTTGCTGCGTCTGCCACCAATTGCTGCAACGCCTCTCGGAAACGCAGCATCATGTCTCTGCTGGTTGGAGGAACTTGCTGGATCCCTGCCAGGTGTGTGGGTTGGTTTTCCGTATTTGCTGCAGGATCTCGTGATGTACTGCCAACATGAAAGTTATCCAGTGATTTTTGGCCATTCCCAGAACTGTTTCTGCTTCCAGCCATTGTTTTTAACTAAATCGGAGGTTCAACCCCTCCTTCTGGCGTCAATTGTTGACGTTGATTTCTGGATTTCGTCAGAAAAGCCAACAAGGATTGGATTTTAGCTATAAATCAAAGAGGAGAGAAAAAGGAAGTAATTCGATACAAGTTTTACGTGGTAAAACTCAGATGATCGGAGAAACGTCCACGGGTGGTTGTATGATCAACCAAGCCAAAATCCACTATGAAGAAAGTAATTACAACCCTCGATCTCTCTTTTTCTCTCTGAATATTTTTTGTATGACTGTTGTGTATGCTATATTGTCTGTCCTCTATATGGACGAGATTATGGGTCTATTTATACGTTTATAGAACCCTAATCTGCTTTGTACAAGTAATAAAAGATTTTTATATTTAATTGTGACTTGGTTTCTTATTCGTAGTAGATTTGTCTTCTTTCCTGTTTCGGAGACTTGTATTGAGATTAAATGAGACTCTAGTAACATAGTCCAATTATGACTTATTTCCTTATAAGAGCGCTGTCTTTTTGTAGATACAGAGGTTTTTTTTGGATAAGAAACTCTTTACGCTTGTCATTCTCTTTCCTTTTCAGAGCTCCTCTTTGATAAGGATCCTTGCATGGCTCAACTTGAACTACTCGCTAGGCTTCTTATTCGGTTTTGTCATGTTCATCCCGAGTAGGATATGATGTGTGCTGATCCCGAGTGACGTCTCCTGATCCCGAGTAGAAAATGCATTCTGCTAGCCCCGAGTACGTTAAATTGATTCCGAGCAGTTTAGTTGACTCCGAGCAGGTTTCGTTTTAATACTTGTTTACTCGGGCCTCTTCTTTCTAATGTCTAGTAGGATATTTCCTGAGTGCCTATTTGGATGTCCACCTGGCAATTTTCTCCTTCCTGTCAATGACGTGTATGCTTGGTAAAATTCGTTTACGACAATATGCAACCTATAACAGTCTTGAATCAATTTTGAATGTTCACGATTCAGGTATCAGTCACCCATACCCATACCAAAACAAAATCAGCGGATATATGAGATGAATTCAGAAACTAACCAAAAACAAGAGATATACACTAGTATGGTTTTAAGCGCACAAATATATCAATCATAGGAAGCTAGATGTAACATCAAAATAAGATCGGAGGCAATCAAAGTTACTGGCAGTATCGAATGTAATGTGAGAGAATGAAAATCTTTCAGTCATATCAATAAAGCCTCATTAAAGCCTTAAAAGCTTTACAATTCTCTAAATTTTGTATAAATTTATATTTTGGCTTCCTAAAATGTTTTTAAAAGTAAGGTGTCCCTCTTTCACATATCCATACAGTAGGTTTCTGCATTTAACCAAATCGTGCCGTGAACAGCAGGTTATTGCAATCTGAAGTCTCTGAAGTCTTGACAAGCAGCCATGAACACATGCAAGACCACAAAAGGCAATTTTGTCACCAGATGTTTGATTTGAGCCAAAAGAGGACGAAGACCACTCCAACACAATGGCAACAGGAGCCCACTTCAGAATTAAAGCCTGCAGATAAATTTAAAAGTAGATGGTAAATCTCAAATATATCCTGGTTTTCCGCTTAAAGCATGACCATGAAATCCACATTATCGATAAATAATCAAAGACTATGCACCTTCTTTGATCAAACTATGTAAAGTGATTTTCAAATTTTTGATCCAGTCTTCAAGAGTTACATTAAAGAACAAACCATGTATCATTTCATCCCATTGCGTGAATATGTTCAAGCTTAACTACAAAAGCCTACATGTCAATAACATATAAAAGTCCAGCACAAATAAGATCCTACTTTTTATAGTCCATAATCTAGGATCACAAATTCACAATATCGTAAAGGATATCATCCATGGGTAACATTACTTTTCAGAGGTTCACAATGAACATAATAATATGCTGTTTTCATTATGATTTTGATTGGAATTTGAAATGTATGACTCATTGGTGCATGCCGTAAAACACTCAAGGTGTTTGATTAAAGAGAAAAGTGTTCGAAGAAAAGTTTAAAAGAAGAAAAGAAAAGAAAAAAACAAAGCTTCAAGTGACTCCATTAATAAATATTTAAGAGCACAAAGGATTTTCTTTATTTGACTAAAGATGATGATAATGAATTGTTACATGAGAGCAAATATAATTACATATAAAAAAATATATCACACTAGACGTATGACTATTTTGTTAGAGAATTGGTAAACAATCACCTATACGACTAACTAACTTGAGACTAAGCTTGAGTGAGCTGCTGTTAACCACCATTATCTGTCCACTGCTAGTTGTTGTCAATACAGAGCAATGACATTGTGATGCTCTGTTTTATGCTGCATCTATCACATGCATGGTGTTTAGTACGTCCAATAATCCTTTGGCACCACTCTTATCTTATAAAATGAGTGTTTTATTTTAAAAAAATAAGAATAAAATAAAATTTGTGTGGGCCATCCGATGACATGGATCAATATCACTTGCCAACTAATTGACATGCCTTGGCACATCATTAGTCTATCGTTGATATGGCCAGGCCACTTATGAGTCGACTTGTTAAGTTGGCAACTCAACCGAGTTAACTCGTCGATCGAATCCATTTAAAATGCTCTCTGAATTGTGTTGAAATCTCTCGAAAGTCAACGGACCATTTCGAAGACACAAGTTTTCTCTCTCCAATTTTCTTCAAACACAAGTTGAAAAATGGAAGGGGAAATTACACAAACATCCCTCGAGATTTAATAAAATTGTACGGATATAACAGTTTTGGCTATTTATATACAAACTTTCCTCAAGATTTGAAAAGTGTTATACAAACATCTCCTACCGCTAAATAGATCTTTTAGTCAATGGTCAAAAGGTTAAAAAGTCTGAAATAACCTTTATTTTTATTTTAAATAAACTAAAAAATTAAAAAATAAGATTAAAAAAATATTAAAAAGTCATACATTGTAAGGAGGAGTCAGTAGCTTTGTTTGGTTGCTTAGAAATTTAGGTTTTGAAGTGTGTTTTGTTTTGTTATGCCTTTGTGTTTGATTTTCGGTTGTTAATTACCTACCGATTTTAAATTGTGTAAATATTTAACAGAGAGAGGCATCATTTGGAGTTTTGAATTGATGATGAAGTAGAAAATTTGTAGATTTTTTTTCTCTATCAACCAAACATGGATTGCCTGAGAAGCCAAGACGACAACTACAAACAGTGGTATCACAATTTATGAATGTCCTTTAAAACTATCCCAATTTGATTGATCTGAATTGTTTTTTCCTTGTAGAATTATTTTATCTACATTTTAATTAGTCAATTACTGTTTGGTTTTATTTTCTTTCAATTTGAACTTGGTTTTTTTTTTTTATTGATTTTCTTATTTCTTTCAAACATTTGCAGCAGAGGTTTTGGTGGAAAATCAACTTCACTTGTTCCTGAGAGAAATATTTTGATTTTTTTTAGTTAGATTTAATACGCCTAGAATGCTATTTATCTAATACAAGTGAAAACATGGAGGGTCTCTTACACACTAGTACAAGAAAGATTGATCGGCTTAGCTATTTACCGGACCATATAGTATATCACATACTCTCCTATGGACATCAAGTGTGCGGTTAGAACTTGTGTTTTATCAGAGGATTGGAGGTATATTGTACGAACATCCACACCACTTTGCAATCCGCGAATAACTCGAAAGGTTGATTATAACTTTTCAGAGGGAATTCATGTTGTACCGCAACAATCCTGAAGAACAAATTAGAATCGTTCAATAAGGCCAGTTATTGTATTTTATATACTTCTAGATTTTCAGGTTATTATTGAAATAATACAAGATAACTGACTGAATTTTCTAAGTTCAAAAGATGAATCTTAGAGTTTATGACTATTGCTTTATATATTGTTTACAAGACATAAGTTAAGGGATTTCAAAATAAAAATTACAACGGCTATATTACAACTATCAAGCCTACAATCATGATATTACATATACAACCAAAAATGAAGAGATCGTGTGTTGATTTTAAAAAGCAGTGATGTGGGCACAAATTATGTGTATTGATATTGGTCCAAGAGTTGGCTGATTATGAAGATTATTGATTTGGTATAATCTGAGGTTGTCTATTACACCCCCGCAAGCTAATGGGACGTTGATGGACCATTAACTTGTCCTTCAATGTAGTAAAACGAGTGCTAGGAAATCCTTTGGTGAATATATCAACAATTTGATCTTCAGTTCGTATATAGCAAACCTCAAGTCCCTTTCGAACAACTTTCTCTCGAACGTAGTGATAATCGACTTCAATATGTTTTGTTCGTGCATGAAATACTGGGTTTGAAGCCAAAGAAATCAAGCTTATATTATCACACCAAATGCGAGGTGTAAAAAGATAAAGCCATAGATCTTTTGAAAGAGATCGTAACCATGAAATTTCTGATGCGGTACTAGCAAGTTGGCGATATTCAGATTCCGTGCTTGATATAGATATAGTTGGTTGCTTTTTAGCACTCCATAAGACTGGATTTTGACCAAGATACACACAATAACCACCGATAGATCGTCGATCGATTGGACTTCCAGCATATTCTGCGTTAGAGTAGGCTTTAAGATGTAATGAGCCTGGCTGAAAAAAAAACCATGACCAAATGTCCCCTTAACATAACGTAAAATACATTTGACAGCAACCTAATGAGTGGTGGTAGGCCGATGCATAAATTGACACACTTGATTAACAGAGAAAGATAAATAGGGTCTTGTTAACGTCAAGTACTGCAAAGCCCCAACTATACTTCTATAATCCGAAGGATCTGGAAGTAGATCACCATCATTCAGGTCCATTTTCTTGCCACTGGTAGCTGATATGGCTTGGCATCTTCCATTTTAGTTAGACGAAGCAAGTTTAAGGCATACTTTGATTGTGTTAAGTGTAAACCTGATGCAGTAAAATCAGGTTCAAGACCTAGAAAATAATGCAAGTTACCAAGATCTTTCATAGCAAATAATTTCCCTAAGTTTGCAATAAGTTTATTGAGGAGAGATTCACTATTACCTGTAATAAGAACATCATCCACATATATTAATAAAATAATGGTAACTTCATTTTTATGATATGTAAAAAGAGAATAATCAGCCGTAGATTCAATAAATCCAAGATTTTCAAGGTAGTTAGAAAAACGGTTGAACCAAGCCCGCGGTGCTTGTTTTAAACCGTAAAGAGATTTATGAAGCCGACAAACATGATTGGGGAATGAAGGGTCCTCAAACCCTTTTGGTTGTTGCATGTAGACTTCTTCATTTGGGAATCCATGAAGAAATGTATTTTGAATATCCAACTGTCGAATTGTCCATTTTTGATGGATTGCAAGAGATAGAACAATTCGTATAGTAGTATGTTTCACAACCGGACTAAAAGTCTCTGTATAGTCAATTTCTTCTTGTTGGTGAAACCCATTAGCTACAAGTCGAGCTTTATAGTGTTTAATAGACCTATCTGAATTTTTCTTTATTTTAAACACCTATTTATTGGATAATACACTCATATCTGGAGTGCGCTCAACCAATGACCAAGTACCACATTGTTTCAAGGCATTGAATTCTGAACACATAGTTGTACGCCATTCAATTTGTTTTATAGCTTGACTAAAACATGAAGGTTCAATCTATTCAGGCATATGAGTTATTGTCAAAGCATATTTTCTATTAGGAACATGACTACCTACCTTTCCTCGTGTAACCATAGCATGGGTAGACGAGGATGTTGGAACTGGTATATCAGCTGTATGAAGATAATTTGGTGATTGGTCATTTTCTGTGGTGGTGGTCAATTGTTGGGCTAAATCTGAAATAAGTGGTTCATCATTGGTGGAGGTCAATTGGTGATCTAAAACAGGGGGTTCACATATGGGTACATTTGAGTTGGGCACATATATGGATGGGGGTGGTGTCATGTGAGGTGGTAAGGAAAATGATGAGTTAATGGGAATTATTAACGGAGAGTCGGTTGATTTTTCAGACAATTGAGAAACATGGTGATGATGCTTAAAAGGAAAAGAAATTTCATCAAAAATAACACGACGAGATAAATAAATACGTCCATTATCAAGATCCAAACATTGATATCCTTGGTGGTTGAGTGAGTAACCCAAAAAAAACACATTTTTTGATTGAAATTGAAGTTTGTTTTTGTTATATGGACGTACAGAAAACAAGCACAACCAAAAACACGAAGAATTTCATAATTTGGAGCTCGGAGAAAAAGTTTTTCATATAGGAAAATATTTTCTAAAACCTTTGTAAGAAGACGATTAATTAAAAACACAACAGTATTAAAAGCATCAACCCAATATTGAGGTGACATGCTAGCATTAGCTAAAAGAGTGAGACCAGTGTCTACAATGTGACGGTGCTTTCTTTCGGCAACGCCGTTTCGCTCCGGAGTATGGAGACAAGATAATCAGTGAGAAATACCATGTTTTTCTAAGAAAGCTTGAAAAGATTTACCAATATATTCACCGCCTCCATCGGTTTGAAAAGATTTTATTTGACAAGAAAACAGATTTTCAACATGTGTTTTAATTTTACAAAATAATCAAAAGCTTCATGTTTAAAATGCATTGGAAAAATCCATGAATATTTAGAATAATCATCAATAACTAGAATATAATATTTGGATCCTTTTATTGAATAACATGGAGATGTCCATATATCTGAATGAATTAATTCCAAAGGTGAGCGAGAAACAGATGTTGATGCTTGAAATGGTAAACGACAACTTTTGCTCATTGGACAAGACTCGCATACAAAATTACAAGTAAAAGTGCCTTTAAGAGGCAAATGATATTGAGATACAATTTGCTTTAAAATTGGTAAAGTAGGATGTCCTAACCGATGATGCCAAACTGGATAAGCAACTCGAACTCCAACAAAGGAAAAATGCTGAATTATTTTATTTGAATTGTAATGACTAAGCTGCATAGGATAAAGGCCATGTTCACTCTTGCCGTGGAAAAGCGTCTTTCCTGTTTTTTCGTCCTTAACAAAAAAACCATTAGAGTAAAAAACAAAATAACAATGATTATCACGAGAGAATTGATTAACAGACAATAAATTAGCAGAAGCAGAAGGACAATGTAAAATATTATTCATATTAAAAGTAGAGGAATTATGAAGAAGCTGAGAAGAACCAATATGAGATAGAGGCAAACCTGAACCATTACCGACCGCAACTTGATCATTGCCATGATACTTAGTTTGTATGGATAAATTGGAAAGATCGGATGTGATGTGGTTGGAAGCACCACTATTTATGTACCAAACTTGATTATCTTTATTCACATTTGTAGAAGCAACCATAGATGCAAGCTTTTTGGTGGGTACATGACCTTCATATGCATGATCCATTTGATGATAGCAATTAATTGCTGTGTGTCCGAAACGACCACAAATCTGACATTTGTGTCGGTTGTCAGATGGAGATGAACTAGAATATGGAGAAGGATTCGGGGAACGAGCTAGTCGTTGATGATTTTGAGAGGAGCGCTGTTGATTAAAGCTACCTCGACCACGCGATGAGTTTGTTTTAAATTTGGGAGCATAAAAGGCAGTAGTTGTACTCTCAGATAAAACTGAATTTTGCCCATTAAGTTGCATTTCAGTGCTTTACAGAAGACCAATAAAATCATCCAAGGAAATGGAAGTATCTCGAGCTTGTGCTTAATTTAAGGTCACCTCGTATGCAGGACCGACATTATTCATAATTATAGTAATAAGATCATCATCATCAACAGGTTTTTCAGCAAGAGCTAAATTATCGGCAAGATGAGTGATTTTATAGATAAAATCAGAAATATATAGATCACCTCTCTTAGTGTTGTGGAGTTGATTTTTCAGTTGCAAAAATGTGTGTTTTAGATTGAGATGCATACCTCTTTTCAAGGGATTTCCAAGTTGCATGAGAAATTGATAATATAGTCACCGTTGAAAGAACACTCGGTGTTAATGATGCGTTGATCCAACTTAAGATAAGTTGATCCTTTTGTTGCCACTCTGTGTATGCTGGATCAATGTCAGTTGTATCGTTTCCAGAGGAATCGACCTTGAATTTCACAGGACAAGATTTCGTTCCATCGACAAAACTAATTAGATTTTGGCTCCTGAGAACAGGTAAAAATTGTGCCAGCCAAAGAATATGCTTATTTCTATCAAGTTTAATCGAAACTATATTAGCAAGGTTGGGTACCACGACACCAATTGATGCACTGGAAGATTGCATTTTTCAAAGAAAAGCCAAAAGGCAGAAAGAAAAAAAAAAGGGCTAAACTTGAAGAATGAATATGAACTAGTTGCAAATGGAGTCGTTAGACTAACACTCTGATACCGTGAAATAATACAAGATAATTGACTGAATTTTCTAAGTTCAAAAGATGAATCTTAGAGTTTATGACTATTGCTTTATATATTGTTTACAAGGCATAAGTTAAGGGATTTCAAATTAAAAATTACAATGGCTATATTACAACTATCAAGCCTACAATCATGATATTACATATACAACCAAGAATGAAAGGATCATGTGTTGATTTTGAAAAGTAGTGATGTTGGCACAAATTATGTGCATTGATATTGGTCAAAAAGTTGACTGATTATGAAGATTATTGATTTGACATAATCTGAGGTTGTCTATTAATTATGTCCATGTTGATGTTGCTGATAATGTTATTGTGCTTAATTACAATGTGCCGGTACAGATAAAATGGTGTCGCGGGATAAGAATTGGCAATGGCTATACAACTTGGCTGATTTATACAAGATTGAATTGAAAATGTATTGACTATATATATATTGGTATATTGGTATATTTGGATATGGGTTGGAGATCCATTATACACCCAAGTGGGTCAAACCCAAACCTATGACATATATGCAAAGCCCAAGCAACCTAACCCAATACATGCAAAGCCCATGTACCAACTTGTATAACTGCATGAGCAGTTTTATGCTATATATATATATCAGTGTTAGAAACTGATTGAAAAAAAAAAGATAGTAAGAATACACAACAGAGAACGTGTATTGTGTATGTGCATGGGTTGTCTGATATTGCAAGTATTATATGTGCAATGCAAAGACAAAGTATATTTTTTTGGTGTGACTGGGAATCTATTGCTTATGTGCAATAACGTGTAAAAGAGGGTGCAAAACAATATTTGTGTACAAGTGTTCAATGAGACACAATATACAGAATAATAAACACAAGTCAGAGATGTGGAGAAAATCTGTAGAATTTTCTCCCGTCCACAATCAGAGTGTGGGTTCTTGCATTGTGATCATAGGGGATTTTCCGATCGTGTGATCGTCCTCCGACCGGTGATACAGTTCCAGGTGTTCTATCCTGCTTCCGTTGGAATTCGGATTTCCGTATGGTGAACGGTAATGATCCGAATTCATTTAGACTATATCGAATATAATTTACAATATATATATATTATGTGTTATATGACATTTTTTTTGTTTGTGTTTTTTATTTATGAAATTAATTCATGATTTCTACATATTAGAACCACGTTTACCTAATGGTGTCCACGGTTCAGTTTCAGTTCGGTTTCGGTTTGGAACCGCCGGTTTCGGTTCCGTGGAAAGGCCGAACTGTAACCGTAACCGGAATAGGACAGTTTTGGGAGGTTTCAGAACCGGCGGTTTTCGGTTCGGTTTCGGTTTCGGTTTCGGTTTCGGTTTCGGTTTCGGTTTTCCTGAACCGAACTGTTCGGTTCGGTTCGGTTCGGTTTCGGTTTCGGTTTGTGAAACCGAACGGTTCGGTTCGGTTTCGGTTCGTTCGGTTTTTTTTTTTCTGAAATGCTGCCACCTGTCAGCATTTCATTGGTTTTTTTTTAAAATTTTGAAACCGGCGGTTTTTAGTCGATTTTTAAGATCCCATAACCGTAACCGAACAGCCGGGATCCGATTTCCAACCGGTTTTGTAACCGACGGTTTCTGTTTCGATTTCGGCTTCGGTTTCCAGAGGTCGGTTTCGGTTCGGTTTCGAACGGTTTAATCGAACCGCGGACACTTCTATGTTTACTAAATAGGAATCTTAATAAGAGAAATGAAACTTAATTCAAATCAAATTACGTGGATCCTGTACATAAATCAATAATTAAATTTTATGAAAAAAGGGAATTTAATTCTCATCTCCCACATAAGAAATCAAGTTCTCTTTCCCAATATCTTTTTCCATGGAACTTGATTCCTTATCGTTTCGCTTCCGATTAGTAAACACGTAATAAATTAAAAGAGAATTTAATGTAAATGCAATGTATTTTCTCAAATTTATTTAATAATAATAATAACCATACTATTACTATTTGGTTGCAGAAATATAGCTAGTGTGGATCAAAATTCACAGATAAAGCTCGAAGAGTTTAATATTACACAAGCCCATTGGCCCATTTTACATTCAACTAAAGCCCAAACATTGAAAACGAAAAACAACAAAAATGGACTCTTTTCGAGCGCGTCAATTGATTTAGCTGACTCGGTTAATAACTCGGCTTGGATCAGCTGCATTATTAGACTAACTTCAGTGACATGTCACATGACCAGACACGTGTACCTAATTTAGCAAACGTGATCGGTCACGTGAGGTCGGATTAGTTTTCCAGCCAGCGAAATCGTTTGACGTGCTCAGTCAGTCGATATTTCACTGCGAAACATAAAAAAAAAAGAAAAAAAAAAGTGAAATTCGAAAATGGAAGCGAAGAAGATGGAGATCCGAGGTGGTCAACGATGGGTGGGGGTTAGTCAACTTTGTTTGGATGCTCAGAAAATTAGGATTCAAAGTGTGTTTTGTTCTGTCATGTCTTTGTGTTTGATTGTTTGATTTTTGTTTAATTTGAAGTCTTGAATGTGATGATGAATTGATGATAAAGTAGAAAAATTGGCAGATTTTTTCCTGAACTAAAACTATCCCAGTTTGATTGATCTGAATTATTTTTTCCTGGTAGAATTATTTTGTTGACATTTACTAAACCCCCAAAAGCCCAAGCCGATCCAATTTACAAAACCCTAAATGAGTATATATTAAGCACAAATTAGAGCTTTCAAGCTAACCCTTAAAATTCCTGTTTCCAGGTTTCGATCAAAGACATTGAAACCCCATCGGTTTTGCCAGATCAGCAAGAAGCCACACCAGAGATTTCCCAGTTCTTCACTAGGTTTTTAACATTCTTTTGTATTCTTAATTATTTCTTTCAATGATTTGCATCAGAGATTATGGTCAAAAATATTTGGATTTTTGTTTTTATTATATTATGCAAAAACTTTTGGAGTTAGATTAATAATCCTAGAGTCCTTAACTACAAGAACATGGAGGGTCTCTTACACACTAGTTAGATGAGAAAGATTGATCGGCTTAGCTATTTACCTTACCATATAATCTATCACATACTCTCTCTTATCTTATGGACACCAAGTTTGCTGTTAGGACCTGTGTGTTGTCCAAGAATTGGAGGTATTCTTGGACTCCCATCCAGTCTCAATTTTTGTCACCGTAGCTTCCTTAATTCCGTTACTTTTCATGGTTTTGTGACTCACCTTTTACACCATCGCAAGGACTTGAATCTGGTTAAACTCAAGTTCTATTGCAGTGATGTTGAATTAGATAGCATAGATGATATCATGGAGACACTTATGAGTATAGTTTTCGAGTATGCAATATCTCATAGATTTAAAGAGTTCGAAACTGATATCGTGGACAACTTTCCTGCAACCCTTTTCGAATGACCAACTTGGAAGACTCACAAATTGGGGCAGACAGCAAAATGTATAAGGGACTTACCTGGTTTTGCAACATTGACAACTTTGTAACTCTCTTTAGTTATAATTGATCTGGAAAATGATCCGTTCTCTGGTTGTTTGAACCTAGAAAATTTACTTTTAATAGAATGCACGGTGCGAGCAGACCCAGTACAAGTAGTCACGGGATTCTATACCATATCTGCTCCACGGCTAGTTAATTTCCAAATTTCCGAATTTCTATATCATGGGAGGCTTGTGATAAACGGGCCTAGACTAAAATTCTTTAACTTGAATGGAACTTATCCCCTGCTGTTGAGCATGGACAAATGCCCTGCTCTTGAGAAGGTTAATATTCACATGTCCCCATCAACTGCTTCTCGGAATGCTGATGACATGATGCAAGAGTTAGAAACGGACAATAGTTTGAAGCAAGAATTTGTTCAGAGAATGGCATCTTTATAAGGTAACTAACTACTCGCCTTCATTTTTAATTACTTTGATCGTAGATTACATGCATGATTCGTTGGAATCGATATATAACTCGTTGAATGATCTGAACTTGTTAGGGGAAATTCATACTTTATCATGATACTATCGATGCTTAAACTAAAATTGTGGAGTTCAACAAGGTATCAATTTTTGAAGATTTTTTCACGGTTTTACTGTTTTAGGTTTCAGACTACTTTTTATGATATGTTGTGATTTTGTAATGTGCCATTTTGTTAGGAGACCGGAGAGGTACAACTACTGTTTTCTTTGCTTATGGTTCAAGATTTCGAAGTCCATCTATTGGCATACGTAATACCAAAAATGGCATTAAAAAAGTGTTCAATTCTATCATCGGTAAAGCTGCAGTTAAATGTTTCCAAAAATTACTTTGGAATTTTGTTCTATTCTGTCTTTACGTTGACTTGAATTACAAGGAAAAAAGTTCTTGAACTGTTTGTTTGTTTGCATACTCTTCTAATTTGACCTCTCTTGCCTACAGGAAACTGGAAGAACATGGTTGAGTGGTTTTGCTATGATTGGTGCTTTTGCTTTTCAAAATCGGGTTCCTCTTTATTACCAATAACGTGAAGCTTTCTCTGATGAAATTTTGCAGCTAAACATGCATTTCAATGAAAACAATTCAAGAATTTTTGTCTCTCTAGAGTTTACATTATGCACTGAGAATGTGCTTCATAGAAAATGGATCTTTGTTTTGGAATTGTTTTTGGAGATGTTAATATTGCTAATCAACTTTGTTAATTTGGTCATAAATTATTTCCTTTCGTCTTCTCAATATTCTTTACGGATCATGTTATATAACGCTACAATATTATGATTTGAGATTTTCCAAAAGTTTGTTCAGATTTTCTGACATCTAAATATATGACAACAAGATTTGTAACGTAACTGTGGTAAATATAATGATATTGTAGTAACAAAAGAGATACTGGAATTAACTGGTAATTCATCTAATCACTGATAAAACTTAAATTCTTCACGACAAAATAGTTAGGTGACCTTTACGAGGACAAAGGAGCTCCATTTCTCCAAAGAAAAATAAAGGCATATGCTTAAAAACTAAACATCATAATCTCAAGCCAGCATAGTAAAATGACTATCTATATTTATAAAACTTAGACCGGAGCTCTTTCTTGCAACTATAGTTGACAAATTCAATTTCACAGATGGGTGAATCCTTGGGAAAGTTTAGAATTCTATTTCGTATCTCATCCTTCTCATATCGGATATGTACTGAAAACCTCTCTAGGACTTTATTACTTTCCAACAAACACTTGATCATGTTGGTGGGATGTTAAGGGATTGATGTCATTTGTGGTGCACCTATGAGAGAGATTCGAACACTTTAAAGAAAGGGGAAACTTTTTTATTACTCTCTTGATTAACTTACACCACTCCCCACTCATACAACACAATCTTCATCCCTTTATATAGGGAAATGAGATGAGATAAAAAAACAAACACAATGAATGCAAAGCAATGAAATCAGATTCGTTATTGGGAACCGGTTGGGAGATTGTGGCAATTGGGAGATGACAGTGGTTGGAGCCATTTTAATTGTCAGCTTCTAGAAGTGGTTAGAAGTCAAGTTTAATTTTCAACATCCCCCCCTTAAACTTTACGCTCCGTGTTTCGCCATACCAAGCATTGTCTTTAGTCTTGAAACACATCATGTTTGAGCGGTTTGGTGTAAATATCGACAACTTGATCCAATGTCCTGCAAGAAACTAGTTCCACATCCTTATTCTTCACATGCTTTCTGATGAAATGATACCGCGTATCAATATGTTTGCTTCTTTCATGGAATACTGGATTCTTTGCTAGCGTAATGGCAGATCGATTATCGATATAGACCTCTATGGGATTAACTTGTTAAAATCCCAAGTACTGTAACACATTCCTATTCCAGATACCATGACAAACAGTTGAGCAGTCAACAACGTACTCAGCTTCATATGATGTTAGTGTCACAATAGCTTGCTTTTTGTATGACCATGTGAACGCTGTATCTCCCATAAAAGCGTAAAACTTGTCGTGCTTTTTCGTTCATCTAGATCTTTTCCCCAATCGTTGTCTGAATAGTCAATCAACCTACAATCTTCACATTTGGTATAAAATATACAATCATCGTTTATACCTTTTATTTAGCGGAGTATCCTCTTTGCTGTATTTAGGTGAGACTGGTCAGGAGTCTCTATATATCTGCCGACTAGTCCAACTCCATAAAGTATATCTGACCTGGTACACGTCAAGTATCTCAGGCTTCTAACCAAGCTCTTGAAATAGGTTGGATCAATATCTCCTCTTTAATTCTTTATTAACTCTAATCCTTTTTCTACTAGAGTTGTTACAGGATTGCATTCTTTCGTACCAAATCTTTTCAGAATTTCTTTTGCATAGATACCCTAGGAGATGAAGATTCCTTTTTCGCTTTGCACAACTTCAATACCGAGAAAATGAGCCATTAGACCAATGTCAGTCATCTCAAATTCTTTTACCATTCTCCAATTGAAATCGTCAAACATGGCTAGATTGTTGCCGGTGAAGATCAAGTCATCAATATATAGGCACGTATATAACAAACTTCCGTCAATCTCTTTCTTCAAATATAGTGCATGCTAATATGGACATTTCTTAAATCCGTTCTCTTGGAAGTAATCATCAATCCTCATGTTCCATGCACGGGGTGCTTGCTTCAAACCATATAGAGCTTTCTTTTGCCTGCATAATTTATCTTCTTTGCCTTTCTTCACATATCCAGATAGTTATTCCACATAGATTTCTTCTTCAAGAGAGCCATTTAGGAATGCTGACTTTATGTCAAGTTGGAAAATTTTCCGACTTTTCTTGGCTGCTAATGATATTAGCAATCTTATGGTCTTTAGTCTAGCAACTGGGGCAAAGACTTCTCCGTAATCAACTCCTTCCATTTGTTTATAGCATTTTACTACAAGTCTTGCCTTGTATATCTGAACTTCCCCTTTGGCATTTCTTTTGGTCTTGTAGACCCATTTCACTCCGATAGTTTTCCGGCCTTTTGGGAGTCAACTCCCATGTCTTGTTCTTTTCAATGCATCGAATCTCTTCATCCATTACATTTCTCCATTTTACTTCTTGGTTAACCTCTTCAAAGCTAACTTGATCACTTGTCATCAACAGATAATACAGAGTAATGTCTTCTTCCACATGTTTTGTGTTTTCATACAGATCTTCTAGTCTACGTGTTCCTCTAGGAATCATTTCTGAAAGTCACGTTCAATTTGATAGGACCCACCCCGACCCCTCTCTTGAGTACGAGGGAGGTCCTGTGAGCTGCTGACGAGACTCACCCCGACCCCTCTCTTGGGTACGAGGGAGGTCTTGAAAGCTGCAGTTTTCCTAACATGATAAATAAGTTTCGACTAATTTCTGTAGAAAATATTTGCTTTTAACATAATAAAATGAAATGAAATGTAGATAGAATACTTCTGTTCATTACAAAACTGTCTCGAAATAACTGATCAATCAAAAACCGACCATACAAATACCGACCATTTTCAATCCGACCATAAAAAACCCGACCATACAAATACAGACCATTTCCAACCCGATCATGAAAAACACGACCACACAATACCGACCATGAACAAACATGAAAAACCCGACCAGTCCAAACCGACCATGTAAACCAACCTGTCCGACCATGAACCTCAAGATATGTACAACATTTGAGATAATCAAAATGCATGATTCTAATGCTTCATGATGTCATCGAGTTTCCCAACTCAAAACTGAAAAGTTCACACAACCGAACAGCTACCTGAAAAAATATTTTAAAGGTAAAAGGATTAGCGTTAACACCCAGTAAGTGAATGAAAACTTTTAAAAACATTTATAAACAACTTTTTCAATATGCATCCAGTAATACATACTAAATATCATTGCATCATGTCAAATGATTCCATAAACATATCAAAATTGAGTAGTTAAAGGTAATATATCTACTATCACATTTAATAAAATAATATACCACTCTTTTCTGATCAAGAATAAAATGATTTATAAAATCTCAATCTGTACCAAACTAGTACATAGGGATATCTTCAATACATACACCGAATTACTTCGCGCGTACGCAGAGTTGGGAATAACTTCTGTCATATGCACGCGAAGCGACTCAATACTCTTAACATCTGTCGTACACGCCATACTGACTCATTTGACCTACACATGTGTACAACGGCCCCAAAAGCCAATAATAACAGTAATTGGGGAAGAATACCGACCTGGTGCTTTTGTGAAATCAACATAATCTCTTCTCAATATTTAATCAAAATAATATATCTAATATATTCGAGTGCTAATATAAGCATAAAACATACTTTCAATTCTCTGTATAATCACTGTAAATCATAAGAAGAGATAAAAGCATTTAAATGATTTCCAGACAACTAATTTAAAACACAAAACTGGAAAAGTCTGAGTTAAACAAGAGACTGAAAACTTTTTCACTCACAACTTAAACTTCAAGCTTAATCCCGACCAAGTGCGCTAGATTCCTCTACTTCGTCTTTCTTCCCTATCAATCGCACAAAAATCCAACTAGAATATGTGGAATTTTTAAGAAGAAATCAACCAAAATTCTAAAAATCACATGAGAACTCCACTGACTTCCTTTCTCTTTTCTTCCTTCTCTTTCCTTTCTTTCTATGCGATTCTACTTCTTTCTAACCGATATCATGTTTATCCTCCATAATATATATATACATATGGATAGACACAACATCAGAGTTTTCCAAGCACACAGCTGCCTGTCAGCTAGACAGGCTACAACTGCTAACTCAGTTGAACACTTGTCACCCTTTTTTTTAATTTGGGCTTGAATGGTTTGGGTCTTACACAATTAGTAATAGAGCATCATACCTTTGTGGTGAAGGGGAACCACATTGAGGAGTCTACTGATTTCTGGGTATTGTGGCTCTGTAGCCACTTATCTTGTCTCTTCTTCAGATATCAACTCTGCACCTCTGGAAGCTTTGTTCTGATCCCAATTCATGAATTCATTTTCTTCAAAAATCACATCCCTATTGAAGATCACTTTCTTGGTGACGTTGTTGTACAACGAATAAACCATTGTTCTATCACCATATCCAACAATGATACATTTTTCTCTTTTATCTTCAAGCTTGGTTCTTTTTTCTTATAAGACCTTGATGTAGGCAATTGAGCCAAAAACTCTAATGTGGCTCACACTTGGTTTATGAGTGCTCCATGCTTCTTGCGGTGTCATTGTATCAAAATTCTTCGTAGGACATCTGTTTTATAAATATACTGCACACATGACTTCTTCAGCAAAAAAATAATCTGACCATGTTTTTATCCTTGAAGATTTGATTTTGATTGGAATTTGAAATGTATGACATGTTGGTGTATGCCGTAAAACACTCAAGGTGTTTGATTAAAGAGAAAAGTGTTCGGAGAAAAGTTTAAAAGAACTAAAGAAAGAAAAAAAAGCAAAGCTTCAAGTGACTCCATTAATGGAGATTTAAGAGCACAAAGGATTTTTGTTATTTGACTAAAGATGATGATAATGAATTGTTACAAGAGAGCTAATATATATATACATATCAGAATATATATCACACTAGACGCATGACTATTCTGTTAGAGAATTGGTAACCAATCACCTATCAGCTTAGGTGGTTAGTAACAGATTCGAATATACTAATTAACGACTAACTAAATTGAGACTAAGCTTGATTGAGCTGCTGTTAACCACCGTTATCTGTCCACTGCTAGTTGCTGTCAATACAGAGCAATGACATTGTGATGCTCTGTTTTATTCTACATCCTTAGCTTGCACATTGTTTAAACTTTTCTTATGCTTATCACATGCATGGTGTTTAGTACGTCCAATAATCCTTTGGCACCACTCTTATCTTATAAAATGAGTGTCTTATCTTAAAAAATAAAATTTGTGTGGGCAATCCGATGACTTGGATCAATATCACATGCCAACTAATTGATGTGCCTTGGCACGTCAATAGTCTATCATTGACATGGCCAGTCCACTTACGAGTCGACTTATTAAGTTGGTAACTCAACCGAGTTAACTCGTCGATCGGATCCATTTAAAATGCTCTTTGAATTGTGTTCAAATCTCCCGGCAGTCACCGGACCATTTCGAAAACTCAAGTTCTCTCTCTCAATTTTTTTTCAAACACAAGTGGAAAAATGGAAGGGGGAATTACACAAACATCCCTCGAGGTTTAATAAAATTGTACGGATATGACTATTTTGACCATTTATACACAAACTTCCCTTAAGATTTGAAGAATGTTATACAAACATCCTCTGCCGCTAAATAGATCTTTTAGTCAAAGATCAAAAGGTTAAAAAGTCTGAAATAACCTTTATTTTTATTTTAAATAAAATTTAAAATTTAAAAATAAATTAAAAAATATTAAAAACGCATACATTGTGAGTGGGAGTCAGTAACTTTGTTTGGTTGCTCAGAAATTTAGGTTTCGAAGTGTGTTTTGTTTTGTTATGCCTTTGTGTTTGATTTTCAGTTGTTAATTACCTACCGACATTGTTTAAATATTTAACAAGGAGAGGCATCATTTGGAGTTTTGAATTGACGATGAAGTAGAAAATTTGTAGATTTTTTTTCTCATCTACCAAACATGGATTGCCTGAGAATCCAAGACGACAACTACAAACAGTGGTATCACAATACATGAATGTCCTTTAAAACTATCCCAATTTGATTGATCTGAATTGTTTTTTCCTTGTAAAATTATTTTATCTACATTTTAATTAGGCAATTACTGTTTGGTTTTATTTTCTTTCAATTTGAACTTGGGTTTTTTTTTTTATTGATTTTCTTATTTCTTTCAAAGATTTGCAGCAGAGGTTTTGGTGGAAAATCAACTTCACTTGTTCCTGAGAGAAATATTTGGATTTCTTTTTTGAGTTAGATTTAATAATCCTAGAATGCTATATATCTAATACAAGTGAAAACATGGAGGGTCTCTAACACACTGGTACAAGAAAGATTGATCGGCTTAGCTATTTACCGGACCATCTAGTATATCACACACTCTCCTATGGACATCAAGTGTGCAGTTAGAACTTGTGTTTTATCAGAGAATTAGAGGTATATTGTATGAACATCCACACCACTTTGTAATCCGTTAATAACTCGAAAGGATGATTATAACTTTTTAGGGGGAATTCATGTTGTACCGCAACAATCCTGAAGAACAAATTAGAATCGTTCAACAAGGCCCGTTATTGTATTTTATATACTTTTAGACTTTCAGGTTTTTATGTCCATGTTGATGTTGATTAATCAAATTGATGATAATGTTATTGTGCTTAATTACAATGTGCCGGTACAGATAAAATGGTGTCGTAGGATAATAATTGGCAATGGCTATACAACTTGGCTGATTTATACAAGATTGAATTGAAAATGTAATGACTATATATATATATATATATATATATATATATATAAATTTTATGTGTTATATGACATTTTTTTTGTGTTTTTTGTTTATAAAATTAATTCATGATTTCAACATAATAAAACCACGTTTACCACCTAGGAATCATAATAAGGGAAATGAATCTTAATTCGAATCTTAATTCAAATCAAATTATGTGGCTCCTGTACCTAATTCAGGAATTAAGTTTTTACGGAAAAAGGGATTTTAATTACCATCTCCCACATAAGAAATCAAGTTTTCATTCCCAATATCTTTTCCACAGAACTTGATTCCTTATTGTTTCGTTTCCGATTAGTAAACACATAATAAATTATAAGAGAATTTAATGCAAATGCAATGTATTTTCTTAAATTTATTTAATAATAATAATAACCATACTATTACTACTTGGTTGCAGAAATATAGCTAGTTTGGGCCAAAATTCACAGATAAAGCACGTAGAGTTCAATATTACACAGGCCCATTGGCCCATTTTACATTAAACTAAAGCTTAAACATTGATAACGGAAAACATCAAAAATGGACTCTTTTCGAGCACGTCAATCGATTTAGCTGACTCGGCTTGGATCAGCTGCATTATTAGACAAATTTCAGTGACGTGTCAAATGACCTGACACATGTACCTAATTTAGCAAACGTGACCGGTTACATGAGGTCGGATTAGTTTTCCAGCCAGCGAAATCGCTTGACGTGCTCACTCAGTCGATATTTCACTACGAAACATAAAAAAAAAAGAAAAAAGAAAAAAAGTGAAATTCGAAAATGGAAGCGAAAAAGATGAAGATCCGAGGTGGACAACGATGGGTGGGGGTTAGTCAACTCTGTTTGGATGCTCAGAAAATTAGGATTCAAAGTGTGTTTTGTTCTGTCATGTCTTTGTGTTTGATTGTTTGATTTTTGTTTAATTTGAAGTCTTGAATGTGATGATGAATTGATGATAAAGTAAAAAAATTGGCAGATTTTTTCCTGAACTAAAACTATCCCAGTTTGATTGATCTGAATTATTTTTTCCAGGTAGAATTATTTTGTTGACAGTTACTAAACCCTCATCCAATTTACAAAACCCTAAATGAGTCTATATTAAACATAAATTAGAGCTTTCAGGCTAACCTTTAAAATTCCTGTTTCCAGGTTTCGATCAAAGACATTGAAAACCCATCGGTTTTGCCAGATCAGCAAGAATCCACACCAGAGATTTCCCAGTTCTTCACTAGGTTTTTAACATTCTTTTGTATTCTTAATTATTTCTTTCAACGATTTGCATCAGAGATTAGGGTCAAAAATATTTGGATTTTTGTTTTTATTATATTATGCAAAAACTTTTGGAGTTAGATTAATAATCCTAGAGTCCTTAACTACAAGAACATGGAGGGTCTCTTACACACTAGTAAGATGAGAAAGATTGATCGGCTTAGCTATTTCCTTTACCATATAATCTATCACATACTCTCTCTTATCTTATGGACACCAAGTTTGCTGTTAGGACCTGTGTGTTTTCCATGAATTGGAGGTATTCTTGGATTCACATCCAGTCTCAATTTTTGTCACTGTAGCTTCTTTAATTCCGTTACTTTTCATGGTTTTATGACTCACCTTTTACACCATCGCAAGGACTTGAATCTGGTTAAACTCAAGTTCTATTGCAGTGATGTTGAATTAGATAGCATAGATGATATCATAGAGACACTTAAGAGTATAGTTTTCGAGTATGCAATATCTCATAGATTTAAAGAGTTCGAAACTGATATCGTGGACAACTTTCCTGCAACCCTTTTCGAATGACAAACTTTGAAGACTCGCATATTGGGGCAGACAGCAAAATGTATAAGGGACTTACCTGGTTTTGCAACATTGACAACTTTGCAACTCTCTTCAGTTATAATTGATCTGAAAAATGATCCGTTCTTTGGTTGTTTGAACATAGAAAATTTACTTTTAATAGAATGCACGGTGCGAGCAGACCCGGTACAAGTAGTCACAGGGTTCTATACCATATCTGCTCCACGGCTAGTTAATTTCCAAATTTCCGAATTGCTATATCATGGGAGGCTTGTGATAAACGGGCATAGACTAAAATTCTTTAACTTGAATGGAACTTATCCCCTGCTGTTGAGCATGGACAAATGCCCTGCTCTTGAGAAGGTTAATATTCACATGTCCCCATCAACTGCTTCTCGGAATGCTGATGACATGATGCAAGAGTTAGAAACGGACAATAGTTTGAAGCAAGAATTTGTTCAGAGAATGGCATCTTTATAAGGTAACTAACTACTCGTCTTCATTTTTAATTACTATGATCGTAGATTACATGCATGATTCGTTGGAATCGATATATAACTCGTTGAATGATCTCAACTTGTTAGGGGAAATTCATACTTTATCATGATACTATCGATGCTTAAACTAAAATTGTGGAGTTCAACAAGGTATCAATTTTTGAAGATTTTTTCACGGTTTTACTGTATTAGGTTTCAGACTACTTTTTATGATATGTTGTGATTTTGTAATGTGCCATTTTGTTAGGAGAGCGGAGAGGTACAACTTCTGTTTTCTTTGCTTATGGTTCAAGATTTCGAAGTCCATCTATTGGCATACATAATACCAAAAATGGCATTAAAAAAGTGTTCAATTCTATCATCGGTAAAGCTGCAGTTAAATGTTTCCAAAAATTACTTTGGAATTTTGTTCTAATCTGTCTTTACGTTGACTTGAATTACAAGGAAAAAAGTTCTTGAACTGTTTGTTTGTTTGCATACTCTTCTAATTTGACCTCTCTTGCCTACAGGAAACCGGAAGAACATGGTTGATTGGTTTTGCTATGATTGGTGCTTTTGCCCTTAAAAATCGGGTTCCGCTTTATTACCAATAACGTGAAGCTTTCTCTTATGAAATTCTGCAGCTAAACTGCATTTCAATGAAAACATTTCAAGAATTTTCGTCTCTCTGGAGTTTACATTTTGCACTGAGAATGTGCTTCATAGAAAATGGATCTTTGTTTTGGAATTCCTTTTGGAGCTGTTAATATTGCTAATCACCTTCGTTAATTTGGTCAAAAAATATTTCCTTTCTTCTTCTCAATATTCTTTACGGATCATGTTATATAACGCTACAATATTATGATTTGAGATTTCCTAAAAGTTTGTTCAGATTTTTTGTCATCCAAATATATGACAAGAAGATTTGTAACGTAACTGTGACAAATATAATGATATAGTAGTATCAGAAGAGATACTTAAATTAACTGGTATATCATCTATTCACCATTTAAGCTTAAATTCTTCACGACAAAATAGTTAGGTGACCTTTAAAAGGACAAAGGAGCTCCAATTCTCCAAAGAAAAACAAAGGCATATGCTTAAAAACTTAACATCATACTCTTAAGCCATCATAGTAAACTGACTATCTGTATTTATTAAATTTTTTCTTTAGCTCTTTCTTGCAACTATAGTCGACAAATTCAATTTCACATATGGGTGAAGCCCTGGGAAAGTTTAGAATTCCAAATTGTATCTCATCCTCCTCATAACGGATATGTACTCCTCTCTAGGACTTTACTTTTTTCAAACAAACACTTGATCATGTTGGTGGGATGGTAAATGATTGAGGTCACTTGTGGTGCATCTCTAAGAGAGATTCGAACACTCTAAGGAAAGGAGAAGCTTTTATAATACTCTCTTGATTAACTTACATCACTCCACACCCATACACACACAATCTTCATCCTTTTATATAGGGAAATGAGATAAGATACGAGACAAACACAGTGAATGCAAAACAATGAAATCAGAATCGTTGTTTGGAAGCAGTTAGGAGATTGTGGCATTTGGGAGATGGCAGTGGTTGGAGCCATTTTAATGGCCGACTTCTAGAAGTGGTTAGAAGTCAAGTTTAATTTTCAACATCCCCCATTAAACTTGACTTTCTGTGTTTCATCATACCAAGCATTGTCTTTAGTCTTGAAACACATCATGTTTGAGTGGATTGGTGAAAATATCGACAACTTGATCAAATGTTCTGCAAGAAACTAGTTTCACCTCCTTATTCTTTACATGCTCTCTGATGATATGATATTGCGTATCAATATGTTTGCTTCTTTCATGGAATACTGGATTCTTTGCTAGCGTAATCGCTGATCGATTGTCATGTAGACCTCTGTGGGATTAACTTGTTGAAATCCCAAGTACTGCAACACATTCCTGATCCAGATACCATGACAAACAGTTGAGCATGCAGCAACGTACTCAGCTTCACATGATGACAGTGCCATAATAGCTTGCTTTTTGGATGACCATGTGAACGTTGTATCTCCCATAAAAAACGTAAAACCTGTCGTGCTTTTTCGTTCATCCAGATCTCGTCCCCAATCACTTTATGAATAGCCAATCAACTTGCAATCTTCACATTTTGTATAAAATATACCATAATCATTTGTACCTTTTATGTAGCGGAGTATCCTCTTTGCTGCATTTAGGTGAGACTGTTCAAGAGTCTCCATGTATCTGCTAACTAGTCCAACTCCATAAAGTATATCTGGCCTGGTACACGTCAAGTATCTCAGGCTTCTAACCAAGCTCTTGAGATAGGTTAGATCAACATCTCCTCTTTAATTCTTTATTAACTCAAATCCTATTTCTACTGGAGTTGTGACAGAATTGTATTTTTTCATACCAAATCTTTTAAGAATTTCTTTTGCATAGATACCCCGGGGGAGATAAAGATACTTTTTTCGCTTTGTACAACTTCAATACCGAGAAAATGAGCCATTAGACCAATGTCAGTCATATCAAATTCTTTCACCATTCTCCGTTTGAAATCTTCAAACATGATTGGATTGTTACCGGTGAAGATCAAGTCATCAACATATAGACATGCATATAACAAACTTTCGTCTGTCTCATTCTTCAAATATAGTGCATGCTTATACAGACATTTCTCGAATCCGTTCTCCTGAAAGTAATCATCAATCCTCATGTTCTGTGCACGGGGTGCTTGCTTCAAACCATATAGAGCTTTCTTTAGTCGGCATACTTTATCTTTTTTGCCTTTCTTCACATATCCAGGTGGTTGTTCCACATAGATTTCTTCTTCAAGAAAGTCATTCAGGAATGCTGACTTTATGTCAAGTTGGTAAATTTTCCAACGTTTCTTGGCTGCTAATGATATTAGCAATCTGATGATCTCTAGTCCGGCAACCGGGACAAAGGCTTTTCCGTAATCAACTCCTTCCTTTTGTTTATAGCCTTTTGCTACAAGTCTTGCCTTGTATATCTAAACTTCTCATTTGGCATTTCTTTTGGTCTTGTAGACCCATTTCACTCCGATAGTTTTTCGACCTTTTGGGAGATTAGTCAACTCTTATGTCTTGTTCTTTTCAATGCATCGAATCTTTTCTTCCGTGGCACTTCTCCATTTTTCTTCATGGTTAGCCTCTTCAATGCTAACTTGATCACTTGTCATCAGCAGACAATACAGAGTAATATCTTCTTCCACCTGTTCTGTATTTTCATTCAAATCTTCTAGGCTACATGTCCCTCTAGGCATCATTTCTGAGAAGTCACGTTCAATTGGTAATGTAGCATCATACCTTTATGGTGAAGGGACACCACGTTGAGGAGTCTACTGATCTCTGGGTATTTGTGGCTCTGTAGCCACTTCTCTTGTCTTTTCTTCAGATATCAACTCTGCACTCCTGGAAGCTTTGTTCTGATCCCAATTCCAGGATTCTTTTTCTTCAAAAATCACATCCTTGTTGAAGATCACTTTCTTGGTGACGTGGTTGTACAACCGATAAACCATTGTTCTATCACCATATCCAACAAGGATACACTTTTCTCTTTTATCTTCAAGCTTGACTCTTTTTGTTTCTAGAACCTTGATGTAGGCAATGGAGCCAAATACTCTAAGGTGACTCACACTTGGGTTATGAGTACTCCATGCTTCTTATGGTGTCATTGTATCAATACTCTTCGTAGGACATCTGTTTTGTAGATATACTACACACAAGACTACTTCAGTCCAAAAACTTCTGACCATGTTTTTATCCTTGAAGATTTGATTTTGATTGGAATTTGAAATGTATGACTCGTTGGCGCATGTCGTAAAACAGTCAAGGTGTTTGATTAAAGATAAAAGTGTTCGAAGAAAAGCTTAAAAGAAGAAAAGAAAAAAAAACAAAGCTTCATGTGACTCCATTAATGAAGATTTAAGAGCACAAAGGATTTTTGTTATTTGACTAAAGATGATGATAATGAATTGTTACAGACATACATGAGAGCTAATATATATACATATCAGAAAATATATCACACTAGACGCATGCCTTTTTCTTCAAACACAAGTCGGAAAATGGAAGGGGGAATTGCACAAACATCCCTCAAGGTTTAATAAAATTGTACGAATATAGCAATTTTGACCATTTATACACAAACTTCCCTCACGATTTGAAAAGTGTTATACAAACATCCTCTACCGTTAAATAGATCTTTTAGTCAATGGTCAAGAGGTTAAAAAATCTTAAATTACCTTTATTTTTATTTTAAATAAACTAAAAATATTAAAAAATAATATAAAAAAATATTAAAATGACATACATTGTGAGTGGGAGTCAGTAACTTTGTTTGGTTGCTCATGAATTTTGGTTTCGAAGTGTGTTTTGTTTTGTTTTGTTATGCCTTTGTGTTTGATTTTCAGTTGTTAATTACCTACCGACTTTAAATTGTTTAAATATTTAACAAGGAGAGGCATCATTTGGAGTTTTGAATTGATGATGAAGTAGAAAATTTGTAGATTTTTTTTCTCATCATCCAAACATGGATTGCTTGAGAAGCCAAAACGACAACTACAAACAGTGGTATCACAATACATGAATGGCCTTTAAAACTATCCCAATTTGATTGATTTGAATTATTTTTGAGAAAATTGTAAAAAATAATCAAACCATAGAATAGATTATTGTTTCTAACCAAATTCTAATTTTTTATTGTTTGTAACCAATCATCATAATACATTATTGTTTTTAGTCAATAAATTACAAAACTATCATTTTATTCTCTTTTTCCCTTTATTTTTTTCTCTCCATTACTCATCTCTCTCTATCACTCAGCTTTATCACCCATCTTTTTATCACTCGTATCTTTATCAAATTTTAATTGTCAACGAAATTTTGTCAAGAAATTAAAGTTATTTTGAAGGTAAATCGTAAAGAAACCAATATATTGGGAAGAGTTTTTTGAAATTTTGAGGTTGTGGTTGAATCTCTCCTCAAAACTTCAAAGTTTATAAATCTTTAATTTCAATGGTATTGTTGTGTTTCTTAGATGATGTTATTGATGAGTCTTTGTTATTTTGTTTCAATTTAGAAGTTTTTCTTAGTGACAATGGAAAAAATTTCGATTTCGGTTTCAAATTATATTTCAAGCAATGTGTCACGGTAAAAGTGATATAAGTTGGTTATTTCATGTTTAACGTGATACATCACTTAATATTTTACAGTCATGTATTTTTTAGGTACATGAGATATTTCATGCCCTACATGATATACATGAGATATTTCATGTCCAACATGATATACATAGGATATTTCATGTCTTATATGAAATATTGTATAAATAGGATATTTCATACCCAACATGACATACATAGGATATTTCTTACCCAACATGACATACATAGGATATTTCATACACAACATGATATACATGAGATATTTCATATCTTGCATGAAATACTGCATAAAGAGAATGTTTCATACCCAACATGACATACATAGGATATTTTATACTCAACATGATATATAAGGGATATTTCACGCACAACATGATATACATGAGATATTTCATTCTTTATATGAAATACTGCATAAATATGATAATCCATACCCAACATGATATACATAGGATATTTCATACCCAACATGACATGCATAGGATATTTCATGTCCAGCATGACATATATGAAATATTTCATGCCCAACATGACATACATGGAATATTTCATGCACAAAATTGGTTTTTTAATTTAAGAAAAGGGTATTTTAGACTTTACAACTTACATTCGGTTAAAAACAATATCTTTTTTTTGAATAAAAACAATAATCTATTTCTTAATTTGACTACTTTTACAAATAACTCATTATTTTTCCCTTGTAGAATTATTTTATCTACATTTTATTTAAGCTATTACTGTTTGGTTTTATTATCTTTCAATTTGAACTTGGGTTTTTTTTTATTGATTTTCATATTTCTTTCAAAGATTTGCATCAGAGGTTTTGGTGGAAAATCAACTTCACTTGTTCTTGAGAGAAATATTTGGTTTTTTTTTTTTTTGAGTTAGATTTAATAATCCTAGAATGCTATATATCTAATACAAGTGGAAACATCGAGGGTCTCTTACACACTAGTACAAGAAAGATTGATCGGCTTAGCTATTTACCGGACCATATAGTATATCACATACTCTCCTGTGGACATCAAGTGTGCGATTAGAACTTGTGTTTTATTAGAGAATTGGAGGTATATTGTACAAACATCCACACCACTTTGCAATCTGTGAATAACTCAAAAAGTTGATTATAACTTTTCAGGGGGAATTCATGTTGTACAGAACAGATTAGAATCGTTCAACAATACAAGTTATTGTATTTTATATACTTGTAAACTTTCAGGTTTTTATGTCCATGTTGATGTTGATTAATCAAATTGCTGATAATGTTATTGTGCTTAATTACAATGTGTCGGTACAGATAAAATGGCTATACAACTTGGCTGATTTATACAAGATTGAATTGAAAATGTATTAATATATATATATATATAAATTTTATGTGTTATATGGCATTTTTTTGTGTTTTTTGTTTATAAAATTAATTAATGATTTCAACGTAATAGAACCACGTTTACTAAATAGGAATCTTAATAAGGGAAATGAATCTTAAATCAAATCAAATTACGTGGCTCCTGTACATAAATCAGGAATTAAGTTTTTATAGAAAAAGACAATTTAATTCCCATCTCCCACATAAGAAATCTAGTTCTCGTTCCCAATATCTTTTCCACGGAACTTGATTCCTTATCGTTTCGTTTCCGATTAGTAAACACATAATAAATTATAAGAGAATTTACTGGAAATGCACTGTATTTTCTCAAATTTATTTAATAATAACAATAACCATACTATTACTGCTTGGTTGCAGAAATATAGCTAGTTTGGGTCAAAATTCACAGATAAAGCTCGTAGAGTTTAATATTACACAGGCCCATTGGCCCATTTTAAATTCAACTAAAGCTTAAACATTAAAAACGGAAAACAACAAAAATGGATTCTTTTCGAGCACGTCAATCGATTTAGCCGACTCGGCTGATAACTCGGCTTGGATCAGCTGCATTATTAGACTAATTTCAGTGACGTGTCACATGACCAGACACATGTACCTAATTTAGCAAACGTGACCGGTCACGTGTGGTCGGATTAGTTTTCCAGCCAGCGAAATCGCTTGACGTGGATTGGTACGAGTGGTTTGGCACTCTCATCCCTAAGCAAGGTTGTGGGTTCAACCCCTGTGAACGGAGCTACACATATCGGTAGTACTTTACTACTTAGTGGGCCGACCCGGTACGAGTCCGGATTAATCGGGGTGTGGACATGATCGATTGCACCGTATGGTGGATCCGCTCCCCTCAGAAACCGGATGGTGTAAACCGGAAAAAAAAAAAAAATCGCATGACGTGCTCACTCGGTCGATATTTCACTGCGAAACATAAAAAAAAGAAAAAAAAAAGTGAAATTCGAAAATGGAAGCGAAGAAGATGGAGATCCGAGGTGGTCAACGATGGGTGGGGGTTAGTCAACTTTGTTTGGATGCTCAGAAAATTAGGATTCAAAGTGTGTTTTGTTCTGTCATGTCTTTGTGTTTGATTGTTTGATTTTTGTTTAATTTGAAGTCTTGAATGTGATGATGAATTGATGATAAAGTAGAAAAATTGGCAGATTTTTTCCTGAACTAAAACTATCCCAGTTTGATTGATCTGAATTATTTTTTCCTGGTAGAATTATTTTGTTGACATTTACTAAACCCCCAAAAGCCCAAGCCGATCCAATTTACAAAACCCTAAATGAGTCTATATTAAACACAAATTAGAGCTTTCAAGCTAACCCTTAAAATTCCTGTTTCCAGGTTTCGATCAAAGACATTGAAACCCCATCGGTTTTGCCAGATCAGCAAGAAGCCACACCAGAGATTTCCCAGTTCTTCACTAGGTTTTTAACATTCTTTTGTATTCTTAATTATTTCTTTCAACGATTTGCATCAGAGATTATGGTCAAAAATATTTGGATTTTTGTTTTTATTATATTATGCAAAAACTTTTGGAGTTAGATTAATAATCCTAGAGTCCTTAACTACAAGAACATGGAGGGTCTTTTACACACTAGTAAGATGAGAAAGATTGATCGGCTTAGCTATTTACCTTACCATATAATCTATGACATACTCTCTCTTATCTTATGGACACCAAGTTTGCTGTTAGGACCTGTGTGTTGTCCAAGAATTGGAGGTATTCTTGGACTCACATCCAGTCTCAATTTTTGTCACCGTAGCTTCCTTAATTCCGTTACTTTTCATGGTTTTGTGACTCACCTTTTACACCATCGCAAGGACTTGAATCTGGTTAAACTCAAGTTCTATTGCAGTGATGTTGAATTAGATAGCATAGATGATATCATGGAGACACTTATGAGTATAGTTTTCGAGTATGCAATATCTCATAGATTTAAAGAGTTCGAAACTGATATCGTGGACAACTTTCCTGCAACCCTTTTCGAATGACAAACTTTGAAGACTCACAAATTGGGGCAGACAGCAAAATGTATAAGGGACTTACCTGGTTTTGCAACATTGACAACTTTGCAACTCTCTTTAGTTATAATTGATCTGGAAAATGATCCGTTCTCTGGTTCTTTGAACCTAGAAAATTTACTTTTAATAGAATGCACGGTGCGAGCAGACCCGGTACAAGTAGTCACGGGGTTCTATACCATATCTGCTCCACGGCTAGTTAATTTCCAAATTTCCGAATTTCTATATCATGGGAGGCTTGTGATAAACTGGCCTAGACTAAAATTCTTTAACTTGAATGGAACTTATCCCCTGCTGTTGAGTATGGACAAATGCCCTGCTCTTGAGAAGGTTAATATTCACATGTCCTCATCAACTACTTCTCGAAATGCTGATGACATGATGCAAGAGTTAGAAACGGACAATAGTTTGAAGCAAGAATTCGTTCAGAGAATGGCATCTTTATAAGGTAACTAACTACTCGCCTTCATTTTTAATTACTATGATCGTAGATTACACGCATGATTCGTTGGAATCGATATATAACTCTTTGAATGATCTCAACTTGTCAGGGGAAATTCATATTGTATCATGATTTTATCGATGCTTAAACTAAAATTGTGGAGTTCAACAAGGTATCAATTTTTGAAGATTTTTTCACGGTTTTACGGTATTAGGTTTCAGACTACTTTTATGATATGTTGTGATTTTGTAATGTGCTATTTTGTTAGGAGACCGGAGAGGTACAACTACTGTTTTCTTTGCTTATGGTTCAAGATTTCGAAGTCCATCTATTGGCATACTTATTACCAAAATGGCATTAAAAAAGTGTTCAATTCTATCATTGGTAAAGTTGTTCAAGATTTCGATGTCCATCTATTGGCATACATAATACCAAAAATGGCATTAAAAAAGTGTTCAATTCTATCATTGGTAAAGCTGCAGTTAAATGTTTTTCCTCCATGGGATCTCACCATACACCTCGTACTCACCACTATACACTTCCTCCATCCATCTTAGAGTAGATTACAAAGGAATTAGAAGCCAAATTCGAGCTAGGAAGGCTATGAGCATCTTTCGAGGATTTGTTTTCGAGGGTTTGATCTTATTTACTCATTTATTTGTATTTCTTGTATTCCACCAATTTAGAGATATTGTAAACCTACACTTGTGCAATAAATGTATTGATTGTTCTTAAATTCATTTGGGTTTTGTTTTGCTCTTTGATATATGTGTTTTTATGCTCTTAATATGATATGTATGTGTATGAATTGTTAGAAATCAATATGTGTCCATGATTGGGTTTATGAGTAGTTGTAATTTAGAGTAGAAATTAGATACCCATGATTGTTGATTGATTGATGGATGACTTGAAATTCCGTGTATTGAGTAATTTGAGTAATTTGAGTAATAGGGATTTTAGCCCCAAAGAGTAGAAAAGGTTTCAGTTTAGGCTTTTAGTTGCTAAATTGACATTGATTCATATCATCGTTCTTAATGGGTCTTTGTATTAAGATACGATTATCCATCCACGTGATATGATTGGGTGATGAATTGATTGTGGAAAAATTCCATAATCAAGAGGATGAACCTTTAACCTAAATTGAATGTTCTTAATGATATAACAATCACATTGTTGCATGTAGTTGTTAGGTAAACTTGTTTCCCATGTTTAGCCATCCTATGGAGTTGACTAAACCGAATCTTTGACCTAGAAGTAAAGTCCACCGATATTTTCTTGTGCTTGTATTGTTATATGGATGTTTTGAGTGCTTAAAACATTTGCTTAATTGATCACTTTGTAATTGATCCATGGTTAGATGCTATGTACCGAGAGAAGACGCGTTTGACAATGCTTAGATAAACATTCACTATGCTTGACTAGAAAGTGCTAGAACCACTAGGCTAGCATATAGGGTTTGATTTGTATTCCACGTGCTTAATGTGTTCATATATATTGTTCGGATTGCTCGAGAGAGATTTTGGGTATATATGGATACTATCTCTAAGACATCGAGAGAGATTAGAGATTAATTAAGGGGATACGAGCCTATGATATACTTGCACATTTGAGGATTAGGTGAGTCTAGAACGTAATTAGGAGGATTCTTACGGTTGAGTCGTTTCTCTAGTGTAACCACATTTCATGCATATCTTCATTTCATCTATCATTGTATATATCATTTATATAAGTTATTTAGTTATATTATTATTCACTTTTACGCACACGCAACACACGAGTCCGCTCGGAGTGTTGTAATAATTGCTAGAACTAGAGACGATCGGTGAATCCCACCTCTCTATAGATCGATTCCTTGATTGCCATTGTGCTAGTCTTGACTTGCGCCCTTGTGAGACTGAACTTAAATATTCATATTTGATGATACTGCAACGACGTGTCCCTGATCATGAATGAAGACTTTTAAAAACATTTCTAAACAACTTTTTCAATTTGCATCCAGTAATACATACTAAATATCATTACATCATGTCAAATGATTCCATAAACATATCAAAATTGAGTAGTTAAAGGTAATATATCTACTATCACATTTAATAAAATAATATACCACTCTTTTCTGATCAAGAATAAAATGATTTATAAAATCTCAATCTGTACCAAACTAGTACATAGGGATATCTTCAATACATACACCGAATTACTTCGCGCGTACGCAGAGTTGGGAATAACTTCTGTCATATGCACGCGAAGCGACTCAATACTCTTAACATCTGTCGTACACGCGCATACTGACTCATTTGACCTACACATGTGTACAACGGCCCCAAAAGCCAATAATAACAGTAATTGGGGAAGAATACCGACCTGGTGCTTTTGTGAAATCAACATAATCTCTTCTCAATATTTAATCAAAATAATATATCTAGTATTTCCGAGTGCTAATATAAGCATAAAACATACTTTCAATTCTCTGTATAATCACTGTAAATCATAAGAAGAGATAAAAGCATTTAAATGATTTCCAGACAAATAATTTAAAACACAAAACTGGAAAAGTCTGAGTTAAAAACGAGACTGAAAACTTTTTCACTCACAACTTAAACTTCAAGCTTAATCCCGACCAAGTACGCTAGGTTCCTCTACTTCGTCTTCCTTCCCTATCAATCACACAAAAATCCAATTAGAATCTGTGGAATTTTGAAGAAGAAATCAACCAAAACTCTAAAAATCACATGAGAACTCGACTGACTTCATTTCTCTTCTCTTCCTTCTCTTTCCTTTCTTTCTACGCGATTCTACTTCTTTCTAACCGATAACATGTTTATCCTCCTTAATATATATATATATATATATATATATATATATATATATATATATATATATATATAGACACAATATCAGAGTTTTCCAAGCACACAGCTGCTTGTCAGCTAGACAGACTACAACTGCTAACTCAGCTGATCAATTTTCACCCTTTTTTTTTAATTTGGGTCTGAATGGTTTGGGCTTTACACAATTGGTAATGAAGCATCATACCTTTGTGGTGAAGGGGGACCACGTTGAGGAGTCTACCGATCTCTGGGTATTTGTGGCTCTGTAGCCACTTCTCTTGTCTCTTCTTCAGATTTTAACTTTGCACTTCTGGAAGCTTTGTTCTGATCCCAATTTCAGGATTTATTATCTTCAAAAATCACATCCCTGTTGAAGATCACTTTCTTGGTGACGTGGTTGTACAGCGGATAAACCATTGTTCTATCACCATATCCAACAAGGATACATTTTTCTCTTTTATCTTCAAGCTTGGTTATTTTTGCTTATAAGACCTTGATGTAGGCAATTGAGCCAAAAACTCTAATGTGGCTCACACTTGGTTTATGAGTGCTCCATGCTTCTTGTGGTGTCATTGTATCAAAATTTTTCATAGGACATCTGTTTTATAGATATACTACACACAAGACTGCTTCAGCAAAAAAAAAAAAAAAAATCTAACCATGTTTACATCCTTGAAGATTTGATTTTGATTGGAATTTGAAATGTATGACTTGTTGGTGTATGCCGTAAAACACTCAAGGTGTTTGATTAAAGAGAAAAGTGTTCGAAGAAAAGTTTAAAAGAACTAACCAAAGAAAAAAAAAACAAAGCTTCAAGTGACTCCATTAATGAAGATTTAAGAGCACAAAGGATTTTTGTTATTTGACTAAAGATGATGATAATGAATTGTTACATGAGAGCTAATATATATATATATATATATATATGAGAATATATATCACACTAGACGCATGACTATTATGTTAAAGAATTGGTAACCAATCACCTATCAGCTTAGGTAGTTAGTAACAGATTCGAACATACTAATTAACGACTAACTAACTTAAGACTAAGCTTGATTGAGCTGCTGTTAACCACCGTTATCTGTCCACTGCTAGTTGCTGTCAATACAGAGCAATGACATTGTGATGCTCTGTTTTATTCTACATCCTTAGCTTGCACATTGCCTAAGCTTTTCTTATGCTTATCACATGCATGGTGTTTAGTACGTCCAATAATCTTTTGGCACCACTCTTGTCTTATAAAATGAGTGTTTTATTTAAAAAAAAATTAAAATAAAATAAAATTTGTGTGGGCTATCCGATGACTTGGATCAATATCACATGCCAACTAATTGACGTGCCTTGGCACGTTATTAGTCTATCGTTGACATGGCCAGTCCACTTACGAGTCGACTTGTTAAGTTGGTAACTCAATCGAGTTAACTCGTCGATCGGATCCATTTAAAATGCTCTCTGAATTGTGGTGAAATCTCCCGGCAGTCACCAGACCATTTCGAAAACACAAGTTTTCTCCCTCAAATTTTCTTCAAACACAAGTCGAAAAATGGAAGGGGGAATTGCACAAACATCCCTCGAGGTTTAATAAAATTGTACAGATATGACAATTTTAGCCATTTATACACAAACTTCCCTTAAGATTTGAAAAATGTTATACAAACATCCTCTACCGCTAAATAGATCTTTTAGTCAATGGTCAAAAGGTTAAAAAGTCTGAAACAACCTTTATTTTTATTTTAAATAAAATAAAAATTAAAAAATAAGATAATAAAAAGGCATACATTGTGAGTGGGAGTCAGTAACTTTGTTTGGTTGCTCAGAAATTTAGGTTTCGAAGTGTGCTTTGTTTTGTTATGCCTTTGTGTTTGATTTTTGGTTGTTAATTACCTACCGACATTGTTTAAATATTTAACAAGGAGAGGCATCATTTGGAGTTTTGAATTGATGATGAAGTAGAAAATTTGTAGATTTTTTTTCTCATCAACCAAACATGGATTGCCTGAGAAGCCAAGACGACAACTACAAACAGTGGTATAACAATACATGAATGTCCTTTAAAACTATCCCAATTTGATTGATCTGAATTGTTTTTTCCTTGTAGAATTATTTTATGTACATTTTAATTAGGCAATTACTGTTTGGTTTTATTTTCTTTCAATTTGAACTTGGGTTTTTATTATTATTGATTTTCTTATTTCTTTCAAAGATTTGCAGCAGAGGTTTTGGAGGAAAATCAACTTCACTTGTTCATGAGAGAAATATTTGGATTATTTTTTTTTGAGTTAGATTTAATAATCCTAGAATGCTATATATCTAATACAAGTGAAAACATGGAGGGTCTCTTACACACTAGTACAATAAAGATTGATCGGCTTAGCTATTTACCGGACCATATAGTATATCACATACTCTCCTATGGACATCAAGTGTGCGGTTAGAACTTGTGTTTTATCAGAGAATTGGAGGTATATTGTACGGACATCCACACCACTTTGCAATCCGCGAATAACTCAAAAGGTTGATTATAACTTTTCAAGGGGACCTCATGTTGTACCGTAACAATCCTGAAGAACAAATTAGAATCGTTCAACAAGGCCCGTTATTGTATTTTATATATTTTTAGACTTTCTAGTTTTTATATCCATGTTGATGTTGATTAATCAAATTGCTGATAATGTTATTGTGCTTAATTACAATGTGCCGGTAGAGATAAAATGGTGTCATAGGATAATAATTGGCAATGGCTATACAACTTGGCTGATTTATACAAGATTGAATTGAAAATGTATTGACTATAGTCTATATATATATATAAATTTTATGTGTTATATGACATTTTTTTGTGTTTTTTGTTAATGAAACTAATTCATGATTTCAACATATTAGAACCACGTTTACTAAATAGGAATCTTAATAAGGGAAATGAAACTTAATTCAAATCAAATTACGTGGCTCCTGTATATAAATCAATAATTAAATTTTTATGAAAAAAGGGAATTTAATTCTCATCTCCCACATAAGAAATCAAGCTCTCTTTCCCAATATCTTTTTCCACGGAATTTGATTCTTTATCGTTTCGTTTCCGATTAGTAAACACATAATAAAGTATAAGAGAATTTAATGCAAATGCAATGTATTTTCTCAAATTTATTTAATAATAATAATAACCATACTATTACTACTTGGTTGCAGAAATATAGCTAGTTTGGACCAAAATTCACAGATAAAGCTCGTAGAGTTTAATATTACACAGGCCCATTGGCCCATTTTACATTCAACTAAAGCTTAAGCATTGAAAACGGAAAACAACAAAAATGGACTCTTTTCGAGCACGTCAATCGATTTAGCCGACTCGGCTGATAACTCGGCTTGGATCAGCTGCATTATTAGACAAATTTCAGTGACGTGTCACATGACCAGACACGTGTACCTAATTTAGCAAACGTGACCCGTCACGTGAGGTGGGATTAGTTTTCCAGCCAGCGAAATCGCTTGACGTGCTCACTCAGTCGATATTTCACTGCGAAACATAAAAAAAAGAAAAAAAAAGTGAAATTCGAAAATGGAAGCGAAGAAGATGAAGATCCGAGGTGGACAACGATGGGTGGGGGTCAGTCAACTTTGTTTGGATGCTCAGAAAATTAGGATTCAAAGTGGGTTTTGTTCTGTCATGCCTTTGTGTTTGATTGTTTGATTTTTGTTTAATTTGAAGTCTTGAATGTGATGATGAATTGATGATAAAGTAGAAAAATTGGCAGATTTTTTCCTGGACTAAAACTATCCCAGTTTGATTGATCTGAATTATTTTTTCCAGGTAGAATTATTTTGTTGACAGTTACTAAACCCTCAAAAGCCCAAGCCGATCCAATTTACAAAACCCTAAATGAGTCTATATTAAACATAAATTAGAGCTTTCAGGCTAACCTTTAAAATTCCTGTTTCCAGGTTTCGATCAAAGACATTGAAACCCCATCGGTTTTGCAAGATCAGCAAGAAGCCACACCAGAGATTTCCCAGTTCTTCACTAGGTTTTTAACATTCTTTTGTATTCTTAATTATTTCTTTCAACGATTTGCATCAGAGATTAGTGTCAAAAATATTTGAATTTTTGTTTTTATTATATTATGCAAAAACTTTTGGAGTTAGATTAATAATCCTAGAGTCCTTAACTACAAGAACATGGAGGGTCTCTTACACACTAGTAAGATGAGAAAGATTGATCGGCTTAGCTATTTACCTTACCATATAATCTATCACATACTCTCTCTTATCTTATGGAAACCAAGTTTGCTGTTAGGACCTGTGTGTTGTCCAATTGGAGGTATTCTTGGACTCACATCCAGTCTCAATTTTTGTCACCGTAGATTCCTTAATTCTGTTACTTTTCATGGTTTTGTGACTCACCTTTTACACCATCGCAAGGACTTGAATCTGGTTAAACTCAAGTTCTATTGCAGTGATGTTGAATTAGATAGCATAGATGATATCATGGAGACACTTATGAGTATAGTTTTCGAGTATGCAATATCTCATAGATTTAAAGAGTTCGAAACTGATATCGTGGACAACTTTCCTGCAACCCTTTTCGAATGACAAACTTTGAAGACTCACAAATTGGGGCAGACAGCAAAATGTATAAGGGACTTACCTGGTTTTGCAACATTGACAACTTTGCAACTCTCTTTAGTTATAATTGATCTGGAAAATGATCCGTTCTCTGGTTGTTTGAACCTAGAAAATTTACTTTTAATAGAATGCACGGTGCGAGCAGACCCGGTACAAGTAGTCATGGGGTTTTATACCATATCTGCTCCACGGCTACTTAATTTGCAGATTTCAGAATTTCTTATCATGGGTGGCTTGTGATAAACGGGCCTAGACTAAAATTCTTTAACATGAATGGAACTTATTCCCTGCTGTTGAGCATGGTCAAATGCCCTGCTCTTGAGAAGTTGAATATTCACATGTCCCCATCAACTGCTTCTCGGAATGATGATGATATGATGCAAGAGTTAGAAACTGACAATAGCGTGAAGCAAGGATATGTTGAGAGAATGGTACTCGTGGGTAAAGAGGACTGCCATGTAAATCACTTACATTAATCGTGCATCTTTCTAAGGTAACTAACTACTCGCCTTCATTTTTAATTACTATGATCTTAGATTACATGCATGATTCGTTGGAATCGATATATAACTCTTTGAATGATCTCAACTTGTCAGGGGAAATTCATATTGTATCATAATACTATCGATACTGAAACTAAAATTGTGGAGTTCAACAAGGCATCAACTACTATTTGCTTTGCCTACGGTTCAAGATTTCGAAGCCCATCTATTGGCATACATAATACCAGAAATAGCATTAAAAAAGTGTTCAATTCTATCATTGGTAAAGTTACAGTTAAATGTTTCCAAAGTTTACTTTGGAATTTTGTTCTAATCTGTCTTTACGTTGACTTGAATTACAAGGAAAAAAGTGCTTGAACTGTTTGTTTGTTTGCATACTCTTCTAATTTGACCTCTCTTGCCTACAGGAACTGGAAGAATGTGGTTGAGTGGTTTTGCTACGATTGGTGCTTTTGCCCTTCAAAATTTGGTTCCGCCGAAGGTTTCTCTGATGAAATTCTGCAGCTAAACATACAATTTAAGGAAAACAATTCAAGATTGTCTCTCGGGAACTTACATTTTGCACTGAGAATGTGCTTCATAGAAAACAGATCTTTGTTTTGGAATTCTGATCATGTTATATAATGCTACAATATTATGATTTGAGATTTCCTAGAAGTTTGTTCGGATTTTCTGTCATCCAAATTATATAACAGTAGATTTGTTACGTAATTGTGAGAGATATAATGATATAGTAGTAACAAAAGAGATACCGAAATTAATTGGTATATAATCTATTCACCGGTAAGCTTATATTCTTCAAGACAAAAAAGTTAGGTTACCTTTAAGAGGACAAAGGAGCTCCAATTCTCCAAAGAAAAACAAAGGCATGACTTAAAACTCAACGTCATAATCTCAAGCGAGCATAGTAAAATGATTATCTATATTTATTAAACTTAGACAGGAGCTCTTTCTTGCAACTATAGTCGACAAATTCAATTTCACAGATGGGTGAAGCCTTGGGAAAGTTTTGAATTCTATTTCGTATCGCATCCTCCTCATAACGGGTATATACTGAAATCTTTCAAGGACTTTGTTGTTTTCCAACAAACACTAGATCACACCTTCCAGATAACTCTCCACGACAGGACCCACCCTGACTCCTCTCTTGAGTACGAGGGAGACCTTGTGGGCTGAACTTTTACTAGCATGATAAAAGAAATTTCGACTAAAATTTCCATAGAAAATACTTACTTTTAAACAAAAAAGAATATAATGAAAATATTGGAGAGTACAAAGGTACATAATTGCAATCTTTACACATTTTCGTTCATTACAAAAAGTTGTCAAAAATTGACCGATCGGACTAAAAACCGATCACTTTTAAAAAAACTAACCAGTCCATCCCGACCAGAAAAACCGAATAGGCCCAGTAAGAAACCCGACCACTGCCGAACAACTCGAGTGGGCCGAGTAGAAATCCGACCACGTCCCGACCATGCCTACCATCCCGACCATGCCGACCTCACATCTCTAAATATGTACATGAAAATTAAAAATGCATGACTTTTATGCTTCATGATGTCATCGAGTGGCCCACCTCAAAATTTATGAGTCTGCACAACCGAACAGCTACCTGAAAAATATTTTAGGAGTGAAAGGATGAGCGCTAACGCCCAGTGAGTGAATGAAAACTTTTTAAAAACATTTCTGAACAACTTTTCAATATCCATCCAGTAATACATAGTAAAAATAATATATCTACTTTCATTCTTAATAAACTGAATGCATCTCTTTTCTTTTCAAGAATAAGATAATTTATAAGATCTTAATCTGTACCAAATTAGTACCCAGAGATATCTTCAATACGTAAGCCGAATTTCTTCGTGCAAACGTAGAGTCGGGAATAACTTCTGGTCATACACGTGCAGAGCGACTCAATTATTCTTTCTCTGGTCATACACGTGCAGAGCGACTCATGACATACACATGTGTAGAACGACCCCAAAAGCCAACAGTAATCATAACTGTGGAAGGGTACAGACCTGGTGCTTTTATAAAAATCATAATCTCTTCGTGATAATTCATAAAAATAAAATAACTGATTCTGAATGCTAATATAAGCATAAAACATACTTTCAGTTCTCTGTATAATCACCATCAATCATAAAAAGAAATAAAATGCTTAAATGATTTGCAGGAAATTAACTTTAAGCATAAAACTTAAAACTTTTGAGTTAAAAACAAAACTGAAAACTTAATTCACTCACAACTTAGACGTCAAGCTTAATTCGGACCAAGTATGTTAGGTTCCCCTACTTCGTCTTCTTTCCCTAGCAATCACACAAAATCCAATTAGAAGCTGGAATCAAAGAAGAATCAACTGAAATCTATAATCACGAGAGAGCTTCACTGACTTCTCATTTTCTCTTTCCTTTCTTTCGCTTGATTCTACTGCTTTCTAGCTCTCACAATATTTATCCTCCAATATATATACTTATGGAAGGACACAACTGAAATTGTGAGCTAATTAACTAAGCTCACAGCTGTCTGTCAGCCATGCAGACCACCAAGGCTTACTCACCTGATGGCTTTTCTGCTTCACGCTTATCCAATTTTTTTTTCTCGAATTGGGCCTTTAATGGGCCTAAATGACATGGACCTTACAATTCACCCATTCATATAAGAATTTCGTCCTTGAAATTTACTTACCTAGCTAAAACAGATGGGGATACTTATTTCGCATCTGATCTTCATGTTCCCAAGTCGCCTTTTCTACTGCGTGATTTCTCCTTAACACTTTTACAAGAGGAATAACCTTAGTACGTAATACTTGTTCCCTTCCATATAGAATCTCAATAGGTTCCTCTTCATAGGTTAAATCTTCTTTTAACTTCACTGGTTGCTTAGTTAAAACATGCGTAAGGTCGACTATATATTTTCGAAGCATAGAAACATGGAATACGTCATGAATTCTAGAAAGCTTTGAAGGTAAAGCTAAACGGTATGCCACTGCTCCCACTCTAGCAATGATCTCATATGGACCAATGTATCGTGGACTTAACTTACCACGCCTTCCAAATCGAAGTATATCTTTCCAAGGTGAAATTCGTAAGAACATATAGTCACCTACTTTAAATTCAAGTTCCTTTATTCGCTTATCTGTATAGCTTTTCTGCTTATCTTGAGCAACCTTTAATCTGTCTCTGATGATTTTAATCTTTTCTGTTGTGACTTAAACAAGTTCTGGACCTAACAACTTTCTCTCGCCTACTTCATCCTAACACGCCGGTGTTCTGTATTTTCTCCCGTAGGAGCCATTTCGATGCTGGCCTGATAACTGTTATTGTAGGAAAATTCTATCAATGGTATATGTACATCCCAACTTCCTTTGAAATCCATTACACAAGCTCGAAGCATATCCTCTAATGTCTGAATAGTACGCTCCGATTGACCGTCAGTCTGCGGGTGAAAAGCAGTACTAAAATGCAGTATAGTTCCCAAAGCTTCTTATAATTTAGGCCAGAATCTAGATGTAAACCGAGGATCTCTATCTGACATTATGGATACCGGTGTGCCATGAAGACGAACTATTTCGTCAACATAAATTCTGGCTAATCTGTCAAGAGAGTAAGTAATACCGATTGACAGAAAGTGTGCAGACTTTGTAAGTCGATCAACGATCACCCATACATTGTCGTGACCACTTTGACTATGAGGGAATCCTACCATAAAATCCATGGTAACATGTTCCCATTTCCATTCAGGAATAGGAAGTGGTTGCGAAAGTCCTGCTGGTTTCTGATGCTCTGCATTGACTTGTTGACAATCAAACATTAGAGACGAATTCTGCTATCTCTCTTTTCATACCTTGCCATCAGTAATGCTCTTTCAAAGTACGATACAGTTTATTACTTCCTGGATGCATTGCATAAGCTGAAGATGAAGCTTCCTCTAAAATTTCATTCTTGAGTACCTTAATGTTTGGTACACATAGTCTATTACCTAGAACTAATGTACCATCACTTCTCACTACAAAATCAGCTCGTAAGCTTTTCTGCACTTCTTCCTTCAATTTAACTAAATAAGAATCTTGAGTTTGCAATTCCTGTATACGATCAATCAAAATAGGTCTAACCTGAAAAGTAGCCAGTAATACTCAACAATCTCGTGCTTCTAGCTTAACTCTCAATATTCTTAATTCAGCTAATAATGGCAGGCGAATCATCTTCAAAAGAGCCATAGAACTTGAAGACTTTCTACTGAGTGCATATGCCACCACATTTGCCTTACCATGATGATATTCAATCGTATAGTCATAATCTTTAATCAACTCAATCCATCTTCTTTGTCTCAAATTCAGTTCTTTCTGAGTGAAAAGATATTGCAAGCTTTTATGATCTGTATAAATCTGACAAGTGACCCCATATAAATAGTGCCTCCAAATTTTCAGTGCAAACACAACTGCAACAAGCTCTAGATCATGTGTTGGATAATTCTGTTCATGCTTCTTCAATTGTCTTGACGCATAAGCTATCACTTTCCTATGTTGCATCAAAACGCAGCCCAACCCATGTCTAGATGCATCACTGTAAATAACAAATCCATCACTTTCAGTTGGAAGAGCAAGTATTGGAGTAGAAGTCAATCTTTTATTGAGTTCTTGAAAACTCTGTTCACAAGCTTCTGACCACTCAAACTTCACATCCTTCTGAGTTAATCTTGTTAATGGTAAAACTATTTTAGAAAATCCCTCTACAAATCTTCGATTGTAACTTGTTAAACCCAAGAAACTTCTAATTTCTGTCACACTAATTGGTCGTTTCCAATTCACTATAGCTTTAACTTTTTGAGGATCAACATAAATACCATCACCAGAAATCACATGGCCCAAAATTGTAACTCTATCGAGTCAGAATTGACACTTACTAAATTTGGCATAAAGTTGATTTTCTCTCAGGACTTGTAGAATAATCTCTAAATGCTCTGCATGCTCCACCTCATCCTTAGAATAGATCAAAATGTCATCAATGAACACAATAACAAATTTGTCTAGATAAGGATGACATACCCTATTCATCAATTCCATAAAAACTACTAGAGCATTTGTTAATCCAAAAGGCATAACTAGAAACTCATAATGCCCGTAATGAGTTCTGAAAGCGGTCTTTGGTACATCATAGTTCCTAATCCTCAATTGATGATAACCTGTTCGTAAATCTATCTTGGAGAATACCTTTGCTCCCTGAAGCTGATCGAATAAGTCTACGTGGAAGTGGGTATTTATTACGCACCGTTGCTTTATTCAATTGCCGGTAATCGATGCATAAACGTAATGTTCCATCTTTCTTCTTAACAAACAAAAATGGCGCTCCCCATGGTGACATACTAGGTTTAATAAAATTCTTGTTCACCAATTCTTCTAGTTGAATCTTCAATTCTTTCAATTCGCTTGGAGCCATTCTATAAGGTGGAATAGAAATTGGAGTTGTGCCTGGAACCAAATCTATCACAAACTCAATGTCTCTATCTGGTGGTAATCCATGAAGATCTTCAGGAAATACATCTGGAAATACATCTGAAAATTTTCTTACCACATATATATTTTCAAATTTTACCTCACTATCCCGAGTATCAATTACATAAGCCAAATAAGCTAAACAAGCTAAACATTGTTTCCTGAGCAATTTCCTGACAGTAATAACAGATATAACACAAGAAGGAAGAACCCGACTTTCACCACAGAAAATAACATCCGACTCTCCTTGAAGTATAAATTTTACCTATTTTCGAAAAACAATCTACGGTAGCATGGTGTATAGCCTGCCAATCCATTCCCAAAATAACATCAAAATCACGTATATCAAGCGAAATCAAATCAACATGTAGCTCATGTTTACCGACTATGACCTTACTGTTTCTATATATATTCTCAGCCAATAAAGATTCACCAGTAGGTGTAGCCACTACCATACTAGAATCTAATGGTCTTAATTCTACATCCGCATACACCATAAAAGATCAAGATACAAAAGAATGAGTAGATCCAGGATCAATGAGAACATGAGCATCGTGGCCAAAAATTGTTAACATACATGTAACGACATATGGAGTGGTCTCGACATCTTGCTGAGTCATAGAAAAAACTCTTGCTTGAGTACGAGGTCTACCCAACTGACCTCTCTGTTGGCTGCCACTAACCCCTACTGCACTAGCTTTGGTTTTCCCTATAGTTGCAAATCCTCCTACTCGGGATCCCCTTTTGTCCTTGAATCTGACCAGCGCCACTTTGCATTGGTTGAAAACCTATTTTTCTTTCTTCATTGCCTCCCTGAACTAACTCGGGGCAATCTCTTTTTAGATGTCCAGTCTGTCCACATTGATAATGTAACACCCAATGTCTTTCAGGCCCAATTGAAAGGCTCAATTAAAAAAAAAAAGGATAAGCGTGAAGCAGAAAAGGCATCAGGTGAGTAAGCCTAAGTAAATTGTATGGCTGATAGGTAGCTGTGAGCTTGGTTAATTAGCTCACAACTTCAGCTGTGTCCTTCCATAAGTATATATATTAGAGGAAAACGTTGTGAGAGCTAGAAAGCAGTAGAATCCAGCGAAAGAAAGGAAAGAGAAGAAAGGAAAGAGAAGAAGTCAGTGAAGCTCTCTCTCGTGATTATAGATTTCAGTTGATTCTTCTTTGATATCCGGTTTCTAATTGGATCTTGTGATTGTTAGGGAAAAAAGACGAAGGGAACCTAGCATACTCAGTCTGAATTAAGCTTGACGTCTAAGTAGTGAGTAAATTAAGTTTCAGTTTTGTTTTTAACTCAAAGGTTTCCAGTTTTATGATTAAGATTAATTGTTGTAAATCTTTTAAGCTTTTTATTGCTTTTTATGATTGATGGTGATGATACATAGAAATGAAAGTATATGTTTTATGCTTATATTATCATTCAGAATCAGTTATATTATTTTTATGAATTATCAAGAAGAGATTATGATTTCTACAAAAGCACCATGTATGTACCCTTCCCCAGTTATGATTATGGTTGGATTTTGGGGCCATTCTACACGTGTATGTCATGAGTCGCTCTGCATGACCAGAGAAAGAGAAATAGAGTCGCTCTGCACTTGTATGACCAGAGAGTCGTTCTGCCCGAGCATGACTAGAGAAAGAGTAATTGAGTCGCTCTGCACGGGTATGACCAGAAGTTATTCATGACTTGACGTTTGCCCGAAGTATTTCGGCTTACGTATTGAGGATATCCCCGGTACGAATTTGGTGCAGATTAAGATTTTATAAAGTATTTAATTCTTGTTCAGTAAAGAGAAGCATTCAGCTTATTCAGTTTATTAAGTACGAAAGTAGATATATTATCTTATACCATGTATTACTGAATGCTTATTGTAAAGTGGTTTAGAAAAGTGTTTTAAAAATTTTTATTCACTCACTGGGCGTTAGCGCTCATCCTTTCACTCTTAAATATTTATCCAGGTAGCTGCTCGGTTGTGCGGACTCAGAATTTTTGAGGTGGGCCACTCGATGACATCATGAAGCATAAAAGTCATGCATTTTAAATTGTCATGTACATATTTAGAAATATGAGGTAGGCATGGTTGGGACGGTAGGCATGGTCGAGACTGTAAAGTGGTCAGGAGGATAGGCATGGTCAGAACGTGGTCGAAATTCTACTCGGTCTGTTCGGCCTACTCGGCTTACTTGACCTATTCGGCCCACTTGACCTACTCGGCCCACATGGCCTATTCGGTTTACTCTACCTACTCGGGTTTCTTACTCGGCTTGCTCGGATTTCTGGTCGGGACGGACTGATGTGTTAGATTTTAAAGTGGTCAGTTCTTGCTCCGATCGGTCATTTTTGACAAAATTTTTGTAAAGAACGAAAATATGAAAAGAAATTGCAATTATGTACATTTTCACTCTCCAATATTCTTCTTACATTTTGTTTGTTTAATAGCAAGTATTTCATATGGAAAACTCAGTAGAAAGTCATTTTATCATGATAGTAAAAGTTCAGCCCACAGGGTCTCCCTCGTACTCAAGAGAGAAGAGTCGGGGTGGGTCCTGTCAGATAACAACATGATCTCCCAAAATAACACTCACTATCATGGTGCTTTCCACATGTCGGACATAGAGAACCCCTATCTCTACACATACTAACACTCTGTTGACGACTACCCATTGGTTGGACTGAGGCTTGGCTAGAACTAGGTCCACGATTCGGTTGATAGTTGCTAGTCTGACCTGAAAACCTGCCTATTGCCTTAGGTATTTTGCTATAAGAGCCCCCTGCTGACCAGTTACTGTGCTTTTGCTTATGTTGTTCAAATCTGCGAGAGTCACTAAGGCCTCTTTCCACTCTCAATGCAGCTTCAAACAACTTACCAAACTCAACATGTCCAGAAGTAGTCACTATTGTCTTAATTTCCGATCGAAGTCCATCTTTAAATTTTCTCATACTCTTCTACTGTCATAGATCCCTGCACTAGTTTGAAAAATTCAGCTCTTTTCAAATCTTGATAGAAACGGGGATAATAATGATCATTAAATTGCTTTTTAAAATCCTCCCAAGTAATTCCTTCAGGAGTTCTTCGTTGAACTGATGCCCACCAATCATATGCTTTTTCCTTTAGCAAAAACGTAGCAAAAGAGACCTTCTGTTCATCTGTGCATCTCATAACTTCAAATACACATTCTAGTTCATTCAACCAAGAACTAGCACTATCTGGATCTCCAATTCCATCAAAATTCGTAGCTCCCAATTTTCGTGCACGCTTAATTGAATTCTCTAGCACTCGCGTTTGATACTGAACCATGGGAGTCAACAGTTCTGCAATTCTATCCCTAGGTTCCTCCCTAGGTTCCTCCCTAGGTTCCAGCACATGAGGTTGAGTTATAGGTGGGTGAGGGTGTGATTCTATCTCGTTTTCATCTTGGTTACCACTCCTCTCTCTTAGGTCAGCTACCGGTCTTGTGCGTGGGCGGCCAACTCGACGCATGATGCTGTTACAAAATCAAAGTTATGCATAAATGCATGAACTAAAAGCAAACAATTACTGTGGTCTAAGGAATTATAAACAGTGTTCTGATACCAAGTTGACAGGACCCACCCCGACTCCTCTCTTGAGTACGAGGGAGACCCTGTGGGCTGAACTTTTACTAGCATGATAAAAGAAATTTCGACTAAAATTTCCATAGAAAATACTTACTTTTAAACAAAAAAGAATATAATGAAAATATTGGAAAGTACAAAGGTACATAATTGCAATCTTTATACATTTTCGTTCATTACAAAAAGTTGTCAAAAATTGACCGATCGGACAAAAAACCGACCACTTTTTTAAAAAAACTAACCAGTCCATCCCGATCAGAAAAACCGAACAGGTTGAGTAAAAAACCCGACCACGAATGAGTAAGCCAAATAGCCCGAGTAGGCGGAATAGCCCGAGTGGCCCAAGTGGGCCGAGTAGGTCGAGTAGAAATCCGACCACGTTCCGACCATGCCTACCATCCCGACCATGCCTACCATCCCGACCATGCTTACCATCCCGACCATGCCGACCTCACATCTCTAAATATGTACATGAAAATTAAAAATACATGACTTTTATGCTTCATGATGTCATCGAGTGGCCCACCTCAAAATTTCTGAGTCCGCACAACTGAGCAGCTACCTAGAAAATATTTTAGGAGTGAAAGGATGAGCGCTAACGCCCAGTGAGTGAATGGAAACTTTTTAAAAACATTTCTGAACAACTTTTCAATATGCATCCAGTAATACATAGTAAAAATAATATATCTACTTTCATTCTTAATAAACGGAATGCATCTCTTTTCTTTTCAAGAATAAGATAATTTAGAAGATCTTAATCTGCACCAAATTAGTACCCAGGGATATCTTCAATACGTAAGCCGAATTTCTTCGTGCAAACGCAGAGTCGGGAATAACTTCTGGTCATACACGTGCATAGCGACTCAATTACTCTTTCTCTGGTCATACACGTGCAGAGCAACTCATGACATACACATGTGTAGAACGACCCCAAAAGCCAACAATAATCATAACTGTGGAAGGGTACAGACCTGATGCTTTTATAAAAATCATAATCTCTTCGTGATAATTCATAAAAATAATATAATTGATTCTGAATGTTAATATAAGCATAAAACATACTTTCAGTTCTCTATATAATCACCATCAATCATAAAAAGAAATAAAATGCTTAAATGATTTGCAGGCAATTAACTTTAAGCATAAAACTGGAAACTTTTGAGTTAAAAAAAAAAACTGAAAACTTAATTCACTCACAACTTAGACGTCAAGCTTAATTCGGACCAAGTATGCTAGGTTCCCCTACTTCGTCTTCTTTCCCTAACAATCACACAAAATCCAATTAGAAGCTGGAATCAAAGAAGAATCAATTGAAATCTATAATCACGAGAGAGCTTCACTGACTTCTCCTTTTCTCTTTCCTTTATTCCACTTGATTCTACTGCTTTCTAGCTCTCACAATATTTATCCTCCGGTATATATACTTATGGAAGGACACAGCTGAAGTTGTGAGTTAATTAACTAAGCTCACAGCTGTCTGTCAGCCATGCAGACCACCAAGGCTTACTCACCTGATAGCTTCTCTACTTCACACTTGTCTATTTTTTTTTTCGAATTGGGCAATGGGCCTAAATACATGGACATTACACTCCACCTTAAAGAGATAAATCACCTTAAGGTCAAAAGGATGGAACAATCTCTAATTCAGACCAATCCTCCTCTACCTGATGAACAATGAAGAATCAAAAATTAATTTCAAACGCAAAAATCCACCAATAATGCTTTAACAATACTTCAAATCATAACAGTTTACACACATATTGGAAGCAAAATAACCAAAACATTGGTTAAGTAGTACATGTTTAAGGCTTTCGACTCACCCATTCGAGGACAAGAACTTCTAGATTAGGCGAATTATTGAAGAAATCAACCAGCAGCAGTGCAGAGGCAGAGATAATATCAACGCCCAAATCCAGATAAATCAAATTAGGAAAGAATGGCAAATTACCGTTAAGAACTTAAGATAAGGGGCATGTGCCTTCATCAGAAAAATAATAATAGTTAATAATAATAATAATAATAATAATAACTATTTAATGTTGTAATATTGCATATTTTGAACACTAAAATACCATAAATTTTAATATAAAAAGATAGATAACCTTAAAAGAATCAACTTTACAAAAATGTTAAAAGAAAAGAGATTTACAGATATCTACTTTATATCCAATGATAAATAAAAACCTTGTACTGCTGATTACTCTAAAAAGTTCTGTTGCGGGCATAGTAGCTTCATCTTCTAGGTGTTCATAAAACTGTTGGAATTTTGAATGTAATTCAAGAGACACCAATTAAAAGTTGTGTCTATTCAAAATAGAATAACCAAAAGTCATATCTATTAAAGTAAAAAATTATATCTCTCCATGAAAGAGCTGCAACTCTTCCTAGAAGATGTGTCTCTACCAAGAAACACATCTGAGTGTATAAATTGAAATGAAAATTCATTTAAAGGATCCCGAACCTTCGATTGCACGACTCGTACTCGCTCTAGTTGGACCGTGAGAGTTCAACCGAATTTTTGCAATTTTTTTTGAAATGGCATATATTCAAAGGGCCCGAAGAGCCAAAGGGGACAACAAAAAAACAGAGACACAAACCACCAGCAACAAGAGCACAAAAACAACAAAAAGCCACAAGAAAACAAAACAGGAACAAAGAAGAAAAGAAAGAAGAACGCTGCAAGAACAAGGGCAGCAACTCAAAAACAGAGCCAACACAAAAGCAGACTCAAACATCAAACATCACCCCATTCCACAAAGTCTCCATCAAAATTGGACCCCATCTTAGCTAGGATATCCGCAAACGAATTGAACACTCTGGACTCATAGATCACCTGAACATCACCAAGAGTCGTCATATCATTGAGAATATCAGAGACGATGTTGAAATGATCAATGTTCCCAAAGTCACCAATATTCACCCATGACACCGCCATCTTCGAATCATTAACAATGAAAATAGAGCGACCTCTAAGAAACAAATTCGAAAAGCACAACCCCAACGCGATTTTAACATCCCAAATCTCAGCCACATTGGACTCCATGATACCCAAATGATAAGAAAACATGCATAAAATCTTCCCATTTGAGTCTCTCAGCACCCCTCCCACACCAGTCGGGCCGGACTTACCCAAAACCGAACCATCCACATTCAAATTTGAGATGATCATCTACTGGAGGCTTCCAATCCATGATTCTTTTCTTCTTCGACTTCATAGGATCTATACAGAAATCCTTCACGTTAATTAACAAAGATTGAATAGCATCCGTTGATCCTTTACCCAGGTATTTGAACCACCAAACCACCTGAAATTTAACCACTTCAGAAACCTTCAGCACTTTTGGTTCAATATTCTCAAAAACACGCTTATTCCTGCTTTCCCAAATAGACCAAACAATGGCGCAAAACGGGGAGTTCCAAGCTCTCTCATGCTTGAAAGCTGGACAAAGGCCACTCCACTCCTCCAACCACAACTTCACAGAGTTATTAAGACAACATTGAACCCCCCACCATTCCATACACATCCTCCATAACAAAGATGACCAGGAACAATTTATGAACAGATGATCCATGGATTCCACATACAAGCTACACAAAGGTCACTCCAAATTCGGAAGAATAGTCATACTATATTTGATTAGAAGTTCTCTCATCATAATTTTACCTCTCCGCAGCTGCCACATGAACAAATCAACTTTTGGAGGGCATATACCTTTCCATAATAACTTTGAATTATATCCTCATCAACGAAGGCATCCTCTAAGGATCTTCTAAAATACCCTACAGAGAACAACCCATTTGAGTTTGCCGACCAAGCAATGGTGCCTCTACGATTTTTATGAACTCTGAAGCAATCTATAAAAGTAAGGAACAACTGCCACTGGTCCTTTTTCCACCCAAAAAAAGGACGCCTAGTTGGGATATTCCAAACCCAATTCGACTCCACCAAAAAATCGAAGTTATTTACAGTTCCTTTCTTTAGAACAGCCAGCGCATGACACCTCAGAAAAGCATCCTTCAATCGCCTATCATCCACCTTAATCTCGGACCAGAAATTCACCCTATCACCACTCCCCACCACGGATGTGAACTCACCATTAATAACACTACCCGTTAGAGATCCAACATTTAACAGGCCGTCGATAGATTTTATAAAAAAGAGGCTCTTTTAGGATCCTGGACACTCCAAAACATGGAGGTTTCGTTGAAACCATATTTCGAACACACGACTCTCCTCCCAGTGAATTTTCATCTCTTCCGAACCTCCAAATCCACTTGGCTAACAATACCTTATTTTTATCCAAAATTCTCCCAATTCCTAAGCCACCATTACCTTTCCTTTTACAAACATCCACCCATCTCACAACATGAATTTTTCGTTTGACATCATTATCACCCCATAAGAAGCTTCTCTGAATCTTCTCAATGCGATTAGCCACACTCACCGGAATTCTAAAAACTGATAGAAAATAAGTAGAGAGGCTAAAGATTACCGCTTTTATCAACACCAATCTACCACCTTTAGAAAGGAATTTCCTCTTCCAAGGGGCTAAACGATTGTCAATTTTGTCAAACAAAATGTCCCAAAAGGACTTAGTCCCCACCCTTCCCCCAACGGGAAACCAAGAAAAGGAATAGGCAAGGAAGCTTTCTTTCACTTGAACAAAGAATTCTAATCAGTCTTGTCGTTGAAGATTGCCCTACCAATTCTCACCACACAAGACTTATGGAAATTAACTTTAAGACCCGAAGCCAACTCAAAACATCAGAGAATTCTCTCAGCATTTAGAAGGTACTCAACCTTTGGTTTCAAGAATAAAATCGTGTCGTCTGCAAATTGAAGGTGAGTAATATGAATCGAATTGTCATTGAAGTTTTTTTTTTTGCTATTAATTTTCCTTAATCAGTTTATTGATAAGGAAATAATTAATTATTTTTCCTAAATCAAACGTTTTAAATGAATGAGAAGGAAAAATGTCATTTCTGATTTTGTAAAGGAAATTATGGAAATAATTGATTTCCGATTTGGATTCTGATACTTACTTGATCACTAAGTAATCAAAATCGATGATTAATCATGAATAAATCTTTTAGAAGATTATTCTCTAATTAAATTTCCTTTATCATTTAAACCGTGGTTATCAACCAATTTCCAAATCAATCTATTTGACTTCGGTTATATAACACTTCATATATATGCGTTCTCAATCACGAAATTTAGAGCAATTTTATTATCTCTTCTCGTTTTTCTTCTCTGGTAAGTTCGAACCTTATTTGAGTTCGCTGAGAGTGGGTTGTGCATTGCACTTCTATTGTTAAATCGTTATATCATGAGAGACAATCGCCTTACACATACGGTGTTAGCCGATGAAATTATCTTAAGGACACCATGTGAAACATGGGCCTCGATTTCCCTGACTTTTTACTTTCTGTTTGTTGCTATCTACAGTTTGAACCAGATTGTTTTGGGTTTTAACGAACAACAATAGTTTATCTTGGATAACAGTCAACTGTAGAACTTCAAGTACAAAAGAATGAGTGAAATACTGTTTTAGGACATTACAACCATTTGCAAGCCTCTATCTACTTATCAAGTCAATATTTTAATTTTGCTGCACTGTTTCTTTTATTTGTTATTTATTGTTATTTAATTACAACAAGTTATTGAAAGAGTAAGCTTTTTGGTATCTTTAAAATTGTTGTTTACATTTTACTGTATAAACAATTATATTCTTCTTCTATTTTCCTTCACTGATTGTTATGTCTCCAACAATCTAAAACGGTATTTTTAAATGGACTCACAATCGGTGACCATGAATGGAATTAATTATAGAGGTGCATGAAAATACATCGAGTGTATTTTATAAGGCACAAAAGATTTGCAAGTGTAATGCTTGTTTGTTACACGTAGTAAACTATTTATAAACATGGACTTGGTCAGAATCATTTCAAGTAAACCAAGTGTTTGTATTTACTAATCAATTTTGATGTAGTAAAGATGAGAAACTTTATGTGTAAAGTGAGCAGACCATTAGAATATGCATGCATTATAATTTATAAGCACGTTTCTGAATTCACCAGTATGTCTGGCGTTGTCACTCCCAATTTTCAAACACCTTATTTAGATTCAAAGTAAAATTGGATCTAGTGAAGGGGTGCATTGTGACTGACTTATGTTCATATTGGCTTGCTACCAGTTTGACCAAACAAACTAGGATTTTAGAAGTTCAATTTTTTGGGTCAAATTGAAATGGATTTTGATGAAATTTTAGGACTCACTAGAATCTTGACATGCCATTCGCGTCAGAAGCGGAATTGGAGACTGTGTTTTGAGAATTATTTTACTAAGTGAAATTGACTTATTTTCATCGTGTTTGGAATAAATAAAGAATTATAGAGAGATCCAATGTCTCAATAAAAGACATTTCGAACCGTTGTAATTGGATACAAATTGTTGTGTCCATTTGGAGAATAAATACATTAGTATTATTTGATTGGTTTGATTCGAAGAGTCATGTCTCTTGGAATTTATTGTTTAAATTTCTAGAGTTATGTCTTTTAGTTAAAAGACATGTTGATAATTATGAGACTATAACTAAAGGTTGTGTCTTTTAATTACAACAAGATATGTCTCTTAAAATTAAAACCTTTTTATTTATGGTGATGATTAAGAATTATAACCTAAATGAATGGTTACTTAATTCATCATCTTTTATACTCCTGCATTATCTAATTCTTTTTTTTTTTCTTTCAATCATACAATATTTTCCAAAATAATCATGGCTATAAAAGTGCTAGGAAATCTGTCAAGCCCTATACATCACAGGGCAAGGATTCCAAGAAACTCAAAGGCCGTTGTCGGGTTTGTTGGAAGTCAGGACACAAGGTACAAGATTGTCATTAGTAATAAAATGTTCAAACTAATATTTGAGTTTGATATGTAATAACCAACAAGATTACTGTATATGGGAAATGGTTGTTTGGATAATATCCTATTCAAACTAAACGTAATTGTTACCAATGATATTAATAAAGTTAATAAGGGTTTCACTTACTTGAAAATACGAATTTCAACAAATAAGACCCTTAAAGTGTAGGGTTACCTTACAAAAGTTGAAGTTATTTTATCAAAGAGAACTAAATTAGGACCTAAGATATTTGATTGTGTTTTCATAAAATTTGTAAGCACAAGTGCAACATATATGTTCTTAATTATTAAATTTGATGTTATCTAATATACATCATAAATTTATTAAGCAGTTGCTCTGAAATGGAGTTATATCCAAAGGAAAAATTGTATATCCTTTGACAAAAGGCTTACAAAGAGCAAATTAAATTTATATCGAGGGTAATGAGTTTAAAGCCACTTAATGAGTCGAACCGGACGAAAACCTAACTTAGTTGATTGGAGATCCCATGGTCTAGGTTCAATAGGCAAACTGGTTTGGTAAGACTTAAATTATAGAACACACAATTTAATTCATTCCTATGATGGTTGGTGTGTTATATGTAGACGTGAAGGATATGTTTTGCATTTAATGACACTAATATCTTGTTATCAAGAGGAGTTAAGCATAAAACTTTTAATTAGTGTCACTTATATGATAGTAAACGTAGAGTCGCATTTATGAGAATGAAAAAGACTAAATTCTCTAAAGCTATCATGAAAACCGGGATCTGTTTAGGACTAAAATGAACAAAAACATATGAACTAACGTATATTAAGTAGTGTTATGTGTGAGACATATTGTCTTGATTTACTGTAACGGTGAACAGTTCAAGATCATCTGTATCCACTGCATCACCAAGTACATCCGACGTGTCTTCACTAGATAAGTTCAATTCCAAAAGACACTTCTCCTGATGCATAACACTTATATTCTTCTCAAATGCATTCCTTAGTAGTCTAAGATTGTCACATAAATGTAGGATCTTGAATTTTGATTCAAATGTGTGGTATTGTTGGAATTTTGAATGAAATTCAAGAGACACGAATTAAAAGTTGTGTCTATTCAAATAGAACAACCCAAAAGTCATGTCTATTATAGTGAACAATTATATCTCTCCATGAAAGAGATGCAACTCTTCCTAGAATATGTGTATTTAATAAGAGACACATCTGAGTCTATAAATTTGAATGAAAATTCATTCCAAAATTACAAGAATTTTAGTTAGAGTTTTTTGAGAAAGAAGGTTTAAGAATAAATTTCTGCACAAAGTATACATACACCTTATTGAGAGAAAATATACAAAGTTCGATATGCTTCTATTTTCTAGTGCTAGAAACTAGAATACAGATAGTTGTATCTTGGAAAACAGTCACCTGTAGAACTTCAAGTACAAGAGAATGGATGAAGTACTGTTTTAGGACATTGCAACATTTTACAAGACTCTATCTACTTATCAAGTAAGTATTTTTGTTTTACTGCATTGTTTCTTTTCTTTGTTAATTATTGTTATTTAATTATAGTAAGTTATTGAAAGATTAAATTTTTTGATATTTTTAAAATTATTGTTTACATTTTATTGTATAAACAATTATATTTTTCTTCTATTTTTTACATTTATTGGTGTGTCCCTAACAATAACAACCTTCCAATAACACTACAACTCAATATTACTTTATTAAGGAAGGGAGTCTCCCCACACTACAACACATAACAAATAATCATCACAAAGATCGAGGTATTCAAGATTACTGGTTCTGACCACAAATTTATTTATCATGTCATTGATATGGAACCAAATGAATTTTTAGTTTCTTAGGCTATCTCCGATCGTTTTTTTTTTTCATTTTTAGAGATTGAAAACATAATATTTTTAGAATATTTCATCTCTATAAATTTACAATTCCAATCATTCTCTATTTTACAATCTTCAAATAATAAAATATTATTATTTTACTTTATTATTTTTAACTAACTGTCTCCTACACCTAATATTTTTTACTTAAATTTTAGCTTGTATATTTTTTATATAACTTTCTCTAGCACATAATATTTGTGAATACTACCTATGTCAATTGCTAATACTACTTATGTCAATTGCTAATACAAAGATCAATGACTAATACTACATATGTCAATTTAATAGTTTTGAGCAATTTCCATGTGGGTCGTCTAGTAATTTTAGTAATTTTGGTTATTTTCCAAATTGATATGGTTGGAGTGGAAATGATTTGTTATAACATAGTGTTAACTTTTAAATTTCAATATTTGTATTAGTTTTATTTTAATTTTCAATGTACTTTTTTGTTATTTTTACATTGTAATATTTTAATTTAAAGATATTAATGTTATTGACGATTTGAAAACATCAATTAAAGTTGATGGTTTGAAAACATTTGTTTTGCATTGTAAAAAATACTTTTAGTTCATTGATTAAAATAGAAGGTATAATAAATAAAAAAATTAAAAATTATTAAAATATAGCCAATATTATACTTTGATGAAAGTTCTCAACAAAATATTTTTAATGGTATAATTTTTATAGTAATTAGATTTATGAATAAAGATTACAATAAATTAATTGAGTATAGTTATAAAAGTGAAAAGGATATAAGGGGAATTTAAAAAAGAATATGAGAGTAAAGTGAGATTATAGAAAGTAAATAGTGAAATGGAGATTGAGGATTTGAATCTCCAAATATGGAGATGAAATCTTGATCTCTAAAATGATTCTCCTCATTTCCTGTAAACTAGAGAACCATTGGACTGCTTTGGGAAATAGAGACCCATTGAAGTTGGTCTTAAGAGTCGGCACGTTGATATCAATAGGCAACACATCTCCATGAATATTACGCAATCCTATAATTTTCAATTCTTCTAGCATAGGGAAGCTACGAAACAACTTCTGCAGTGGGTTGATATTTGGAGGGTAATTATAAAGAGAAAGGAATTTAAAACACGAAAAACAAACCGTGCAATCAGGGATATTCAAGACAACATCCGAAAAACCTAGGCTTAACTTCACCAAACTTTTGCATGTTAATATGCTTTGAGGTAACCTGACATGCCTTTCCACTGCAAAACGGAATTTGAGTGTGAGGCTACAAACATTACGACCAACTGCCCAGCATATCAATTCTATGAGACGGCTGCATCGCTTTCTTGAAAATGATAATGTGTCTTGAGATGAAATTTTTGAATACTTTTGGATCGGGAACGACGGAGCACAAGCTTCACAAAATTGACAAACAATGTTCGACGATTTCTTTCATTGCCATCTGTAGCCAAATTAAAGAAAAAGTTGTAGCTTAAAGTCCAAACATTCTTCCATCTAGTTGATAATACACAAGTTTTAACGGCATCTTTTGCTTCAAGCCGAGAGATGATGTGGCTAAGAACATCATCTGGCATTCTACTTATGATGTCTTCCCTTTTATACTGCTTTTCAAGCAATTCAGAATCCATAATTTATTCACAAAGCTACAATACAACAACAAATTCGAAAATAATTAGATTGACAAGACAATATAAAGTTAAAATTAAGATTAAGCTTCATATAACTTACAATTATATCTAAAAAATGATAATTATAAGTTATATTCATAGTTTTTTCCCCATATATATATATATAACCTGTTTTCATATATATATATATATTTAGTTCGAAAATGATAATTTTATTAAAACAAATCAATACTAAATCAGAAAAAACAAACGAGCGTAATTCACTACTGACAAAAATACCCCTTAGACAAGGTTGCATTCACATCCAAAGGAACAATTGATTCATACGATTTCCTACATCAACCAGTAAGAATTCCTTCAACGTTTATTGAGGAAAATAAGCATTATCTCGCAAAAAATATATATCTACAAGTCTATGACTGCTCTGACACTTTTAAAGTATAAAATCCTCACCCTTTATAGTGTAAAAATAATAGAGTTTATGGAATATGCAACACTTGGTTCATCAGATAACAAGTGTCCAACAAGCATGCTGAGTATATTGAAGCACACAGACTCAATCAACACTTGAAACCATTTACAGAGCATCTATATATGCAAGGATATGCTTGTTGAACAACATTTATCAACAGCTGATCATGCTGTGATAAATGGTCAACGTTAATCACTTAACAGAAGGTTTACAATCAGTTAGCTAAGATAGTTAGTTATGTTGGAGAATTTCTCGGAACCGATGATCGCGGAATCGTCGTGCCTAATATATGCCCATAACTCATAGCAATTAATAACGTAAATAGCAGAAAAAATAGATGAGAGAAAATAAACCAATCACAACACAAGATATACATGGAAAACCAAATCGGGTAAAAAACCACGGGCTATCAGGACGATAGAGAAAATTCCACTATATGATAAATTGTTACAACCATATATTCCAGGATTCTCTCTCACACCCAAACCCAAACCATGCTCACAAGATCCTTACCAAGAACCCCACAATATCCCCTAGGTCTCCCCTGAATATCACATACGGATCTCTTACTTGATCTACTGATATTCCCTTAGATCCCTCCACGGATATTCCCACGGGTCTCTCACCCCGATCTCTCCACTATTCTCTGATGTTACATGGTGTTCTTTTTCTCCACACAAAATAACCTAGATACGGTTTATTTATATTAATTACAGGGAGTTTAACATAAAAGGAAATCCTACTCCTAAACGTACAACACTTACTTGTTCCACATAAATACTATTTCCTATTTATGACAAGTCTTCTTGTCACAGGACTTTCCTATTCTTCATGAAGACAAACTCTTTCATTTTCTGATTAGCATAAGAACTTCCAGAAGAAAACACTTTCCTATTTCCACGCACAACATTCCTCTTTGGGTAAAATACGTTGTTCCTGCGGTCTAGGTCGCGGTGTGCACCCCGCTTCCTATACCGCGAAAAGTCACTGTCAACTACCGCTCTCTATGCCGCGGTCCATGCCATAGCCTCTGCCACGCTTGATCGCCTGGACATGACCGCTCTCCGTGCTGCAGTCTAGGCGTCTGTCTGCACCGCGGTCTACGCCGCGGAACCCATCAGACTTCGTTTCTTCAGTTCTTCTTTGTCTTCAAACCTCCCTCAAACACCATCTTCAACTTCCAAACGTTATCCCACGTCTCAAGGAAGTACCACATCAATTGAGTCTTGTCTGGTTCATATTGGGTTCACTTGAGAATACGAGCTAGAACCTAACAATTCTCCCCTTTGACTTGAATTCTCAAGACCTTTGTCCACAACCACTATTCTCATCACCAAGAATCAACATACCCCACCACAAAGTATAACCACTTAGGAACGAACCATCCTAAGATTTTTTTTTCTTCTTCTTTTGTGTTCGTTGTTCCGGCACCATGTCGAAAATAACCTACTGAAAAATGTGGTGCAACTCCTCACGTCAGATTACCAGGGAGTTCGTCAGCCATCGACATCCTTGTCCACCATACATCTTGCATCACTTTCTGACCAATGCTTTGTGCACAATTATGGACCACTAGCAGCAACATATCCTCTTCCATGGCCAGTGGGGAAAACTGCCAAAAGGATAAACATGCCCTTGCATCACCCAATCCTGTGAAAGACCTTTCGTCCTTGCATCACATACCTAGTGAAAGACTTGCTGCCAGTACGAGGAGTGCTTTACCGGATAAACCCCACACCACCACCAGAGACTTCGAGCCTTCATTTTTTTTAATATTTAATAAATGCCTTGTGTAACCCAGATTGGACTTCCATGACTTGTACCTGCCACCACAAGCCAAAAAAAAAAGTTCTCTTTAATCTCTATTTTTCTTTTCATCAAACCCACCGAGTTCGAAACCTCTTTCAAGACGTATCTCCTTTGCTAAACCATACTAGGCAACTATCATAATCATCATCCCGATTACCACCAAGTCCTCCATACGATCTCCTATAAAGACTTGTAAAAAATGCCATTGCCGAACCAAGCTACCAAGTCCTCCATACGACATACCGTAAAGACTTGAAATCGTCATCGTCATCGTCAACCAAGGCTCTGATACCAATTGTTGGAGAATTTCTCGGAACCGAAGATCGCGGAATCGTCGTGCCTAATATATGCCCATAACTCATAGCAATTAATAACGTCAATAGCAGAAAAAATAGATGAGAGAAAATAAACCAATCACAACACAAGATATACGTGGAAAGCCCAAATCGGGTAAAAAACCACGGGTTGTCAGGACGACAGAGAAAATTCCACTATATGATAAATTGTTACAAGCATATATTCTAGGATTCTCTCTCACACCCAAACCCAAACCCAAACCCAAACCCAAACCCAAACCACGCTCACAAGATCCTTACCAAGAACCCCACAATATCCCCTAGGTCTCCCCTGAATATCACCCACGGATCTCTTACTTGATATACTGATATTCCCTTAGATCCCTCCACGGATATTCCCACGGGTCTCTCACCCCGATCTCTCCACTATTCTCTGATGTTACATGGTGTTCTTTTTCTCCACATAAAATAACCTAGATACGGTCTATTTATACTAATTACAGGGAGTTTAACATAAGAGGAAATCCTACTTCTAAACGTACAACACTTGTTCCATATAAACACTATTTCCTATTTATGACAAGTCTTCTTGTTACAGTACTTTCCTATTCTTCATAAAGACAAACTCTTTCCTTTTCTGATTAGCACAAGAACTTCCAGAAGAAAACACTTTCCTATTTCCACGCACAACATTCCTCTTTGGGTAAAATACGTTGTTCCCGCGGTCTAGGTCGCGGTGTGCACCCCGCTTCCTATACCGCGAAAAGCCACTATCAACTACCGCTCTCTGTGCCGCGGTCCGTGCCATTGCCTCCGCCGCGGTCCACGTTGCGCTTGATCGCCTGGACATGAGCGCTCTCCGTGCTGCAGTCTAGGCGTCTGTCTTCAGTTCTTCTTCGTCTTCAAACCTCCCTCAAACACCATCTTCAACTTTCAAACGTTATCCCACGTCTCAATGTAGTACCACATCAATTGAGTCTTGTTTGGTTCATATTGGGTTCACTTGAGAATACGAGACAAAACCTAACAAGTTACAGATTCTGTATTTAGAAATAACCTCTTTGAAACTACTAAATATATTTGGTTATTTTGAAGGGGAAGGTATTTCTAAATGCAGAGTCTGTCAGAACAGTGCTTCAGGTAACTGGTTTTTTTTTTCAATAAAAAGTTGTTTTAATCTATAATTTTGATACTTATAACTGTGTGCTTGATTTCTTGATTTCTCATCATAGGTAAATTTATCTCCTGTGACTATAGGACTGAGGGGAGAACAAATCATTAAAAACAAATATATTAGCGGAAGAGAAACGTACATACAAGAACAGCTAAGAAAAAAAATATATCTATCATTTTCTCTCCTCTAATTGAAGGTTCTGCACTTTAAGCTCTGATTAAATTTATATCTATGATTGCTATATATTTCTACTGGCTCTCTATAGTAAATGATTATTTATCTTTAATTTTTTTTTTTCATTTTAGTATTTTACCATCTTAAGCATCTCCGACTCCAATCCGAAAACCATTTTTTTGCAGCTTTTGTGTTATGTGCAATTTTCATACTATTTATCATTTCTATTTCTAATCCATTTATCAAATTTTACATGAAAAACGAATATTTATTTTCTATGAAATTAGTACATTTAAGAAATTTAATTAATTTAATTAAGATATTATATTTATTATTAAGTTAACTTAAATATTACATTACATAAAAAAAGATTTTATCATTATGAAGTTTTTAATGATTTTTTAATATTTTATTTTAGTTATAAACTTAGTGTTTTTAAATTAATTAATTAATTTATATAAAATATCAGTATAATTTCGTTATAATATACTTAATTTTAGTTTATTGTAAATGTTAAATTAGATAATAATTAAATTAAAACAAATATATATTAAACGAATTCATATTATATATTATAAAAAATGATAGAATTGGAATAAATTTGATTGGCTAAGGTTAAAATTGTGATTAAACTAAACTTTTACCTAAGGGATACAATTGAATTAAATTTTAAGTAATGGTAAAATTGTAATCGAGTGAAATTTTAGAGATTAAAAACATTTTTTTTTTACAAAAACAAATTTCGTTATTAAAGAGAAAAATTGTAATTAAGTGAAATTTTAGGTATATTAAAAACAAAATTTAGAAAAATTGTGAAAACTTGCGTCAGATCTATTGTGTTACGCTAGATCTTGGCGCAACACTATGAACACCCACAATTTGGCGTGAAGTTTTCCAGTCCGATTGGACAGCAATTTTTGCTCCATTTTGGCCTTGTGGGTGTGTACTACTTTGTTAGAAGCTACATGAATCATACATACTCCAAATAAATTTCATTCAATTTTATATTATGTTCTTTCTTCATTTATTCTTTTTTTTTTCCAACAATTATGAGTTTTATCACAAGGTTCATTACAAGATTTTTATTTTGGAACATACGAGAAGGAAACAATAGTAATTGAAAGACAATTAATATGTTTATCGGATCTTTAAGAAACATAGTTCAGTCTCACCATCTCCAAACATGACAACAATACACATTGTTCAATCCTATCCTATTATTTCACCCAAAAAAAAAATCATTTCCCTGCAAATTCAATCAAGCTCATACATCCAGCAATCATAAAATTTATGGTCTTTAATGGAATGGGGAGGGAAAAATAAAACGAAAGAAAAAAGACGATAGCACTAAAGCTCTTCGGCTGTAATTAATCAACAATGATGCCAAGTTGATTTTGCCTGGTATTGGATTTCTCCTTAGAATTCTTGCATCCATATGAATCTTCTAATCCTGAGATAGAAATAATAAGATTAGAGAAACAAGTAAACAATACATCAAATTCACACAAATTATAATAACCATTAAAAGCTATAAGAACTCACCCATGAATTTAAGTAGGCTTAAATATCCCACTTGTTTTCATGAATAATTATGTTCATGCCCAAATTTTGTTCAACTTCGGTTATAAAATCCTGTTGCATATTGGTCAAGGTAATTTCATTCAAATTAGTCAATTTTTCCAATCCATTAGCTTTCTTCAGTCTTGCGCAATGTACGTCTGATCTCTGATTCTCTTAGAGCATCAATAATTTCGGATCTTTTGTTGCAAAGAATGAATTAAGTGACAAGTCTTTGATCTCATATTCCTCTATTCCTGAAACTTGTTGCGTTATATCAACAACAATTTTTCTTTTCTCGAAATTTCAGAAGTGGAAATGGTGAGATATGTCACATTTTTTAAGGTGTGTTGTGATGATATCACTCATTTAATAACTTAAAGTTTAAAAGACACCTATTATGGTGAACTACCCAAATTGTCCCTAAACTTTAATTTTTAAAAAGCAACTTTCTGAACTCGTTGGTATCTCCCCAAAAAACTTGTCTGGAAAACTTGACTATGTCTCTAAAAAAGTTGTCTCTCTCCAGATTCTGCAGTAGAAGGTAACAAATATTTATGATCTTCACTTAAATTTCTTTTATGCATTTCAGATGTTTTGCATTCATTTCTGTATGATTTAACAATGTATCCATTCCTCGATAACAATGTATCCATTTCAGATTCTGCACTAGAATGTATGAAAATGAAAAACTTCCGTGCTTTTTTCTTGTGTCATCGAGAATGTGTACAGATGAATCGAGCTTATTTAATATTGGAACGAACTTTTGTTTAGTTTGAAAAAAGCTCGATTATTTGAAAAAAATGCTCGATCCCTTAGGAAAAGTTCTCGATCCTTGGACAAAAGTTCTTGAACTATTATAAAAGTTCTCGATAATTTGACAAAAAATCTCGATCCCTTAAAAAAATTATCAATCCCTTAGAAAAATTTCTCAGTCTCTTAGAAAAAGTTCTCGGTCCCTTAGAAAATGTTCTCGATTCCTTGATAAAAGTTCTCGATCATTTGACAAATATTCTCAATCCCTTAAAAAAGTTCTCGAACCGTTAGAAATGTTCTCAATCCCTTAGAAAAAGTTCTCGTTCATTTGTTAGAAGTTTTCGATCCCTTGATAAAAGTTATCGATAATTTGATAAATATTCTCAATAAAAGTTCTCGAATCGAACCGTTATAAAAGTTTTCGATCCGTTGTAAATTATTCTCGAACCCTTGAAAAAGTTCTCGATCCCTTATAAAAAGTACTCGATCCATTTGAAAAAAGCTCGATCCCTTTCCAAAAAGTTCGACCCGTTTGCAAATATTGTCGATCAATTATAAAAAAAGCTTGATTCCAAAGAACATGTTGTCGATCTGTTACAGTTGAGAAATTTTTGTAATTCTTAGTACTTGTAAAAGTAATTTTTTTTATTTGTTAATAATTATTTGTGATGACGATTTTCACAGGACAATGGATCGGGTTAGATTAGTAATATCTTACAACGGTCGATGAGAGCAATTACCTGATAGAAGTCAGAGGTTTCTTGATTCCGATAACCAAAGAATGTATGTGTCCAGAAATATGACTTACGAAGAGCTGGTGTCGATCGTACAAACTGTTGTGAAGTACGATATGAACAAATACATTGCTGATCTACAATCTATATCAATCATTTCCGGGACAACATGTCGCACATTTATAAGAAATGACGACGATGTTTTGTTTATGTTAGAGGAAGATAGGGTGATCCCTCAAGTATGTGTCAGTTTAATTGAAAGGGCTGCAGGATGTGTCATAGGTGAAGAAATCCCTCCTCATGATAATACCCAACATTTTCGATCTTCAGGCGGAAGCAACCAGTTGTTCACAGAAATAAGTGGGATTGACAGTAGGGAAAACCTATGTGGTGTCCCACCGGAAGTAGCCGACCATGGTGATATAGTTGGAGCTCAATTGGATGATGATTTTGGTTGTCATATTGAAATGAATGCTGGGCAGTACAACCACCAATACAATAAGATCTATAATGAGTGGAACAATGAACCTCATAACTTACCAATCCATGAAGTGGCTAATGAGCAAAATTTGCATCCGGTACATAATGTAGCAAACAATGAGGAAGATGAAGAACCGTTCGAAATCGAAAGACGTGCAAGACGTGTACACATATGTAGTTCCACTGCAGTACATATAGCTAGGACATCTGAGGTCCGGCCTGATGTAACTCCAGCTGATTCTGAGAATGCCAGAACGTGGGTTATTCTAGGAACAGAATCATACTCGTTTGGTATGGGTGGAAGCAGGAATTTGGTAGAAGATGAACCTACCAGCATGATATATAAAGGTCAATTTTTTCCTACTAAAAAGGATTTGAAGAGATTGGCTGGACATTTTACAATGCGGCACAACTTCGAGTGGAAGGTGAAAATGTCGAATAAGACAACATTGCATCTGGTTTGTTTGATGGACAATTGTACGTGGAAGTTAAGAGCGGTTAGGAGAGATGAAGCGACATACGTTTAAGTAAGAAGTTTTATCAACGAACACACTTGTCCGTTGGAGGAGATTCACTTCCGCCATCGACAAGCTAGTGCAGTCATAATTGGAGAAGTGGTTGCACCTAGATTGCAGCAACAGGATGGTCGACTAATGCGTCCGAAGGACATAATCGCCGACATGAAAACAATGTATGACATCCAAATAATGAACAGTAAGGCACATCAAGCCGTTGATTATGCATTTTCATTGACCTATGGAATGCATGAGGAAAGCTTCCAACTGCTGCCATCATTTGGTTAAGTGTTGGAACAACAAAATTCTGGAACAATTACTGGCTTACAGTGCGATGAAAATGGTAAATTCCTTTACTTTTCATGTCGTTGGGTGCCTCGGTCAGAGGATTCCAGAGGTGTATGCGTCAAGTTATTGCCGTTGATGGTACCCATTTAAAGGGTAGATTCGGGGGCACAATGTTTGTTGTAACTGCACAAGATGGGAATGAACAGGTTTATCCAATTGCTTTTGGGTACGGTGACTCGAAAAACAACCTATCATGGGAGTGGTTTTTAGATTGCTTGAAAGGTGCTCTCGGCCATATAGATGATTTGGTTTTCATTTCTGATCGACATGCAAGCATTGAAGCAGGGATTTCTAAAGTGTTCCCTTATGCCACCCATACCATAAGTTGCTGGCACTTTTATGAAAATATTAAGAAGTGATATCATAGAAAGGATGTTGTTGCAATAATGGACAAAACAACCCGAGCGTACACCGAGTTGAAATATAACCGGCACATAGAAGAGTTACGAAACTTGCACCCGAATGCATATGAATATGTAATTGATGCCGGTCCACAGAAGTGGTCCCGTGTACACTGCCCCGACATAAGGTATAGGGTCATGACAACAAATGCTGCAAAATGCATAAAATCATGCCTTAAATTTGCACGGCAACTGCCTATGTTGACTTTGGCAGAGTTCATTAGGAATATGCTACAACGTTGGTTTCACGATCGGCATAGGGCTGCACAATCCATGCGTCATCAGTTGACCGACGCAGCACATCTTGTGATCCTCAAACGTGTTGACATGTACAATTTTATGATCGTTAATCCAGTTGACTGGAACATATTCTCGGTGAAGCGGGCTGGCAAACAGTGGACCGTTGACTTAACCTGGAAGACCTGCACATGCAATAAATTCCAAATGGACATTCTTCCATGTTCTCATTCTCTCGCTGCAGCAATATACATCATACAATTTTGTGTACGGTTAATATTACTTAAATGTGAATCCTATCGTTTTCAATGTTTTTACAGGGACCAAAACATGGATTTCACATCTCTCTATGCGGACTACTACAAGCGACAAACACTTATTGATGCGTACTCGGTTTCTATTATGCCGGTTGGACATCCTTCCATTTGGATTATGCCATCTGACATCGCTGAGAGAGTCATTTTGAATCCAAGCTCCAGGAGACAAGCAGGCCGACCGAGGGCTTCACACCGTATCTCGTCTTCAGAGAGAACAACTACACAGAATTGTAGACGATATCGACAACCAGGGCATAATTCGAGGAGATGTTCTAACCCAACTTTGAGTAATAAAGGTCCAAGCACAGTTATTCCTGAGGAATACAGATGCAAGTGTAGTATCTGTCATACAGTTGGTCACAACAGACAGACGTGCCCTACTAGGGACTCCACCGTGGAATGATTTGAGGCGTTATCATGATGACATTATGATAATTTGAACTCATTTGACTTGTTCATTAACTAAAATGCAATTGTATTTAAATTTGATTTGAGACTGAAATGCAATTGTATTTAAATATGATTTGTATATATACAAATGTAAACATTTTTATACAAAATAATTGGTAAATATATAAAAGAATTGGGACATATACAAAAGAATTGGTAAATATACAAAACAATTGGTAAATATACAAAACAATTGGTACATATACAAAATAATTGGTACGTATACAAATGAATAACTACATAAATCTAAACGAGTCGGGAGTTTTCAAATATTTCAACGGCCATCTTCTCCCGAATGATCCTCATATCGTCTTCCGACCAATCGAAATCCTTTATGTCCGCTAGTAAGTACTCGATCAATCTCAACGTGTGGGGACCACAGTTACCTCTGCAGTTAGACACATTAAAAAGCGTTAATAAAACATTAGGTTTATAATAATATAATCTTAAAGTTACTATTACGAAATGTCTTACGATTTCTTCTGCTGGGGGACGTGTTTTTCCGACACCACGCTGATATCAAAAGGCTTACTTGTCTTCTCAAATTTCTGAAGTTCAGCCTGTCATGCAGTATGAAACCCATCCTGATGCAACATCGAGGGCACAAAGTAGAGCAACGGAGCTACCTGCTGCTTTCGGATATGAGCTGCGACCTCCTGTCTCCAGGGGTCGACTATGAACATCTTCCCGCATGTGAGGTCCACAGTCACCAGTATCCAATGTTGCTGTCCAATGTTGCACGGTATCAAGACCTATAAACGTAAACAGCAGGTGTTAGGATGTACAAAGACAACTATATATACAATTGCAAACCATGTCAATTAACACTTACCATGTCAACCTCGTGCCACAGACGACATCCAACCAGGGCACCCCAAGCACCGTCGTAAGGTCGTCATCCTTCCACCACGACCTCAAAACATTCTAACGCCTCGGGGTGATCTGCCCACGAGAATCATGAGGCATCATTTTCCTGTACTGGTGCTCCAGAAAGGACTGTAGAAACACAAACTCAAAGTTATTACTGTTTTCCATATAAATCTACAAGCATGCGTAATCATTACTAATTTCAATACTTACAAAAAATTACGAGTCCAATATGTTGATCATCAGACTGTACACATTCGGGAATGCCCGTTGACGCTTCCGAAGAATATGGAGGTACGCGTCCATATGCTGGGAATATAAACACGTAAAGATATGTTAGGAGGCTTACACATCTAAAACAAATACTATAAACAGAATTTACAATCCCACATACCTCATCATCAACATCCATGAAATTGGTCTACAACCGATGGAACCATTCAGCATCAACCGGCTCGAGCAAATCAACATCACGTCTGCATTAATGTTCCATCAGCTACATATTTATATAATGCATTAGAAGAAAAACTGCCACCTAAATAACAAAAAAATTTACTTACAATTCCTCGTTTACGTTTTTTCTTGAAGGCTCGGTAAGCCTTCAACTGGTCACCGTCCACCAGTCCCTTGGGATTAAATACGTGCTCAGGTCCCTTTAGTATTACCCTCGCCCTCTTAGGTCGGCACAGATCTGTGTATGGGCTAAGCAACTGCCAACAGCGCTTCAGTACACGTCTCTACTGTCGAACTTCCCCCACCGGGGTATGCTGAGATGAGGATGGGGGAGGGGGAGCCTGCTGCTAGAGAGGATGTAGTTGAGGGGGCGCATGCTCCTCGCTCATAGGGGGATGGGGGGCCGGCTGTTCGAGGGGAGGTGGATAGGGCACCTGCTCCTCGCTCTTCGAGGGATGAGGGGTCGGCTCCTCGCTCTGAGGTTGAGGGGGAGAGGGAGCCTGTTGCTCGATCTTCGGTTGAGGGGGAGGGGGAGCCTGTTGCTCGACCTTCGGTGGAGGGGGAGGAGGAGCCTGTTGCTCGATCATCGGTGAAGGGGAAGCCAGCTCCTCGCTCATCGGTTGAGGGGGAGCTTGCCAATTGCTATGAGCGGGAGGGGGGGTTGGCTGCTCCGTCATCGGTGGAGGGGAAGGGGGAGCCTGCTGTTCATTCCGAAGGGGAGGCTGGCCTGACTGCTGACTTGGAGGGGGAGGGGGAGGGGGAGGGGGAGGAGGAGATTGAGCCTCACTCTCCAGATCTGCCCCTCCGGTATATGGGTCCTCTGTATGCTTATACATATACGGCCTGAAGCTTTGAAAGCCTCTGATCAATGCAAGCAACTTCCTATGTTGTTGTTGTCAATTCTCCTCGCTCTTCCAGATCAACTCCAGCAACTCCTGATGCTGTTGTTGTCGATCATCCTCACTCTTTCAGAGGGCTTCACATAACTCGTTCAACTGTTGTTCTAAACGGGCTTGAAATCATGCAACATTGTTAATACTAAAACAATCAACAGATCATCCGGTAAAAAAAACTACAATCTCAACTTACCTCCCCATCAAGTCCAATGTCTGCATGGAAATACCCTGTATCGCACCATTTCCTGGGGTGGTAAACCGAACCTTTCTACGTCTCACTCACCGAGGAGAAGGTGAAGATCCACCATGCCACTAAAATCTGGACCTGCATTTGTAGTCGGACCCTCTTCCTCCTTATCGGGACGAACTGCACTTGTAGTCGGATCAGGGACAGTAGGAAGGTGAACCATATCGTCCTGCACATATGAGCTCCCCCCCTCACTTAGGCTTGTGAAGTACGGTGCCACCGCCTCAGCTGCTGTGGACACGATTTTAGTTCTCGCAGACATCTGAAAGCGTAGTTAGATGAATGTCATTGTTACTTATAGTAAGTAATATAACATATGATTAACAAATAAAATAATTACCCTAGCACTAAAAATCTTGTCAAGCTTCTTCCCTCTGGGTTGTTTCGTCAACTCCCACTTCAACATACGAGGACAAAGGTCTGTAACCCTTCGAGTCCTGAAATCGACGCCCAGTTGGGGGATCACCTCGAAAACAAATATCTGCATTAAAGATAAGTACAGTTATAATAAAAAAAATTATTATAAATGTAATGTACATGTTGGAAATCAAATTTCTTGCCAAAAGGGCGTGTGATAGGCTGTAGATGTTTTACCCCTCCACAGAATGTCCAACATCGCCCTATGACTGCTAGCGTCTTTCCTCACGATGTTGCGGTAACACATGCTTGAATAAAAATATAGAATACATATAGAAGTGGGCACCCCACGGGAACGTATCGAAGGCATTGAGTTCCTCTACCAACCGAAACTGCCAAACTGGAATCTTCAATCTCTCCTCCACCCCCATCAGTTCAACATGTAAATAAGACACAACTTCACAACATCGTACGCTTGTTGAAACTCTCCGCGGGTAAGAACAACCCTCAAGTCATCCAACGATACCTCATCATGTGCACGAAAGTACCGTTGATGTATGCCATTCTCAACTGCAACATACATACTCGTGTCCGGTACGACTCCAAAACGTAATCCGGTGATGAAGCTAAATTTCACCTTCGAAAACCTGACCACATGGTTCCCTAACAAGAACCACATCTCATCTATCGGCCCATCATGGTCCAACTTCCGCAATAGCAGCTGATGAATAACACCACCCGAAAAATTCAGCTCCCGGTGCATTGATATGAAATGCCCAAAACAGGAGGTCATGAACCGATGCCGATCCTCAACAGCAAACTCTTCAGGGACCCGATTAAATGCATCGTCTATACGGGCGAGGGCTTCAAAATGGTCATGTCGGGTCAATTTTCCCTTGAACCAATCTCCCTTTGGAGTTTTAAGCAATTCCTTCAACATGCTCGTCATCTGTAATGTCACAGAAACAATACATCAGTAAACTGTAAAAAATTAGAAAATATTATCGATCGTTTGAAACAAAATCTCGATACTTTGAAAATATTCTCGATCCTTTGCAAAAGTTCTCGATCCTTTGAAAAAGTTCTCGATCCTTTGCAAAAGTTCTCGATCCTTTGAAAAATGTCTCGATCCTTTGCAAATAGTCTCGATCCTTTCAAATTAGTCTCGATCCTTTGAAAAACCTCTCGATTCATTGAAAATTCTTCTTGATCATTTTAAAAAATCTCGACCCTTTCAAAAACATTCTCGATCGTTTAAAAATATTCTCGATCATTTGAAAAACCTGTCGATTCTTTGAAAATTCTTCTCGATCATTTTAAAAAATCTCGACTCTTTAAAAAACATTCTCGATCGTTAGAAAAAATTCTCGATCCTTTCAAAATAGTATCGATCCTTTGAAAAACCTCTTGATTCTTTTAAAAATCTTCTCGATCAATTTATAAAACATGGACCCTTTCAAAAACATTCTTGATCGTCACAAAATTATTCTCAATCGTTTGAAAAAATTCTCGATCCTTTGAAAATAGTCTCGATACTTTTAAAAACCTCTCGATTCTTTGATAAATCTTCTCGATTCGATAAAAAATCTTCTCTTCTCGATCATTTTAAAAAATCTCGATCCTTTGAAAAACATTCTCGATCGTTACAAAAATATCCTCGATCGTTTTAAAAAATTCTCGATCCTTTGAAAATAGTCTCGATCCATTGAAAAACCTCTCGATTTTTTGATAAATCTTCTCGATCATTTAACAAAAGCTTGATCACTTTGAAAAACATTCTCGATCGTTAGGAAAATATTCTCGATCGTTAGGAAAATATTCTCGATCGTTTAAAACAATTTCTCAATCCTTTAAAAATATTCTCGATGCTTTTAAAATGTTCTCGATCCTTTGAGAAATAATCTTGATCGTATGATAAATTTCCTCGAATATTTCGTTAAAATTTCCTCGATTTCGCTTGAAATATTCTCGATTTATTATTTTTTTTTTAAAAATGCTCGATACCACAATTTCATCTTTCTCATAACATATTCAACCTTATTTCAAACCCAAACCAAAACCACAACCATTGTAAACCCTAATCTACAATTTCAATCAATAGAACAAGTCTAAAATGCAATGATAAGTTATCAACAAAAAATCGATAGATAAAACAAATTGAACTTACCTCTGTCAATCGCTGGGAAATGTATTATATTCCTGTTCCGATTAATAAGCTGTCGATTTCCTCGTCGTCGATTTCGTTGTCATTGGTTTCTTTCTCACTGTTGCTTTTCTCAGACTCACAAAACGATAACTTTCTCTCTTTTTCAATTTTGTCGGGGTATTCTCGTCTCTTTACCTTAAATGGTGTCTTTTAAACTTACATGACTAAACTGGTGATATTTGCACAACACCCCTCTGAAATAGTGCCATTTATTTTTCGAGCCCAATTTCAGAAATCTGAACCCACTAACTATGGCAATTGAAATGCTTCCCTCTAACTAAATCGTCGTAAATCTTTCTCAACAGTCAACATGGTCTCCTTACCAGGCCTTGTTCAACAAAGATGTTTGTGCCACAAACATCTTTGATTCGCTTTGGGTTAATTGTTTCATGTAGACCTGCTTAATTACTTCTTACCGGAAACTTACGATATTTGATAAGTCAGTTTGATTTTTGACAATATTCATAACTGAACTGTCAAATTGTTTAACTTCTCTTCTTTTAATAGGCATAAGATTTTATTTTTTTTCAACTTCCAAAATTGTAACAAGTTAAAGAAAAAGTTATCCCAATACAGGTTATGGTAGTTGTAATAGTTCAAAAAAAAAAAACCATTCTTTGTTTCGATTTTTTTTTTGTTTGAAATTATTATTTTGTTTCATTTACAAAAGGGAAAGAAAAAAAAACTCAACTCAAAACTTTTAATAAGAAAGTACCCAAAAGGCCAAAACACAAAACAATACTTGACCCTTATTTGATTTAAAATACCACCCTTGTTTGAATTTAGAGATATGTGATTTCCAGATCTAAAAATGTTTTTTTTTCTTTTGTATTATTGGATTTTTTGAAAGAAGATCTAGAATCTTCAATAATAGAGATTAATCTTCATCGATGGAGATTTTGATCTCTATTATAGGAGATATAAGATTTATGGTTTTTTTTTTTAATTTTTATTGATTGTTTTGTCTGTATGTTTGTGATGATAGATAAGAAAAGATGGGTAAGAAAAGAAGAAGGATAACGTGTTTAAGGGTTTGTAAACATTGTAGTGTTTTTAGAACTCTTTTGTCAAATCTTTAGTAATTTTAATTTAGGTTAAAATTGTAGTTAACAAAAAAAAAATGAAGTGTAAAAAGACATTAAGTGTATTGTCAATGACATCTCTCTTTAATAAAATATAAATGTAATAATAAGTTTTATGGATGGTAACAACATCATCCTTTTGTTTTTCATTTTATATTTTTTATATTTTAAAAAATAATTATATAAATACTGGGTCAACTAGGGCTGACCGGGTCATAGTGAATCGACCTGAACCCCATTTTAAGTGCTCCAAGTCCGTCCCAAACGGATCGGATCCCCATCGATTTGAGTCGCATAATTGGATTTCAAAATATTTATTTGTTGGAAATTTTGAACTGAAGATCACGGAAGCGTCGTGTCTAATATTCGTCCATAATTCATAGCAATTAATAACGTCTATAACAGAAAATTATATGAGAGAAAATAAACTAATTACAACACAAAATATACATGGAAATCCCAAATCCGGTAAAAAACCACAAGGTGTCAGGACGATAGAGAAAGTTTCACTTTCCTAAACCACAGAACATTATCAAGTCCCCAAGCTCACAATAGAGCTTTAGACTCTCAGCTCAAAACACTTTCCTTTTCAGTCAAAAATTTTATGTTTCACTCATGCTTATGATTGACTATGATGCATGTCACAGTTGCTTACTCTCACCCGTTTCTTAAATCATTGCAAGTCACCTGAAATTTCATCACTCAGAAAACTGCGATTCATACATCAATGTTTGCACCGAGACCGCTGTCCATCGTTGTGATTCACACAACTCTCTTGACAGTGTTGTTCCACTGGTATTGGACCGTTGTACAAATGTACAGCGCAGACACAACGCCTCTTACCTGATCTCGTTTTCTTTAGCCGTTTCAGTTCTTTTGGTCTTCAACCTCCCTCAAACAACACTATTACAACTTCCAAACGTTTCCCACGTCTCTAGGAAGCTCCACATCAATTGAGTCTTGTTTGGTTCAATTGGGTTCATTTAAGAATACGAATCAAAACCTAACAATATATTTTTTCTCTCTTAACCATATTCTCTATGTCTCAAATCAGATCTGTGCCTATCCTGTTCTAAAAGGAGGAATTTAAAAAAGAAATAGATAACTGCATGAATTTAAAATACAGCGCTTTTTGTTATTTTTTATATACGTAGTATATATATGAATGATAAGAATATGCTGCATTGGAGAATATGAAATGTTGGCCATTGAATATTTACCATATTTCTTACATTCTCTTTTTGAATATTAAAAAATGTTGTTATTGAAGCAGCAACAACTTCAATCACTCAGCTCCCTTCAGCCATCCAGTTATATTTTGTTTTTCACATATAGTTTATTTATTTTTTAATTAATTCTGGATTTCTAGTTTTTTTTTTCAGCCATTCGGTTGTATAAGTTAATCTATACAAACATTAAAACATATGATGAACATGGTTAGTTTGAAAAGTATAAAGTAAATAAAAAAAAAATTGATCGAGTAAAAAACCTAAAATGAGGAGAAGTTACTTTTAGTTTGCTTGTGTGTTATTACATTTACCATAACAATATCTAAAAAAAGTTTAATTATAATAACTTTTTATTTTAAAAATCCAACAATTACCAAAAAATACTCTTAAAATAATAATATTAGAATAGTGCTGCACTGTCTAAATTAGTTGTCACATGTCATGCCCAAATGATGTTGGTGTGGCATGTGAGTTGTGAAAATGAGATTATTCTAGACAATCCAAAAAATTAATCCAAAAACCAACCCAAATAATGTGACAAGATATAACTACTCTTTAAATTAAATAGAATAATCCATTTATTCACCACCCTTAGGCCATCTCCAACTCATTGTACTATATTATTGTAACTTTACAGTAAAATGCAGTAATTTTCATTCCACCATTTCCAACTCATTGTATCAAATTTTACTCTAAAAAGAATATTCCCTAAATATTCATATTTTCATTGATTATCAACAATTAACATTTCACCCTTTAATTAACATAATATTGCGATAAGTTCATAAATTCATAAATTAGTAAATTAAAAATTAATTATAATGAACTAAAATACCGCATTTATTATTAATTGAATTTCGACATTATATTTCATAAAAGAAATAACAAACATGAAATGAAAAGTATATATCATCATTTAATTTTCCAAATTAGCATATGCATTTCGGAGTGTAATGTTGGTTCTTTATCCTCTGCTTCTTTTACCCAATATTCAATGATCTTGGAGGATCCGTAAATGATCTCCCAGATTGCTTAATTGTTGTAGTTATTTCTATTGTATTTTTCATTAATGTTTTTAATGTTTTTATTAATAATTTTGTTGCTTGAATTGTTTTGTTTTCAATTTAGTGTTTTTTCTTATTAATGACATTTAGTAATTTTTATATTATATACTTTATTTTAGTTTATTATAAATATTAATATAAAAAATAATTCAATTTAAACAAAAATATATTAACAAAAAACATTAGATAATTATATGGATACAATTGTAATAAATTTTATTTAATAGGGCAAAAATGTAATTCAATAATTTTATAAAATAAAGGATCAAATCACAAAAGTATTAAAGAAAGTTATTTAAATTGTAAATTCTAAAAATATGAGAGATTTTAAACAAATGCACTCTGGCCAGCAAAGTAGTGCAATCTCACCAGATTATGCTACTTGTGGCGCTGATTTTTGGTTGGAGGCAAAGTGGCATGGATATTGGTGTTGGGTTGGAGAGAATTCTTGCATTATTTTATTGATTGGTGTCAAGGTTGGAGATGGTCTTAGAGAGCAAATTTGGTTACTTACTTGCTTTAAGCAAGTTACCATAAGATTTGAAAACTATTTTTTTTTAAACTATTTATTTATTTAATGAATCATATCTTTTATTTTTTTTATTTTTTTTATTAAAGTTTATAAAGTTTTTGGTTAAAAGGCAAAAAATAAAGTATAAAATAATACAACTAGGGGTATTTTAGGCATTTTTATAATCGAACTTAAGTCTTGGGGGTGTTAGTATATAGTTTCTATGTAAGTGTAACTTGCCCAGACCTCAAGGGATGCGGTGCAATTTACCCTTAATGTTTTTCTTTGATGGGTCAGGGGGATTGGGAATCCATTAGAATTTCTTGACAATAAGGAGAAAAAATCTCTTCAAAATAATTATCAAACCTAAATAAAATATGGAGCTTATATTGCACAATTATTTTTTAGATCTCTATAATCTCATACAAATGCAAACTATGATTTTTTTTTTAATTTTCCACCAATGTTATTATCCGAAAAATAAACGAGGAGAGAGTGAAATAAATATGTTATGGTAATTGTTTATAATATTGATATATATATTAGATAATTTTGTATTTGAGATGAGAATATGTATTAAATACCTTTTTTTTAACAATTTGGATCCATATTCAAGAGAAATGTTTATTTGTCACTAATATAAACTCAAAAATACATAATAGAGATGCCCTAAACCTCTAATGTTTTAAGTCGATCAACATCTTTCATGTAGACTAAATACAACTTTATTAAACCCATTTCTGGGTGTCTAAAAAAATATATGAACCTAAAATTGGATTCGATTTCGGTTCGAATTCACTTCCGAAATCCCATATACGATCTGGTCACAATTTTTGAAAAATTCCTGTACGAATATAGCATGCACGTCACGTTGATTGTGAACCTAATCACCAAACCATGTCCATGGGGCAGTGCTTGAAGCTATTTTCTGATCAAATGCACATGGAGTGATAGAGAGAGAACTGAGAAGCAGAGATCAATTTGTTTGTACATTGTACACAATAATTTTATGTACACAATATTTTTACACATTAGTACTGCTCACTTTCTCATTATAAATTTATAATAAACACCGTATACTTTACTTAATTCCCATTGACAGACGAGGGATATATGTGTCATTTGAAATTTTTATTTTCTTAATAATCATTTTGAGAGCTTCTTACAATCCATAAATTATTTATTTACATTCAAATATAATTTTTTTTATTAATGAAAATTTTAACTGAATAAAAATTAAGACAAAAAAAAAACACTCTAAATTAATTAAATTATTTATAATAAAAAAAATCTCTCCTAAATCATTAATCATCAAATTAAATATTTAAATTTAAATTTTAAGAATAGAGGCTCAAGTAAGCTCTCAATCATTTTTACGATTTCCTTTTAACCTAAAAGAAATCCATACCCCTCACAGGTTTGTAAATTATTGTTGGAGGATTTTCGGAACCGATGATCGCGGAATCGTCGTGCCTAATATATGCCCATAACTCATAGCAATTAATAACGTCAATAGCAAAAAAATAGATGAGAGAAAATAAACCAATCACAACACAAGATTTACGTGGAAAACCCTAATCGGGTAAAAAACCACGGGCCATCATGACTACAGAGAAAATTCCATTATATGATAAATTGTTACAACCATATATTCCAGAATTCTCTCTCACACCCAAACCTCAAACCACACTCACAAGATCCTCATCAAGAACCCCACAATATCCCCTAGGTCTCCTCTGAATATCACCCACGGATCTCTTACTTAATCCACTGATATTCCCTTAGATCCCTCCCCGGATATTCCCACGGGCCTCTCACCCGGATCTCTCTACTACTCTCTGATGCTACATGGTGTTCTTTTTTATCCACACAATATAACCTAAATACAAGGTCTATTTATACTAATTACATGGAGTTTAACATAAGAGGAAATCATATTCCTAAACGTACAAGACTTATTTGTTCTACATAAATACTATTTCCTATTTATGACAAGTCTTCTTGTTACAGGACTTTTCTATTCTTCATGAAGACAAACTCATTCCTTTTCTGATTAGCACAAGAACTTTCAGAAGAAAATACTTTCCTATTTCCACGAGACATTCCTATTTGAGCAAGATACGCCGTTTCCGTGGTCTAGGTCGCGGTGTGCACCCCGCTTCCTATACCATGAAAAGCCACTGTCAACTACCGCTCTCTGTGCCGCGGTCCATGCCATTGCCTCCGCCACAGTCCATGCCGCGCTTGATGGTCTGGACATGACCGCTCTCCGTGCCGCGGTCTAGGTGCCTGTCTGAACCGCGGTCTACGCCGCGAAACCCACCAGACTTCATTTCTTCAGTTCTTCTTCGTCTTCAAACCTCCCTCAAACACCATCTTCAACTTCCAAACGTTATCCCACGTCTCCAGGAAGCTCCACATCAATTGAGTCTTGGTTAGTTCACATTGGGTTCACTTGAAAATACGAATCAAAACCTAACAATTCTCCCATTTGACTTGAATTCTCAATACCTTTGTCCACAACCACGATTCTCATCATCAAGAATCAACATACCCCACCACAAGGTATAACCACTTAGGAACGAACCATCCTAAGATTTTTTCTTTCTTTCTTCCTTTTGCTTTGTGATCATTGTTCCAACACCATGTAGAAAAATACTTGCTGAAATTGTGGTGCAACTCCTCACGTCAGATTACCAGGGAGTTCGTCAGCCATCGACATCCTTATCCACCACACACCCTGCATCACTTTCTGACCAATGCTTTGTGCACAATTATGGATCACTAACAGCAACATATCCTCTTCCATGGCCAGTGGGAAAAACTGCCAAAAGGATAAACATGTCCTTGCATCACCCAATCCTGTGAAAGACCTTCCGTCTTTGCATCACATACCTGGTGAAAGACTTGCCACTAGAACGGGGAGTGCTTTGCCGGATAAGCCCCACACCACCACCAGATACTTCGAACGTTCAAATTTTTTTTATATTCAATAAATGCCTTGTGTAACCCGGATTGGATCTCCTTGACTTGTACCTACAACCACAAGTCAAAAAAAAAAGTTCTCCTTCATCTCTATTTTTCTTTTCATCAAACCCACCTAGTTCGAAACTGCTTTCAAGACGTATCTCCTTAGCAATCATCATTATCCCAATACCACAAAGTCCTCCATACAATCTCCTGTAAAGACTTGTAAAAAACGCCATCGCCGAACCAAGCTACCAAGTCCACCATACGACATACCATAAAGACTTGAAATCGCCATCGTCAACCAGACTTTGATACCAATTGTTGGAGGATTTTTGGAACCGATGATCGCGGAATCATCGTTCTTAATATATGTCCATAACTCGTAGCAATTAATAACGTCAATAGCAGAAAAATAGATGAGAGAAAATAAACCAATCACAACACAAGATTTACGTGGAAAACCCTAATTGGGTAAAAAACCACGGGCCGTCAGGACTATAGAGAAAATTCAACTATATAATAAATTATTACAACCATATATTACAGGATTCTCTCTCACACCTAAACCCCAAACCACACTCACAAGATCCTCATCAAGAACCCCACAATATCCCCTAGGTCTCCCCTGAATATCACCCACAGATCTCTTACTTGATCCACTGATATTCCCTTAGATCCCTCCCCGGATATTCCCACGGGTCTCACCCGGATCTCTCTACCACTCTCTGATATTACATGGTGTTCTTTTTTCTCCATACAAAATAACCTAGATACAAGGTCTATTTATACTAATTACATGGAGTTTAGCATAAGAGGAAATCCTACTCCTAAACGTACAAGACTCACTTGTTCCTCATAAATACTATTTCCTATTTATGACAAGTCTTCTTGTTACAGGACTTTTCTATTCTTCATGAATACAAACTCTTTCCTTTTCTAATTAGCACAAGAACTTCCAGAAGAAAACACTTTCCTATTTCCACGCGACATTCTTATTTGAGCAAGATACGCCGTTTCTGTGGTCTAGGTCGCGGTGTGCACCCCGCTTTTTATACCGCGAAAAGCCAATGTCAACTATCGCTCTCTGTGCCGCGGTCCATGCCATTGCCTCCGCCGCAGCCCACGCCGCGCTTGATCGCCTGGACACGAGCGCTCTCTGTGCCACGGTCTAGGCTCTTGTCTACGCCGCGGAACCCACCATACTTCGTTTCTTCAGTTCTTTTTTGTCTTCAAACCTCCCTCAAACACCATCTTCAACTTCCAAACGTTATCCCACGTCTCCAGGAAGCTCCACATCAATTGAGTTTTGTTCGGTTCATAATGGGTTCACTTGAGAATACGAGCCAAAACCTAACAATTAGAATAGAAGAAAGCATATGTAATATGTGCTAGACAAAGGGTAAAAATGTGCTTTTGCTTTTTTCCTGCAATATAATGATCAACAAATTGATAGATAGTGACATAGTGCGGTGTAGTTAATGGAGGTTAAATAATATAAATATTTTCAAATTAATGAATAATAATCTGAACCTTGTTATGAATTCAGGGTGGATTCCCACCACACCACCAAACAACTCCAGTGTACCTCTCAACTTTACTATAAACGTATCCCTCAATACCATTACTTTTTCTTCATCCTCATCCATAAAGAATTGTCGACCTCTTCTCTTCTATGATTAGTGAATCAAGTGTTTTTTTCTTATAGAGATTCTCTGTCTCTTTGTAAAGGTTACTCTCAAACCACTAACAAAGGCAAAGTTTCCTCTCTCTCTCATCTCTTTCTCTCACTCACTTTATTTTCATTATTTAATTCATATGTTATTCTTTGATTTACAACAAACCTGTGTATATTCTTGGTTGTTTTTGCTAAAATGGGACCGACCTGGAGAAAGAAAAGCATCGTTTAAAAACATCACGATCACATACTGAAAAATGCTAAACTGTATCCATCTATATTAATAATAAAAATAAAAAAATAAAAAAATAATAAAAACCAGAAAAGACTCCTGATACATGCAAGTGTATATTCTTGGTTTTTCATTTTAAACCTTTTAAAAGAAACATGATAATAAAAGTAATAAAGTAACATGACTTCATTTTACGGAGATAATATTGTAATTTTTGTTTAAAGCATTTTTAACTGTACCAAGTAAGTCAATAACATAAGAGCAAAACTGGTTGTTTTAAGACTTTAATCACCAGAAAAATAATATAACAATGTAACAAACTAACAATATTTGTTGACTTGTATTGTATCATATCAATTATCAACTTTCACCATTCAAAATCTTTGACTCAAACATTTTATAAAAAATATCTTTAACTCAAATATATGCTTATGATATCTGTTTTGATGTATGACTTTCTTTTATAAAAATAGTTTTTATTTTATAAACTTTTGTTGTTTTTTTTTGTTTTTTTTACACAATTGCATAATATTAATTAATTTTCTTTCTAAAGATAATATATATTTTTTTGTTTGTTGTCAAATCAAAACACATAAGATCCAATTCTAAATTTTCATACTATTAAAATATATGATTTTATTTATGAAAAAAAATTCATATCAAAACAAAATATAACAAATATATAATATTATATATATCAACACTAAAACAGTTCCATCAAGATTCAAGAGTGTTGTAAATGAAAGAGGTGCCATCAAACTAGCATATATAATTTTTGTGCTCAACTCTCCTCCAGAATCAAGGAACTACTCACCCACCCGGCCACCATCCAAAAATAAATGAGCCATAAACCTACTAATACTAACAAAATATTTTTGACTAATTCAATCGTGATAAAACAATAAAATAAATTATACAGATAAAATTAAAATAAATAAATTAAAAATCAAAATAAAATTAGAAAGTTTGTATCATGCTGAGGTTGATTTTTTTTTTGTTTATAGTTAATCATTTATTAATTAATCTCTGCAATCCATGTAGAGTGCCCAAGTCATGCAAGTAAAATCAGTTTTCAATGTATGTGAAAAAATAAATAAACAGTTTTGATTTTTGAATGTCTTCTTCAACAAGAGAGAGAGAGAGAGAGCAAGTGGTTTTATTATATGGTAATGAGAGTTATTTTGACCCTGTTAACTTGATCAGAGATTCAGAGTGAGAACAGAGCCATGATCGAGAGAAAGAGTAAAAATCTAACGGCTCATAAGGAATCCCGTAAAATTGAATTAAATATGGTGGACTGAGACCCATTATCTGAAATCAAAATAAAATCCGAAAAAACAGATAAAGATAATAAATATTTTTGGAAATAATTATTTTTTCTTTATAGTTTATCATATCAGATAATTTAATATTTTAAAATAAATTGTAATATTATTTTAGTTTTTTTACAATTATTTTATTTTATTATTTTATTATTCTTTATATTAATATTTTTTATATAAATTTTTTAATTTTACATTTCATTCTTTATATTAATGTTTTTTAAATAATTTTTTATTTTTACATTTACTTCTTTATATTATTTTTTGTTTAAATAATTTTTGTAATTTTTTATTTTCAATTCTGTTTTTTTAAAATAATTTTATCAGTTTTTATTTTTTTTTTATTTCTGATTTTTATTTAAAAACAATTAATGGTTTCATTAGGGGACATAACTCATATATTCAAGGGTAATAAAGTCATTTGATTTTTTTAAAGTCAAAGTACTTGTCTAACGGAATTCCTAACGGTTATGGGGTAAAATGTCTAATATTTTTGTTTTTAGGAGGGAGAATGATTATTGCTAAAACTATAGAGGAAAAATTGTCGAATATTTTATTTTTTAGGTAGAGAAACGTCATTTTTAAAACTAAAGGAGATAAAATATATAATATAACAAACTATAAGGGGGATAAATGATTATATCCCTAAAATAATGGATTTGGATCCTTTTCATCTAAGTTGTCTTAGTCTCGTGCATCTAAATCAATGAGCTTTCATCGATTTTAATTTTGGACATAAAAAATTAATCGAAATAAAAGGAGCCACAACAATTGATGATAAGTGTTTTTTTTTTTTTAAAAATAATGTGTGCAGCTGTTGACGGCCCTTTTAATTAGAAATAAATGTATAAGCCAACTCTCTGGTTTTTTTTTTCTTTTAAAAGATTCAAATCTGAAATGATACCTCAATTTATATCTAACCAATTAAATTGGATGATATGTATATAATTATTTATATTTATTTTAAAAAAAAAAAACATGCACAATCCAATTTAATTAATTATACATAAATTGAGATACCGGTTTTTAATGAAGGGTTTGAATCTTTTTTAAATGTGCGGTTATAATCTCTCTTTGGGTACTCATTATTCAACCTCACATACGACATACCTTTAATTCTGAAACTTATTTGCAGAAGATGAACTCCTTTCTTGACTAATGATGGACTATTGTAGATACAGAAAATTTTACATTTTTTTTTAATTAAAAAGTAGGTTGGCTGTTAATACCTATCCGTATTTGTTTACTATACTGTATAATATCAACAGTCTCACTCAAAATCTTTTACTCAAAATATGCTTATGATCTTTGTTTTATTGCATGAAATCAAAACAAAATAAGAAGAAAAATATCTGAAAAACCAGATCCATAGATGATAAATATATTTTTTGGTATGTTGTAAAATAAAGGGTTTGGAATCCTTCCTCGGCTCATTTTGTCCATACATTTTCTTCAATTAAATCAATAGTCTTCATTAATTTTATCTTTTTGAATATATAGCTTTGATTTTTTATATGGATAATTAAGATGAGGAGATGATCCGGATCCCAAATTGGCCGGCTCTAGTCAAGTCATCTGTCCTTACCGATTTTTGAAAACAAATGGTTTCAAGCATCTTATAATTACAATTTTCCGAATTTTAAATTGGAAATAAAATTACATTGTTTGAGTAGTATATAACTATATATACATACATCTATACAGCAAGGCTTCTCAAGTGTCAACCAAACAAATCTCCAATCTCTTCTCCCTTACTCTTGCTCTTTTAAAGTTAACCTAAACCAAACTATGTAAAAATATTGGGGCTTTAGATAGCCTGTCCTTTTGTTTTCTTTGCAGATATCTCTGTAGTATATTTAGTTTATTATTTTTGTTGTGCGTATAGTATTGTTTATACATATATATTGGGCTTTAGATTTCAAGGTTGTATTTTGTTCGTTCAATCTCTGTTATTTTCTTTGATTCCATGATATATTTTATTTTATTTTTAATTAATTTCGGATTTCTAGTTTATTTATTTTTTCTTGGTTGTCTTTTATTTTCAATTCAGATTTTATCCAAAGATTTATTTTTTCCCTTTAAACCACATATCCAATTTTCTTCTTCAGGTTTCAATCCTTTATTTCAGATTAAAGTTTATACGTTTCTTTTATTCTTCTTCTTCATTTATTCGTAGTTTTGAAGATTCCTTTCTTTCACTGTCTTTTTAGTCTTTAGTCAATAATATAATTGTTTGTTTTTAGCCTTATGTACCATTATTTGTTGATTTTGTTGAGTTTGAAGATGTATTTATAGCTTAAATCCTTCTATGGGTTTGTTTAGATCATCATTTGTTGTTCTTAAGTATCATAATTTTTTGTTTATTTGTTTCTTAAGTACCTTTAAGCCTAAGGTTGCATCATTAAGAAAGAAATAATATAATTGTTTGCTTTTAGTCTATTTTGACTGTGTTTGAAGATGTACTAAACTCCAATACATACCCGTTAGATATTTTCTCTAATCTTGTTGAAGATTCTATTTTCTCTCTTTCTCTGTCATTTTAGTCTTTAGTCAATAATTTAATTGTTGTTTTGATAAAGCTGAAAGTTTTTGATAGGAAGAGAATTTTTGTTTAGGGTGAGCTTCTGTAAATCAATTTACACCATTAATACTGAAAGTTTTCTGACCGGGTACCCCGTGGATGACTGACACTGGTTTCAAATTTAATCTTTTGAAACCGGTGTCTTTTGTCAGCGGAATTCCCATTTAGAAAATAACCTTCAGCATAATTACAGGGAGAAAAGCTTCCTTAGGTGTAAGATATGATGTGGCACACCTTCCTAGTTAAAATTTCACCACCACCAAATGTTTTAAAAACCCAACAATTTCCGTTCCATGTCACATAAATTTGACCGGTTCATATATTTGCAAACATTTTTTTTTCCTTCCTATAACCTCTTATCTCACTAATCACCGTAGTGGATGATCGCAGCGAGTAAATCTCTCTTTCTTTCATCTTCGTCTCAGCATCTGCAGATTTCTTTTGATACAAATTTCTTTTTGTGTGTTGTTAGGGATACACATTGAGGAAATGAGGATGCATATAGGTCTCTCTATCCCCATCCCTACTTCCCAAACCCCTTCCCAAACCCCAATTTCCCTATTTGAGGAATTTGTAAATTAAAAAAAAAACATTTTATTATAAATACAAAATAAAATCCATATCTATTATAAAATAAAATTCTTATCCATTACAAAATAAAATATTTAAATAATTCAAAGTTTTAAGTAACACAAACTTTTCAAAGAGTAAGTGTTGTTTATATAGTTAGGTTTTTAAATAATAATAAAAATTAAATATATATATATATATAGTTATATTATAATGTTTTGGGGAAATGGTAAAATTAATATATATATATATATATATATATATATATAATTATATTATAATACCTTGGAGAAATCTTCATCCCCATTTCAATATATTTGTGAGGGAAATGAGGAAATGGGGATCCCATCCGTATTTTAATTTGGGGATGATTTTCATCCTCATCCCCACACATTTCCCTATATTTTACCAAAAAAAATTCCCCAAATGGGGATGGGTAGGGGTGGACGTTGATTGGAACGGTTCAGTTTTTCATAGAACCGATAAAAAACCGATAAAATCCAGTTTTTAAAAAAGTGATCCGATTTAATCAAATTAACATTTGTCAACCGATAAAAAACCAACCGAATTGGACCAGTTCGGTTTTTTTAGTTTTGGGTCTAATGAGCCAAAATTCTAAATTTCATTTATTACATATTTAGTTCATTTTTTTTGAATCTATTGGGCCAAATTTATTTACATCACAATAAAAACCTATTAAAAAACTACAAAACCCAATACAAAACAGTAAACACATTTCAAAATACATGTCAGTCAAATTTTTTATTGATAGCTAATACAATAGTTAATATCAAATAAAGTCAAATTACATTTTAAAATCCAATAAAATATACCTAATAATTGAAGAGTGAAGAGTGGATGTTAGAATTAGTTTTGTTTTTAATTTATAGTCAGATACCGGTTCGGTTATCCGGTTTTATAACTAAACCGGATAAAAACCGATCCAACCGGTTTTTTTTTAAATTAGAACCGAAACGAACCGATCACCCAATCAAAACCGATAAAAAACCAATTGGACCGTTTTGATCCACTGGTTCGGTTCGTTTCGGTTCGGTTCGGTTCATTGGTTTTTTACCCACCCCTAGGGATGGGGACGTGGAAAAATGAGGATCCGGGGGAAAATGTACAACCCTAGTTGTTGATGGTACAAAAAAATAAATGTATTAACCAACTCTCTGATTCTCATCTACATTGCTTTGTAATCTCGAAGTTCACAAAGTTCTAAATCATGTTAATGCAGGTCGGGAGGCTAGTGTTCTATGGCCTGGCTGAATATGGGGAGAGACGAGTCCTTGAAATGCTGAAGGATGAGTTTGAGCTATCGATGGTACTTTCAAGTCACTTTTAGGCTGTTCAAAGGTGAAGGATATTACCGGATGCTCCATGAGAACAGAGCATGAGAGACTCTGTGTGAAGGATATTACCAGACGCCACGTGAGAATAAAGCATGAGAGACTCCTCTCCACGCTGTAATGTCATTTTCTGATGGAGAAATGTCTGTGTATATATGGGCATGGATAGGAGTATTAAGAACAAAAAACAAGAAACAATTTAAACAATGTAAGTTTGGAGAATTGAGGATCATTTGATATAAGAACAGTTTTTATTCTTCCTATTTATATTTTATATATACAAATCTCTCAAAAAGCTAACAAAATGGATCCATTTCAATTCGAAGCTTGAAAAGGAAAGAAGAAATGAAAAAGTAGTGAAAATTTAGAATGGACAATAATTATGATGTATTAGATAGAAATATGATTCTTTAGTCACGTCGGTTTTTTTCAGAACCGAAGATTCCACAAATTCCAGGACTGATTTCTCATGAGCAGGGGCGGACCCACCTCAATTTTTTTAAAAAAACTGATTTTATGTTTATATGTTAACATATATTACAAATAACACAATATAACCATTATCATCGATCATCACATTTGGTATGATATATTTATTTTACCCATAGAAATAAATGGTTCAATTCTCAATACAAGCAAAACAAATGTCTTTTTTAATATATATTTTTACTCTACAATCCTTTCCAATTCCTTTCTAAAATTTTTATCTTCTTTTACAACAAAATAATTTTGTTAACTACTCTTAATTTGTGGTTTACTTAATTCAATTTTATTATATAGTAAATTATCTATTATTAATTTTGTTTTCTTATTTCTAATATTGTTTAGTTTGACATAACTAACATATCTCATCAATAAACCCTAAAATATCAAATTTTAATTTCTAGTATTAAAATTTTTCATATATCATTTTATTTTATCATTCATATTTTTATTTATTATATTATTTTAATTGATTTAGAATCAATAATTAAAAGAATAAAAAATTTAAAAACATCTATAGTAATATTTATTAATCAATTATTTTGTATAAATTTAAAGTGAATTCATTATAAATACAAAACAAATTTTTTATTATAAAACTATATTTTTTTTAAAGAATAAATATTATAATTTTCATTGTTCATGTTGTTTTTCTTGTTATTATTTATTTTTATAATATTGTGTTTCTTGTTTTTAGTTCTTTTTTATGTAAGATTATTTAGTTTATATCGAATAAATGTTCTATTTTTTAAAAATTCATTATATTATCAATTTTTGTGTATAAAAATATACATTTTATTATGATTTTAAATTTATTATTATTTTTTATATAATTTTTAGTTTGTTCAAGTGCCCCAACTCATTAAATTTTCTGGGTCCGCCACTGCTCATGAGTACCTATATGGCTATATAAATATATAAAAATTTAGTCATAAATGAAAATATTGTAATATAAGAATTCAATTTTCATCTCAAAGAACAAACCTAGAAGGTATGATGAAATTTATATATTAATTATATAGATGTCTTCTTTTCATTTCGAGCTTGTAGTTGTGCAATGTGTTAATTTTTCTTCTCTTCAGATTTCATATCTGGTTTCCTTTTAAATTTTTTGTATTTTGTTTTGTTAGATTTTAATTTCAATTTTCTTCCCTCTTACAGAACTTGTAGTCATGAAATGTGTATTAATCTTGTCTTCTCCTCTCCAGATTTCATCTCTGCTTTCCTTTTTTAGATTTTGTGTTATTTTGTTTTAGATTATTATTTCAATTTTCTTCTCAGTTTTAGTTTTCTTGTATTTTGTTTTCTAGACATCTGCTTTACAATTTTTTTAAAAATTTTCTTTTGATTAAACAGATGCAGTCTGTTTACTTGTAAAAGCATACTATACATAACCATGAAAAATAACATATTAATAGAAAAAGATAAGTAATAACGATTAAAAATTAAAACATCACCTTCCCTTTATTATTCCGATGGCATTTGTCGGCAGAGAAATTGAAAACAAAATATTTAATGTGTTTATCCATACATGACTGCATACAAAATTTAAAACAGAAAATAAGGTAACTAGAATATTAATGTAAAATATTACAAAATAAAATAAAAACACATACCATAGAATTGAGAATTTGTCTCATTTCTGATACCATCATTGTCGTGAAATTGAGAATTTGGGATGAAAATAGATGATGAGGGTGTAAAATAAACATCACTAAGATACAGACCAGGTTTATTTTCCACCCTCTTTCATCTTTTTTCATCTTAAGTTCTCAATCTCACGACGATAACGCTGTCGGAGATGAGAGAATTTCTCAATTCCATGATCTGTGTTTTTATTTTATTTTATAATATTTTGTGTTAATATTTTAGTTACCTTATTTTCTGTTTTGAACTTTTTATACAGTCATGTATGTATAAACACATTGAATATTTTGTTTGTATTATAAATACTCCTCAAACATTTGATAATTTAGAGCAACCCTTAATTTGTTTTTTTTTTTAATATCCAAAACATGTGCATGTACAAATTAATATGTAATGGATAATATAAAACTGAGCCGTTGGACTTGCTAGTATTTTCGTTGTCATTTGTCAACTTCAACTATATCACCTTCTATAGAAGAATTAATTATATTTAAGAGTCTTTAGACCATACAAAGATGTACATTTTTAAAAAATTTATTGGAGAGAAGCATGAATCATGCATGTACATTGGTTGCCAGAATGACAAATTATGGATTACTTATTACAGTAATCAAGAGACATTATGATTTAGGTTACTATACCTAACCAAAGAGCATGATATATATAATATACTTCACTTAATACGTTTTAGTAGGCTTGTCATTAGTGTCGGTCCTGAGAATTTTAGGGCTTAAGAAGAGCTATAGAAAATGGGGTCTTTTATACTCTATGTATTTTTACTTGATTATTTTTTTTCATCAGTAAATACTTATAAAAATCAATATAATAACTCAAATTCAAAACTCTTTTTAAAAAAAAAAAAAAAACTCAAATTCAAAACTATAACACAACAAAATAGTTTTTCTTGTATATAACAACAGTCATAATTAGAATATCCGATAAGAGACAATTTTTGATATAGTTTTGTTGTAAAAATGATAAATGTGTTTCCATTTGTAGATTTTTTTTAAAAAAAAAAATTATGTGTACATAGAACCATTTTTAAAGTCAGTTATGGGCTTGTTTTACTTAAAATCGTACTTGGGCTTGTTTTGATCCAGTGTTATTGTAAGAATGATAAATATAATTACATTGGTGTGATTAAATAAAAAAAAATATGTACAGTAAACCATTTTTTTAAAATCATTTATGGGTTTATTTTGTTTAAAATCATATATGAGCCACATTTTGAAATTTAAAAAGAAAAAAAATACTAAAAATTGGAAACCCTTCAGAATTAAAGACCTAGTCAGTTGTCTTACTAGACTCCCACTAGGTCTAGCCTTGGCCCCTTGTCATTATGCTTTCCTCTAGTATAATACTACCGGTAGCAACAAACAACTAACCTTTTCATATATACTATTCCCAGTAACAGGTAATTATATAGATGTTAATATCCTGGATAGTTATTCAAATGCACAAAAATGTTATTATAGGTAACTCTAATAACCTAAACAAGAAAGATTTATTAAAGAAAACTTATAAATGAATGTCACTGAATGTAAACAGAATGTTATAGTATGAAATTTATGAATGTCAAGTGACTCGAATCAGCAGAATTACACAGATTAAAAGCTAAGTAATATATACATCCCTCTAAATTTGCAAGAAGTTTTTTCTCCAGGATTTTGAGTTAGATGTATAGGCTGCATGTTGCTTACCCAATAGTTTTTATGTGGTCACATGGACGTAGTCCAGCCGACAGATGTACGAATTTAAAGTTTGAGTAAATGATTTCAATGTCAGCCGATCGAATTCTACTAATGATATAAACTTCAAAATTACCTAGTAGATAAATAAATGATGTAAAAAAAAAAAGTTTTTAGTCTTGTGATATATATTTTGATGCATGACTTTCTTTTATAAAAACAGCTTTTATTTTGTAAACTTATGTTGTTCTTTTTTTCTTACACAAATATTGCATAATATTAGTTAATTTTAATTCCGAAGATAATAATAATAAAAATTGTTGTCAAATAAAAAACACATAGAATCCAATTTTCAAAATTTTATACTATTAAAATAAAAAAATTATTTTTAAAAATTTAGATCAAAACAAAATATAGCAAATATATAAAACTATATATAAATCGAACAGTACAATTAAAAGTATTGTTGTGTTGGACGTTGGTAGTGAGAAATAAACGAAAGTCTCTCATTGGACATAAACCACACCTACCTCTCACACCGGTCAAACTCTCCGTTATTACGTTTTTTTAACTCTCTCATAAGTCTGTCCTTTAGTCCCTGTTTTTTACATAGGACTGGATTGGGGTTGGACTAATCTTAGGTCCGGTTTGACATTGCTTCTCCAACTGTTTTTGGAGTCAAAAGTGATTCTGGAACAAAAAGAAAGTGTTTGGTAAAATAGTGGGGAAGTGCTTTTGGTCACTTTTCCCACTGAGTTTTTGAGAAGCTATAAATAAATGCTTTTAGATTTTGGTTTCTGCTTTTAAAAAACGCGCTACAGTGATATTAAATGAAATTTTACCAACTTTTCAACTTTGTCCTTACCTTTAATGAAATTTATCAAAAGTACGAAAAAATTCATGTAATATGTTGCATAGCGTTATGTTTGATAGTTTTCGTTTATATAATATATCCTTTTGGGTTTGCATAATTTATTTAAAATTTTCAATGATATTTGTTTGGTATATTGTACAAAATTATACCATAATTGTACCATAATTATACCATATAAAATTATATCATAACCGTACAAAATTGTCTGGGCTTACATTGATGTACCAAAAAATTGTTGTTATAACTGTACAAAAAAAATGGAGCTAATTAATTCAATAAAATAGAATAAAAAATAAATAAAGTAGAATAAAAAATAAATAAATAAATAAATGAGGCTAATTAATTCAATAAAGTAGAATAACAAATTGAACTAATTAATTCAATAAAGTACCATAATTATATAACACTTAACACTAAGTACAAATAAACAAGAAAAAATGTAAATTATAACACAATTTAGATGTCTATGTCCTTTTAGTAATTTTACACACTCACAACACTTTTTATTTCACTTTACCAAACACATTGAAATTGTTTTTAGTTCTCACAACACTTTTAAAAATTAGTTTACCAAACACTTAGCTGATTCTTCCCACAGCAATTCCAAAAGCAATTCCTCTCACAGAAATTCCAAAAGCACTTCTCCCCACAGTACAATAATGCCAAACTGGACCTTAGTCTTCAGTCCAATCCTATGTTTGGAAGCAACACCGGAGTGGACAAAATAATCTAATGGGGCTCAATTTTAATGAAATAATCCTATGTTTTATGGGATAAATAAACCCACCAAATTGGTGGGTTTAATTGTTCTGGGATTTTTTTTAAAAGTTCTTTTGTTATAGATTTTTTAATACCCTATCAAAAATAAAAAATGTAAATCAAACCCCAAAAAAAAAAAAATAAACAAACCCAGATTCATAATATTCTATGTCCTTAAATTTTGATGAACCCCATTCACCTTCTGTGACTGTTTGTAAAAACTAACACACAAAACAATTTACTAAAGAACTGTTTATTGAATTGATTTATAACAATGAACTGATGCCAACTATTTATAGTAGCTAGGATGAGGTAACATGATAACATCAAACCTCTAACTGATAATTACAATAAAAATAAATCAATGATAATCCTATCTAATGATAATCATAACTAAAGATAAATAGGAATTATCTGAAGGATAAATTCAACCTAATATCTAAAATGATAAATACAAAGATAATACTTGGTTTAATCCTACATAGCCCCCCTTAAACCAAGTCCTTCATAGCTCGTCATGCCCAAAGACTTCTTAAGCATCTGAAAAATGTCAGCTTTGAGTGGCTTCGTGAAGATGTCTGCAACCTGTTCATCTGAACGCTGTTCATCTGAACGGCAGTATTCGATCACGATCTATTTGTCTTTCACCAAGTCACGTATGAAGTGAAACTTGATATCAATGTGCTTACTTCTACCATGGTAGACTGGATTCTTGGTCAGAGAAATGGTGGACTTGTTGTCGCAGTAGATCACTGTGGGAGTATCATGTTGATGCTTTAACTCATAAAGCATGCGAGGCAGCCACACAGCTTGTGTAGCACCACCACCAGCTGCAATGTACTCAGCTTCTGTTGTCGATAGAGCAACCATCTGTTGCTTCTTCGAAGACCAAGACAATACTCCAGAACCAAGATGGAATGCAAATCCAGATGTGCTTTTCCTCTTCTCCGTATCACCTACCCAGTCACTATCTATGACTTTGTTAGCGGAAGATTAAAAGATACCATCACCTAGTGTACCTTTCACATATCGCAAGATACGCTTGCCAATCTGCAAGTGAGATTGTCTCGGAGAATCCATGAACCTGCTAATAAGCCCAACTCTATGAGAAATATCAGGCCTAGTAGAAGTTAAGTATCTCAGAATTCTTACTAGCTTTCGAAAGATGGTAGCATCAAATCGCTCTCCTGACCCATCATTCTCTAACTTCAACCTTTCTTCAACTGGAGTCAGCATCAGCTTACATCCCTCCATCTTGAACTTTTTTCAGCACATCACCAGCATACTTCTTTTGACACACAAAGATGCCTTCATCTGTCTAAGTCACCTCAATACCGAGGAAATAGGACATAAACCCTAAATCTGTCATCTCAAAATGACCAGTCATTGCACTTTTGAACTCTGCAATCATATCAGGGTTATTATCGGTAATAATCAGATCATCAACATATAGGCACACAATAAGAATATCTTCATGGGAGTTGGATTTGATATACAAAGTGTGCTTATAAGGACATCTCTGAAACTTATGCTGGATAAAATATGTGTCAATGCGTGTATACTACGCCTTGGGTTTCTGTTTCAACCCATATAAGGCTTTCTTCAGCTTGTAGACCTTATTTTCTTGCCCCTTCTTTACATACCCTATAGGTTGCTGTATGTAGACTTTCTCCCCTATTTCCCTATTCAAAAATACGGATTTCACATCCATCTGGAAGATTCTCCAGCGATTCTGTGCAGCAAGAGACCCAATCAAGCGAACAGTGTCAAGTCTGGCAATATGAGCAAACACCTCGAAATAATCGATCCCTGACTTTTGCTTATAACCTTTTACAACCATACATGCTTTATAGTTTTCCACCTCACCATTTGGCTTGTATTTTGTCTTGTACACCCACTTAACACCAATAGGATGCTTTCCACCTGGCAAATCAGTAAGCTCCCATGTATTATTCTTCTCAATGGCACGAATCTCCTCATCCATTGCTTTCAACCAGTAATCATTACGAGCAGCATCTTCATAAGTGATAGGATCACAATCTGCAAATAGTGCAAAGTTCACCAACTCTTCATCTGTTGGATCGTCGTCATTACTAAGAATACAATCCTGCAAACGAGTTAGCAATACCCATTAACATTGTGGATGATGGGAAGATTCTACTGAATGTGGGTTCACTGGGGACGGTGGAGCCACTGGGGTCGGAAATGGATCATCCCTAGAATGACCATCAATCTCATCCAGGTCAACATCAATATTAGAAGAGCTCCCCTTACCGCAAGACTAGTCTCAGCATCCTTGCTCATCAAAGGTAACGTCCCTGCTGACAATCACTTTTTCGGTCACTAGATTATAAAGTTTATAACCCTTTGTTACCTGACTGTAGCCGATGAAGATACACTTCTCTGTCTTATCATCAAGCTTCTTTCTCAAAGCATCAGGTACATGAGCATAAGCGATACACTCAAACACTCGTAAGTGTTCAATGTTGGGTTTGAGTTGAGTCTAGGCTTCTTAAGGAGTCTTTCCGAGAACACTGCTGGTGGGACATCTATTCAACAGATAGAATGCATATGCAACTGCATCACCCCAAAAACCTTTGGGCAATTTCTTCAAGTGGAACATACACCTGACCACATCCATGACTGTTCTATTCTTCCTCTCTGCTACACCATTCTGTTGAGGAGTATATCTTGCTGTCAACTGGTGATTGATGTCATGTTTTGTAAGAAACCATCACAGACAACATATTTTGTCCCCCGATCTGTTCTCAGAGTCTTGATAAACCTATCACTCTGATTCTTTACCAATGCCTTAAATCTCTTAAAGGCATCACAAGCGTCTGACTTCTGCAGCAAGAAATACATCCAAGTCTTTCTGCTAAAGTCATCGATAAAGGTAATAAAATACCTATATCCTCCATTTGACAGAGTCTCTATGAAGCATAGATCTGAGTGCACTAGCTCTAATGGCCGACTGGCTCTCCACGTCTTCTTTGTAGGAAATGGGTCTCTATGTTTCTTTCCTACAACACATGTCTCACATACCCTATTAGGAGGTTCAATGACAGACAATCCTGAAACCATCTTTCTTGAAGAAAATAACTCCAGACTCCCAAAGTTCACATGGCCAAATCTCATATGCCATAACCAGCTCCTGTCTCCGATTACAGAACTAAAGCATGGTAAAGTGTCATTGTTAATATACAGCGGAAACAAACGGTTTGGTGACATGTTTACCTTTGCTATCAGTCCTTTCTGTTCATCGTTGATGGTGCATACCCCTATGTAGATCCGTATATCATACCCCTTATCTGAAAGTTGCCCCATGCTCAACAGATTTTGATGCAGACTCGGAACAAACAATACCTCTAAGATGGTATTCTTGGATCCGTCCTTCAGAGAGATAGAGATTTTACCCTTCCCCATTACTAGCACCTTTGAGTCATTCCTAAACTTCACTTCCGAAGTAAGGGTCTCATCCAATTCTAAGAACATCTCTTTTCTGCCACACATGTGGTTATTGCAACCTGTATCAATAAACCATCTGTGCTTGGCATCATCCACTGCTACGCTACACGCTAGCTACAATGTTTCCGAATAGTCTCCATCTTCTGCAACATTTGCCTGGAAATTTCTCCCATTGGATTCACACTCATTCTTGTAGTGGCCATATTTTTTACATCTAAAACACTGAATCTGAGATTTACTCTTCTGATTAGTGTTATTTCCTCATCCACCTTTCCACTGGCTAGATCTGGAAGCACCTTCCATCCTATTTTATGAGTTTTGACCTTTTTGGCTTGCCTCAGAATTCTTTCGGGTCTCTTCTTTTGTCTTTCTTAAGACTCAACTGGCTCTACAAAGCTTCCTCCACCTCGATCTCAGACTTCTCATATAGACATTGTTCATGGGCTTAAAGCGAACCCATCAACTCATCCAACGTCATTGCCTCAAGATCTTTGAACTCCTCGATGGCAGTCACCTTGTATTCGAACTTCTCGATTAGTGTTCGGTGAATCTTCTCCATTATTTGAACATCTGAAATTTTCTCACCATTGGACTTCATCAGATTAACAAGTGCCAATGTCCGTGAGAAATAATCTGTCACCTTCTAGGTTTTCCTCATCTGGAGAAGGTCCAACTGCCTTAGCATGGCTCTGCAAGCGTACTTTCTTCACCTTCTCTACTCCTTGGTAGGTATTCATAAGAATTTCCCATGTCTGTTTTGTTGATGTTGTATGTGTAAATTTCTAAAAGATCACTGGATCCAACGATTGGTTAATGAAAAACCTCGCCTTTAGATCCTTCTTGGTTGTTGCAGCATCCGTTGACCTAGTAATACCCTCAGAAACAGCAGTCCATAACTCCTAGTATTCAAACAAAAGTTGCATTTGGACCCTCTAATACTCAAAATTTGTTTTTCCATCAAATTTTGGTATTTGTGGTTGTACTGTGTTATTATTATTATTGTTAAGGGTGGCCATTGTAATTTGCCAAGACAATAATAATTAACACACAAAAGACAAATTAATATATCAATAAAACAACAAAAATCACACACCAACCAATTTTGCTTTTACTGTTCTTCAAACGCACCAAACCTTTTCCAGCTTTCCCTCTCGTCTGCGACTCTTGGTCACACGATCTCTACAATTCACGATTTTGACGACTTTCTCGGTCGACGACGAGTACTCCGGTCAAGCAATCGTGAGAAGTAATCTGTCACCTTATTGGTTTTCCTCAACTGGAGAAGTTCCAACTGCCTTCGCATGGCTCTACAAGCATACTTTCTTCACCTTCTCTACTCCTTGGTAGGTATTCATCATAATGTCCCACGCCTGTTTTGCTGATGTTGTATGTGTAATTTTCTCAAAGATCACTGGATCCAACGATTGGTTAATGAAAAACCTCGCCTTTAGATCCTTCTTGGTTGTTACAGCATCCGTTGACCTAGTAATACCCTCAGAAACAGCAGTCCATAACTCCTGGTATTCAAACAAAAGTTGCATTTGGACCCTCCAATACTCAAAATTTGTTTTTCCATCAAATTTTGGTATTTGTGGTTGTACTGTGTTATTATTATTATTGTTAAGGGTGGCCATTATAATTTGCCAAGACAATAATAATTAAACACAAAAGACAAATTAATATATCAATAAAACAACAAAAATCACACACCAACCAATTTTGCTTTTACCGTTCTTCAAACGCACCAAACCTTCTCCAGCTTTCCCTCTCGTCTGCGACTCTTGGTCACACGATCTCTACAAGTCACGATTCTGACGATTTTCTCGGTCGACGACGAGTACTCTGATCAAGCAATGGACGACCAACAACCTGGACTATTCAAGCACGATCAATGATCGACAGATCTAGGCAATGGAAAAACCAAAACGTGAACTTGGATCACTACGATGCACTAAAAAACTGGTTGGATCTGATCAACGGACATTTGGGTGTTGATCCCGGTTGTATTTTGAAGATTTTGGTGGTGGTGGTGACAGTCAACTCGCCGGCGATTAAGGTGGCAGCGGACGGCAAGATGAGTCAACTCGTCACTTCTTCGTGGGCTGATTTCTAATGGCAAGACGACCTCGTCTCACTTTCCAGCGGCGTGTGGGTTGTGTGGAGGTTTGTCCGGCGTCGCTGACTGCTACTCTGAACTCCTGGATCTTCAACTCCTGGATTCTTAACTCCTGAATCCTACCCTAATGCCCTCCTGGCCTCAAATTTAGCTCTGATACCAAATGTAAAACCTAACACACAAAACAATTTACTGAAGAACTGTTTATTGAATTGATTTATAACAATGAACTTATGCCAACTATTTATAGTAGATGGGATGAGATAATATGATAACATCAAACCTCTAACTGATAATTACAATAAAAATAAATCATTGATAATCATATTTAATAATAATCCTATCTAAAGATAAATAGGAATTATCTGAAATATAAATCCAACCTAATATCTAAAATGATAAATATAAAGATAATACTTGGTTTAATCCTATACTATCCTTTATTGACCGATTAACACACAAAATTGATCATTGATTTTTGATCAACCCCACCTACCGTCTGTTCTCTGATTTTATCAACCCTATGCCCCCACCTAAACAAAATAAATGAAAGACCTGCCATCAAACTCTACTGATAAATTAGCCATAAACCTACTAATACTCACTTAATAATTTTGACTAATTCACTCGCGATAATACAATAAAATAAATTTTACAATTTTTTTTTTAAAATAAATCAACTAAAAATCTAAATAAAATTAAAAGGTTTGTATCAGGCTGAGGTTGATTTTTTTTTTTATACAGATAATCCTTTATTAATTAACCTCTACAATCCACTTTTATACTCTTGACCAACTTCATCTCTATTAATCTAGGAGCAGGTATTTGTATGAAAGCTTTCATCAATAATAAGGTTTGAACCGCAGACTTGAGAGTCATCTATCCAAACCTTAAGCTCTCCCCAAGCTCATTAATTAAAAAAAAATGATAGTCCAACCTAATTTAAAAGAAATTTATATTAAAAAAATTAATAAAAATATTCATTTAAGAATATTTATTCAATTTTTTAATATATATATATCTGAAATGGTTTAAATGACTAAATTATCTTTAGAATTTTATATTTTTTTAACAGTCAATTCCAATACTTAATGGTCAAACCGTATTGGTAGGGAAGGTGGGTGTCGATTAATAGTAAAATTATCTCCTCATATTAAAAAAAAAAAAAAATCTTAAAGGAGTTTGGTATAATTTATTCTAGATAAAACAAAAGAAAGTTTTATTTTTATTTTTTATTAATGGTAAAAAGTACTCTGAAAGGTCAAAAGCCATAAAATTGATGATTTTTTTTTTAAATAATAATGTGTAGTTGTTGATGGTCCTTAATTAGAAATAAATGTATAAACCAACTCGCTATTTTTGTGCGGTTGCATCCTACTAATTTCTCTCATTGCTCATTATTCAATGAGTCCATATTTGTTCACTTCCTTAAGGGTGGGTGATCATTACCTTCATCCCGTATGGATGATATGTATCTATGGAGGGAGTAAATTTATTCAAACACTATTATTTTTGGAGACAAATTTATCCCTCCTTAAACACATGTCATCCATACGGGAGGGGATAATGTTCAACCACCATATCCTCTGATTTTGGAGAGATTCTTGGGTGCATCATGATGCACCCAAGTTTTAGGCTTGATTTTGAATTTATTTGCAGAAATTGGGTTTATACAAAAAAAATTATAAAAGGTTTTTTATTTTTTGTTTAAAAAATTAGGATAATGATAACCCTTTTATTCAACTCTTACATCCAACTTGATGTGACAGTTTATATGGCACATCCTTATCTGCTGCCACATCTTAACATCCTTATCAACTGCCACATCATAATATTGATATGTCATTATACTTTTTAATGTGTGAGAGACAGTGCAACTCTTTTTATTTTTAATCTAACACATTAAAAAATATAATAACGTGATAATATTATGATATAACAACTGATAAAGATATGCTATGTAAACTACCATATCAGGTTAGATATAAAGGTTATATAAAAGGGTGGGTTGAATACAGTGGTAGCCGTGTCAGTCTTTTTAACTTTTTAAGGATAGTTAAAAAAAAACCTTCAAACAGTTTTTATTATTTTATTATCCTTATATTTATATATTATTACTAAGTTATCCCATAAGTAAAAAATGTCTTGACTTTTACTTTTTTCCATTGTAACAGCCGGTCAATTTAATTCACGGGCTCCAAATTAATTTATATGGATAATTATCTTGAGGTTTGCAAATTAACAAATTGTAAATTGTCTTGAAAATTTAGTGTATGATCTATTGTTAACAATTTAATGTTATAATTAGGTTATATATATTATAAATATTACAATAATTCATGGTTTAGAGATGGAATATGACTCGAATCCATAATTTTTTGGTACAGGTAATAAGTGTGAATGTCATACCACTAGGTCAATTTCATATTGTCATGAATATTTATTATTTGCATTACATAATTTAATTGTTGTTTCATTGAAAATTTATGTACTCTATCTAGTATATACATTTTTAGGGTATGTCTCATTATATCTTGTATAAATAGGTGTGTTTTTGATTTTCTAATAATGAAATTTACTAGTATTGTTGATGTTTACTTAAAAACATTATAGTTTAGATTTATATTTGACCTGATAGATATATATATCAGACCTGATAGATATATCTACTCCAACAATAATAATAAAAAACATTACATATAATTATTTAAGTCAGTGTGTACCGATATAAATTTATCAATACGTTGGATATGGATCATTAGATTTATATTTGACCTATAGATATATATCTTTTGGGGTTCCCATTCTTGAGCTTCTGGAAATTCCTGATTACTTGACTACCCTTCTCAAGGCAAGGGTTTCTGATTTTATTTATGAGGGTAAGTGGGTTCTTGACGATAGTTTTCGAGTCCGTTTTCTAGATCTATGTTCTCGGATCGATAGCGTTGCTATCTCTCCAGTTACAGATTCTTTGGTGTGGGCTCATTCTCGAGATGGGCAGGTTTCTTGCAAGTCGGCTTATTCCTGTATGATTCGTGATTCTCCACAAGTCCATTGTGGAGAGATGTTTGGTGTCGTTTTAACCCCCCCTCCTAGTCAACTTTGACATGGTGTCTTTTGTTGAATCAGCTTCCTATAGAGGATCGCTTATGTAGGGTTGGGTTTCACTTAGCTTCCTGATGCAGTGTTTGTGGGGTTAGCAGTGAGTCATTCTGATCATCTTTTCATTCGATGCCCCTTAGCAGTTGCTCTTTGGGAGACGATTTTCTCAGCTTTTCAGCGATGTATTTCTGCCGATACGTGGAGTTTGTTCTTCTCTCAGGCCATGCCAGTTTCGTTTAGCGATCAGGTGCATGTTTTATGGAAGACAGCTAATCATGCTGTGGTTTGGAGTGTGTGGTTTGCCCGTAACTAGTGGATTTTTGAGAGTAAGACTATGGATTTCAGATCTGCTCTGTCTTTTGTTTGGCGTGCGGTGTCTGACGCTAATCAGTTAGAGATTGGATGTATGCGTAATTATATGGATGATCTTTTGATTCTTCGTCATTTTGATCTTCGTGGTCGTCTAGCTAGGGCTCACTTTATCAGGAGTGTGATTTGGTCGTCTCCGGCTCCTGGTTAGACCAAAGTTAATACTAATAGTGCCACCTTGAGTTCTCTAGGTGCTGGTCGTTGTGGGGGTATTTTTCATAATTGTAGAGCTTTTGTAAAGGGTTGTTTTGCTGTTCCTCTTGATCATGTGTTTGCATTTGAGGCGGAACTTCCTGCAGCTTCGAAAACTATTAATTTTGCTTGGCAGAATGGGTGGCATCGGATCTGGCTTGAGAGTGATTCTTCTTATGTGGTTCAGCTGCTCTCCTCTCGCTCTGAACAGGTTCCTTGACGGATTCGGCAGGCTTGGCAACGCTGTATCTATCAGATATCAAAAATAGAGTTTCAGGTTTCTCATATCTTTAGGGAGAGAAATCAGGTTGCAGACGCTCTTTCTAAGCATGCGGTTAGAGGTCTATTCGTGATGGGCAACTCCCCGTCTTTCTGCTATTTATTGGTTGACAATGATTGCATGGGTAGAGAGTCTTTTCGTTTTTCTTGATGTTTTTTGTTTTTATGGCCTGCGTGCCAATTTTTTTGTTAGGATTGTTTCCCTTGTTTTTTGTGTTTTTCTAATGTTTGTTACTCTTTATTTTATTTTTTTTATATTATTGATGGATACTGCCTTAGGATTTTTCACCATATGATTGTTTGTGATGTTTTTTCCCTCTAGATTAGTCTAATTTTATAAATAAATAAATAAAAAATCTTCCCTGATAGATGTACATCTACTCCAACAATAATAAAAAAAACATTACATATAATTACTAAACAGCTATGAGCAACGGGTCAACCTCAAGATGAGGAACATGATTAGTCAACTAATTGATTGACATTAAATCATTAAAGAAAGACTTGTTAAAGCATAAAATAAAATAAAGAAGATTTTCAAGTGTTAACATAAAAATATGATATTTCCTTGTTCCGATAAGAAATTACCATTCACAACAACTTTATCATTAACGAGGAAATGCATATTATATCCCTATTAATTTAATTTTTTATAATCAATATTTTACTAAAAAATTAATAACTTTATCCATACAATTTTTAAACAAATAATGTTAAACATTCAATCTACAATTTCACTTTTTTCATCTCAATACAAGTAGCAGTTAATGTATCGTTTGATGAGTGAATAAATATTAATTGTAATTTATCTCATTTACCAATGTATAAACTCAACAATTATTATGTATCATCAGTTATCGTATATATTAGGATAAAAAATGTGAAATTCTAGATGGTATGTGTAATATTATTCTATTTTTATTCCTAAACTCTAGTCTCTATTGTATATTTTTTTTAACATATTATTTTAAAAAATTAAAATTGAACCAAAATATTTGGTGAAAGATTTGATACAGTGTTTTTGCTAAAAAAAAAAGTGGCAAATAACAAAATAGCACATATAGGGATGTGTTTGAAATATTAACTTACAGGTCACATTTTTTTTTATATTGAAATGTATAAATTATCATATATATTCTATTATAATTTATTAATTAATATTATAATAATAAATTAATTATTTTTTCCATAACAATATCATAATAACACTTAAAATTAATTCGAATTAAAATTTAACATTTTTGTCAGCACTTTTTATGTTGTGTGGAATTGATGGTTAAAGAATCTTACATCTTCTGCTTTTGGAGAGAATACATCGTATAGAACACTAAGCATACAACATTATTTAAGAATTCCGTTTGTGATGGAAGTTAACTTTAACTTGGTTCCTCTAGCTAAATTATGGTAGTCAATTTTAACTTTATAGTAGGGGGGAAATTGGATTCCACTCATAACAAGTATATATAATAATGACACACACACACACATATACATATATATATACACGTATAATTTTTTTATACATATATATTTTTAAAATTTAGAACAATTTAATTTATTTTAATTAATTACCCTAGTTACTTCTAACTCTAACATTAAACCCGGACAATATCGAGTCACCCACCATTGCATATGAAATACTCAAACTAGGCAACTCAAACGTTTTCTCACCTCGCCATTCTTTGTTTATAAGCTCATAAAAGACTAATCAGGGAATGAATTAATGGCAACTTTAATTATAAACTATATTGTTTTATTAAAATATTTTTAGGTTTTTAGAGAAAATTTTAATTATAAAGGCGATAAATAACATTTCATCTATATAATATATAAAAGTTGACCCTCACGGTGACACATATCGTTGTGAGAGAGCTTCGACTTTAAATTACAATTTGTTATTTGTCTAATAATTGATTTATTTTCTCTTATTCATATTATTAATAATTATTTATCTTCAGATATTATTTCTATTCCATTTATTATATTTATTGCTTTTTAATATTATTAATAATTATTTATCTTTTGATATTTATTTTATTGAAAACTGAGCAATCATAATATATTAACAATAACCTTTGCTTAAAAGTCCTTTCCTCTTCCTCAATTTTTACTATAAAAATTGTCCAAAATCTCAAAATTGAATACTGATACAAGTATTTCTAGAATTATCGTTTTTATAAAATAATAATAATAATAATTTAAATCTCTAAATACACCCCAATTTACTCAATTTTTTTTATTTAAATGGTAATAAATAAATATTCTCAAAACAAATTAAAATACATATAGCCATTGAAAAATCTAAATTTAATAGAGTTTTAGATTTAAATGTATTCATTTATGTATATATCAGGTGAATTTACGTTTTGATTGTGACAAATAATATGATTTTATATTAACGGGTTAAAAATCAATTATGAGATTGGTTAATATAATTTACTCACTGTCGCATTAATTATAGGGTTTCCTCTTGATTATCTATAGATTTTGTGATTTTTTTTATTGCTTTTTGATTACCCCTTTGTTTATATATTATATAGATGTATAAACGGAGAGTTGTTAATTTATTATATAAGTGAATTGAAATTTATTTACTGCATTAATTGAAATTGAATTGCTTTCTATCTCTTTAATAATATATATAAAAACTGACCCTCACGATGCCACTTGTCGTCATAAGGGAGCCTTGGATTTAAATACATTAATTTTTACAATTATATATATTAGTAGTAATAATTTTTTTAATAAATTAAAAATCAAATAAAGAAGTAATAAATATTAATGATTATTTTGAGTATCATCAATTGAAGACATAACTTTTAGGTATCCAATACCTATAAAATTGATATAATTTTTCATTTATAATTTTTTTACGATTCATTTTGGCTTTTGTTCTTATCCCAACAATTCTTTTATATAAAGACAAGCACGATGACTATGTGTTGAAACAAAATGATATCCATTATTATGGGTAAAGCTTACACACTAAAAAGTGAGGTTCAGGTTATGGCAACTCTCAGCTGCTACATGGATATATAACAGGACATGTCCACCCTTGAGTTATGAAAAAAAAAGTTATATAAATTTGATGAAATTACTATGTATTGTTGTGTGCTAGACTGTTTTTTTTATAGAAGTTGTTAGGTGAATCGACAATTAGTCACTATCTCAACGGTTACCTCATCCAACCGTGAACCAATTCACGTCGTCGACCATGGCCACTAGGCCTATCACCACGAAAAAACACATAGAGAGTATACAAAGGAAAAGAGAAGAGATATCGGGACTAGGGACGACAATGGGTCGGGTTCAAACAGGTTTTGTAAAATCCAGAACCTCACTCATGAAAACTTTCCTCACCCACGCCCGCCCTCGAACCCACGTAGGTAAGCGAGTTCGCGGGTGAACGTAAACCCACGGGTTATGACTGCACCAATACCGTACTCTCACCCGCGAACCCACGATTTATCATTTGTAAATTTTCACATATAATCACCTATTTAATACTTAATTGAATTAAATTTTCACATCTAATTACATACTTGATACATTACAAAACAATAATAACCATAAAAATAAAATGACTAAAAATAATTAAAATATATATGTATGTACATATACAAGTATTTTATTTATACGGGTTCGCGGGTTCAATCAGCGGGTTTGTTTTTCCCACTTGCATCTGCCTATGAACCTGTCGAGTTTTTTATTAAACGGGCCCGAATCTATAGGGTTAGGTTCGGGCGGGTGCATGTCAAATTACCATTCCTAATCGGGAGAAGAAGCTTGAGAGAGATGGAGATTTTGAGAGAGAAACAAATTAAAATGAGTGCGAAATGAATATGTAAAAAAGAAATATGAGGAATAAAGAGACTAAATATGGTATTTAATACACCACATGAATTTTTTTATTTACTTAATTCAATTTTTTTAAGACTATTCAAATCTAATATAGCATTAAATAGTTTTAAAATTTTGAATTAGTCAAAATTATTCAATTAGTGCCTATAGTTTAATTGATAAGGGCAACCGGCAGTGGGATTAATAACTAATAATTTGGTTTTTAATTAAATCATTAACGTTAATTTAAGGAAATTTACACATTTTTTACGGTTTTTTTTTCTTTTCTATTTTTAACCTTTTTGTTTCCTTTTCTTTTTTGTTTTTAAAATGTATTAAATATGCATTAAATACACAATAATTATATTCAAAAATAAATATTTTTAAAATTTAATTATTCTTGTAAATGGTTATAAATAAATATTTTTCAAAACAAATTAAAATATCAATTGAAATACCAAATTAATGGTAAACCATTTTTTTTATGGAATTAACGGTAAATATTAAAAAAAATTGTTAATGGTAATATATTATTGATAACGTAACAAAAAATTAAAATAATAATATCTAATCAAATATTAATGGTAACACATTAAAAACATTAATTATTACATTCTATTCAATGGATTATTTTTCTAAATATACGAAATTCACTCATATGAATTTGGATCCTCGACCTCATCTAATCTCATGATATATAAGTATTGAAATGAATGTGTGGTTAAGATGTTATTGGTTTTCACAATCACTTTACCAACAACCAATCACATGTTTTAAAAAGGTCAGAAAAAAGATCAGATTAGTAGATGATCCAAATCCAATTAATAAATATTTTTGACACCTCCCTTCCATACCTAGTGGTAAAGGATTCGAATCCCACCATTAGCATTTCACAAGCATGTGTGTGGAGTTTTCTCCCGGTTTGTGGGAGCAGTCCTCTCTCCGATTGTAAGAGTTGTAGTCCATATGTAACATCTCCTGGACAGTAAAAGTAATATTCTGATCGTGCTTGTAGAATTTAATTAATCTCGTCAGGTCTCGGTATTAGTTGTATTTCAATATATATATATATATATATATATATATATATATATATATATATATATATAAATATATATATATAAATAACTAATACTGAGACCTGACGAGATTAATATATATATATTGCAAGATAATAAAAACAAAATTCACTACTCTTTGCATCTCCATAAAAGTCTTCACATTTTTTTTTATTGAACCATCTAAGATAGCAATGTGTGAAATTTTTTTTTTTAGGAATGAATAGATTAAAAAAGATGTAATGCCTTTAGAAAATGAGTGTGGAAAAATAAATTAATTTATCACTAGGCTTGACAATAACCTCTATGGATTTTTTATTTTATAAAAAAATTGAATACCTTAACAAGTATTTTTAGAATAAACATTTTAATAAAAATAAATTATAGAAATAGTATTTCTGAGAAAACTGGGGTGTGTTTAGGGGTTTAAAAAATATCTTTTTTTATGGATTTTATTCTTTCTATTTTTATAATTTCAGTTTTTTTTTTGGTTTGTTAGAATGTCTTAATTATGCATTAAATATACTTTGATTATTTCTAAAAATAAAGCGGGAATAATAATGAATTGTTTTTTTAAAAAAAAAATATTTTACAATTAAATCAAGATTTTTAATATTTGTTTTTGATATCTAAATATGTACATGCTACATGCTTGCCAAGAATTTGACCATGTCTTTTTAGGTATTTATACAAATAAGATAGGTTTTAATATATACAACTCTAATTTATTTATTTATTTATTATTATTATTATTATTATTATTAAGTTGTTATTATAACATCAACTTAGAGAGTACAAAGCAATGATTTGGAATTATTTGAATTAGAAATTTTAGAAAATTCTTAAATTTGTTGTTGAAAATTTTATTATGTATATTTCAAATGTAATTGCAGAAATTTATAGTCGATTGATTTTTAAGTGTCTTTTTTCTTTCAATTATATGTTAGTTCCAACTAGGAATGACAATGGATCGGGTTCGGAAAAAACTAAACCCAAAATTTAGCGGGTTCGGGTTCCTGTTTCACCTGCGGATTTTAGCAACATCCAGACTCGCTCATGAACCCACAAACTCTTAAGGATTTGTTGTTCCAAAACGACTCACTCCTGTGTACGTAACTCGATCCGAGTCAAACCCAGTTACCGGTAGCCATCCATGTTTTTTTTTAAACAACAATTTATTAGAAAAAGAGAAGACCATCGGCCAAGAGCAAGTAGAACAAGAAACCCATCTCAAAATAGAGCAAGAAGAGGCAGAGCAAAGAAAAAAACAGGGGCCCAAACAGTCAAGACAAAAGTAAAAAGAAAGACATAGGAAACAAAAGCGACAAAATCATATAGTTCCCCGCTGTCATCATCCTTAGAACCTCATTTAGCAAGGTTATCAACTGTTGACGTTCGTTTCTGGATTTCATCAGAAATACCAATAAGGATCGGATTTCAGCTAAAATCAAAGAGGAGAGAAAGAAAGTAATAAGACACAAGTTTTAAAATGGTAAAACTTCGGTGATCGGAGAAACATCCACGGGTGGTTATGTGATCCACCTAGCCAAAATCCACTATGAAGAAAGTAATTACAACCCCCGATCTCTCTTTCTCTCTTTGAATATTTTTTATGACTGCTGTATCTTCTCTATTTTCTATATATCTTTTTTATGAAATTATGGGTCTATTTATATGTTTACAGAACCCTAATCTTTTTTGTACAAGTAATAAAAGATCTTTGTATTTAATTATGACTTTGGTTACTTGTTTGAAGTAGATTTGTCTTATTTCCTGTTTTGGAAGCTGGTAATGAGATTAAATGCGATTCTTGTAGCATAGTCCGATTAGGACTTATTTCCTTATAAGAGTGTAGTCTTCTTGGAGAATCAGAAGTATTCTCGGAGGAGAACCCTTTAGGCTTGACATTCTCCTCTTTAGAATCCTTTTTTAATAAGGAACCTTTTGATTTGACTTGCGGACTACTCTCTAGGCTTCTTACTCGGTTATCATGCTTATCCCAAGTATAATGTGAAGTGTGCTGGTCCCGAATGACGTCTCATGACCCGAGGGGAAAGTGTCTTACCCCGAGCAAATTAAATCGTTTTAACTGATCCCGAGTAGGTCTTGCCTTGATGCTTGTTTACTCGGGCTTCTCCTCCTCTATGATGCCTCGTAGGATGTTCCCTAAGTGCTTAATTAGGCGTCTATCTGGCAACTCTCCCTTTTGTTGATGACGTGTATGCTTAGTGAAATTCACATACGACTATACCCCCTTAAAATATTTTTTCCGACTTAATTTCATTTCGGGCAAGAGTATTTTAATCATCTCAACTTTTACTTGGGCCAGAATAGCCGTATTGTCATAATGACGTGTCTTAATGGTGACCCTTTAATTTCGATTCGCTTTATCACACGAGATCTTAAATGATGGTGACGTTTTGAAGTTCTGACAGTCGAGGGCTAGTTCCTGTTTTGACACGTGTCCCTAATCTCTTTGTTTTTCGATATCATTTATGAGAAATGATTTTCACGTCTTCTCAAAGCCGCTTACGTCATCAAGCTTCATCATAAGTTTTTCCCACCTCGAGGCCCTAGGGTTTCGTGTCTCTACCCCTTTAAATCCTACGCCGAATTTGTGGTAGTTCATTCTTAAGAGTTTTGAGAAAAAATCTCTCAGTCCAGATTTCGCTGCAGATCGCTTTCTTCATCAAGGGTTTTTTGTTCCAGTATTCCATTCTATTTAAGGTTAGTTTCGATGGAACCTTCATCTCGTATTCGTCTTTGTAATATAGCTCTTGATGCTCTAAATCGTGGAGATTATCAGTTAGTTTCCTGTGTTCGAAGATTGTTGGGGGAAATTCATCCTGGTGAACCTTCATTCTTAGAAGTCGACGTTTCTGGGCTTTACCCTAATGTCGTTTTTAATCCTATAGCCAATTTTGATTCATCTGATACTTTATCTAGTTCTGATTCTGACGTTTGACCACAGGGTATCTTTTTGAAGGATGGGTAAACATTAGAGCAAAAGTGAGGTTCATAAGCACGGCTCATGCAACGTTCAGATCAGGGAAAAGACTGTTAACGAGAATGATGTTGATGAGGTGTCTAGGGTGTCTTGTCTTTCATTTTCTGATGCTCGCCCGAGTGGTTTTGATACTGAACCGATTGTGGTCGGGCTAGCTGAAATAGAAAAATATCGCTCCTAATTCGACTTGTCCGACTCGGTCACTTTGGTTCCTGCGGGGGATAGAGCCGCATGGAATCCTCCTGAGGGTATGGTCGTGATTTATGGATCAATGCTATGTTGTGGTGTCACACTTACCTTTCAGTTGCCTGGTTTTTGGCTGAAGTAGGGATAGCCCCAGCTTAGTTGGCCCCGAATAGTTATAAAGTTTTGATGTGCATGTGGCATATGTTCAATAGGATGAACCTTTCGCCACCTTATCCAAATGAAATCAGGCATTTCTTTTCGCTGAGACAAGTTAACAAAACGGGGACTTATTTTATTGCATCTACTCCATCGGATGGCTGGGTCCCTAAAGAAGCAAATGTGAGTCGGGGGGTCGACACCTCTGACGACCCAAAAAAGAATGGTTTTGTATGGGGATTCCCTACATCCAATAAGTTCTGAAAGAACAGTTAGTTTTTCTCTGAAGGGGCTCTCGGGCTCAACGTCACTGTTGGATTTATGAATTCCCGAACGGTGCTGAGTGTCCCCCGTTTCTTCTATTCCCCCGAAGTGTGGAACAAGAAAATAATTGATTATAGTGATGCTGAGCTGAAGAGGCTGACTCGGGCAACTGTTCATACTCTGGAGAAGAGGAGCAAGAGCTACCTTTTTAAAGAGGAAGATTTGAAAAAGTTTAGCTTCTTCAGACAGATTTCGGGCCATCGCAGGCGATGTAAGTGTCCCGGTGCCCTTTTTATTGTATTTTTCTTCTTTTTATTTTCTGATATGAATCTTTTTTTTAAAGTGTTCTATACGGACGTCGTCAGCGATCTTCAGGCTCGCCAGGTAAAGTCGATTATGTAGGCGAGCAGAAAAGAAGCTTCCCGTCAGGGCGATGAAGGTATTGCTCTGCCCGAGTTTGATGAGGAAACCGACATTGCTGAGGAACAGATCCCTGAGTACGTTCATCGGAGTGCTCAGCCTTCAACTCAGGATCCTGCTGGTCTAAGTGGCCAAAGTGAGCCGACTAACATCCAACTGCCTGATAGTAGGGAGAGGCAATATGAAGGTCCGGGTGAAGAGCCTGTTGGACAGTTTGAAACTGGTGATGGTGATGACGTCTTTACGGATCAAATGCCTGCAGGTGCAGACTTCTTTGAGTCTTTCCGGGACCATCTGCAGGAAGATCTTGCTGCTGACCTTAACTTCCCCCTTTCTCGGGGTGAGAAGCGAAAGGCAGTTAGTCCGCCAACTCGTCCTCTTAAAGTTCCTCCGGTAGTCTCATTTATCGACTCCAACGATGAAGATTTTACGGATGAGATTGCTCCGAGTGTCGGCACTGGAGCATCAGTAGAGGCGATGGCCTCAGAACTGATCAAGGCTTCTTCTATCCCCGAGGTTGGGAATACGGGGGCTGAACCTTCGGGGGCGCCTTTAAATCCTTCTCCTCAAGATATGCTACGGGAAATGTCCTCTGGTCGAGCTTTCATCGGGGAGGACCGTTGGAGCGGATTTAGAGATGGTTCACTGACCGAACGTCTTCAAAACGTTTTCAATGGTGCATCTTATGTAAGTTAATTATGACTTCTTTATTGTTTTGCTTCTGCCAGATTTCTGAATATATTCCTTTACAGTTGGTGGTCAAATTTGCTGAGCTAATTCAAACGCAGCAACATCAAGCTGATCGAATAAGGCGTCTAGAGGCTCAGCTGAAGAAGAGTGAGGAGGGTCGTGCTCGAGCTAAGAAAGCTTATCAGCAGGAGGTCGGTTCCGTACAAATATTCACCGACCACTGTCTGGCGAAACAGGTTGAAACGGAGGAGAAGGCATCTCTTGCAGAGAAGAATGTTGTATCACTTCAAAATCTTCTGTCTTCTGCTGAAGAATCCATACTTAAGGCGGAGCAGGAGGCGGAGCAGGAGGCGGAGCAGTCTAGGTCAGTGTATGACCAAAAAATCGAAGATCTAAAGCGTCAAGTGTTGACAGTTGAATCCCTATCCTGAGAGGCCAGGTTGGAACTTAAAGTCCAATGGGTGGATCATTTTAAAAGATCTACTGCTTACGATGCCCTACTTCTTCAGGAATTTCAACGCGGGCTAGTTTCGGTCGGAGAATTCTTTAAAGTTAAGAATAGGGTGACCGAGAAGGCTTGAGCTAATTGGGAGCTGTCAATCAAACATCACGTGGATCGGTCTTTGGAGTCTCTTCGGATTCAGATGAAGGAATGGAGAGCCTACTGCCGTAGTCAAGGTAAAGAGCCTCATCCCATGCATTTAGAGATTCCATCCGAGCATTCTCTCTCGATCTTCTATGCTAGTCAAGGGTCGATCGAGGGTGTGGTCCCAGATGTCGGGCCGGTCCTGGGTGAGGATTACAGCTAGTGGATGGATGATACTGTCGACACTATCGTTTAGCCGTCTAACGAAAGTCTGCTCCTTGACTACGAGATGGTGCCAGACCCGAATATCGGCAAAGGCTCGAAATCCTCAAAGCCTTGACTTTTGTAAAATTGTGGAAGATTCCTTTGTATATTTATTTTTTTATTTTTGTAAAGTTCTTTGAACTGTAACCATTCTTTTTAAGAGCAATAAAATTCTATTTTATTCTGAATTGAATGGTATTGGTCTGTTTATTGTTGATTGTTACCGAGTGCTGTATTAGACTGGCTGATGTCCGGGTAACTCAATCGAGTATCTTATTTAACCGATTGTCACCCGAATAACTTGAGGTGTCGAGTATTTTATTAAACTGGTATTTCAATGTTCGGGTGACTTAACCGAGTATCTTATTAAGCCGGTTGTTACCCGAATGTCTTTAATTGCCAAGTATCTTATTAAACTGGCTCTTCAATGTTCGGGTGACTTAACCGAGTATCTTATTAAACCGGTTGTTACCCAAATATCTTTAATTACCGAGTATCTTACTAAACTGGCTCTTTATTATTAACCGAGTTATCTTGAAACAGGCAAGCTTACGTGTTTCATACCCGGTTGCTACCCGAACATTACATCAAGGCTCACAATGATCATATGTTCGAGTCCTTACGCAATACCAAGGACGTCTCCCCAGTTTCTATGCGCAAGGGTTTGCCGAATCGTTGAGCTTTCTTTAAGATTGCTCAACACAGCTATGCATTTCATCGAAATTTCTTCCGATAACGTCTAGAGCATTTTTCCAGAATCTGGTGCATCGGGTTTGCCTTTTTGCTAAGGTCGATTTGACCTTGCTCGGCTGGCATGCTCCTTCGAGCTTCTCCGTCCATTCGGGATTTGATGGTCCCGAGAATTCTATTTGCATGTTCTTATTATCATGCTCTTTCATATGCTCTTATTATCATATGCTTCTTTTCGAAATTCCCGAAATTTTTTTATTTTATCATTGCAAAATCAACACATTTAAACTCCATAGCTAACATTTATCTCAACTAATAGCCCTGACTAAGAAAACAAAAAGGAAAATAAAGCAATTTAAGGATAGAAAATCTTTAGATATTGAGTGTTGCATGGTCGGGGTAAAACTCCTCCGTTGGGTCGTGCAATCCAATGTGCTCCATGGCCAGCTATTCCTTCGACCTTGTTTGGGCCCTCCCATTTATCTGTCAAGGAACCTGCAGCTTTATTTTTCGTGTTCAGTGATACCCTCTTAAGTACTAAGTCTCTAAGCTGGAATTTCCTGATCCGAACACGAGAATTGTAGTGGCGATCCACTCTGTGTTGATATGTTGTATTTCTTATTCGGGACTTCTCCCTTTTTTCTTCTAGCTCATCCAAACTTTGTAGTAGCATATCAATATTATGCTCTTCATCGTATAGCCTGATCCGGGGGGACGCATACGATGTTTTCACGGGGATGACAGCTTATGTTTGAAGTCCTTGCTGTCGTCCGGTATACCTATAATACTTCAGGAAGCTTTTCAACCCAGCTTCCTTTTTTGTCATCCAACTTTGCTTTGATTGTGTGCTTGATAATTTTATTTACTGCTTCTACCTGCCCGTTTGTTTGAGGATGAGCTAGTGTTGCATAGTAGTTAGCAATCTGATACTTCTCGCACAACTGTCTGAACTTTAAGTTATCAAACTGGGTGCCATTATCGGTGATTATAGTGTTCGGAACTCCGAACCTATAAAGTATGTTCTTCTTTACAAAATTTGTGGTGTTAGCTTCTGTGATATGCACCAGCGCTTCAGCTTCTGCTCATTTTGTGAAATAATCGACAGCTACTATGGCTTGCTTTGCTCTACCCCTGTCCCAGTTGGCATTGGGCAGATCAGGTCTAGGCCCCACATGGTGAATGGCCATGGGGCAGTGAGGTTTTTGAGTTTTTCTGGGGGTTATCGGATATCGTTAGCAATCCTTTGACAGGTATTGCAACTTTTCGACCACTGCTGTGCATCTGAGAAAAGCGTAGGCCAGTAATAGCCTTGCCTGAGCACCTTATGTGCTAGACTTCTACCCCCAGTGTGGTTTCCGCAAACTCCTCCGTGGATCTCTTGAAGTATTCGATGTGCATCTTCCTCCGGTACACATCTCTGGAGAGCTCGGGAAAACCCCCTTCTGTATAATTCTCCTTCGATCATGGTATACCTAGCCGATCGATACCTGATGCGATTTCCTAATACCGGATCTTTCGGGAGCACTCCTTCTTCCAGAAACCTTCTCAGCCAGACCATTCAACCGCCTTGCGGTGTTCGGACTTCTAAAATTTCCAAATGCTTCGTTCAACTGTACTCGGTTTAAGGAGGTGTGCGACCAGAATGGTCTTTTGTCTGATTGTGGTTGTTGTTGACGCTAATTTAGACAATGCGTCAGCCTTTTCATTTTCTTCCCTAGGGATCTGAGCGATCTTGTATTTTTTGAATTTTTGGAGGAGTTGTTTCGCGATGTCACAGTAGGCTATCATACCTTCATCTTTGGCCTGGTACTCGTCCATAACCTGGTTGACAACTACTTGTGAATCGCTGAATATCTCAACTTCATCTGCCCCGAGAGCTATGCAGACTTTGAGTCCAGCTAACAGTGCCTCGTACTCGGCTTGATTATTGGTTGCTTTGAAATCAAATCTCATGGCACATTCAACATCACCTCCTTCTGAGGTACAAACTACGATCCCTGCCTCACTGCCATGAGTGTTTGAAGAACCATCAACATATAGTTTCCATGGGAAATTTTTATCCAACAGTCTTTTTGTTTCCAGGTTCGGTTCTGTGAATTCGGCTATGAAGTCTACCACAGCTTGTCCTTTGAGGGAGGTTCTGGGGACATAATAAATATTGAATTCACTTAGCTCGATTGCCCATTTGGTAAGTCTTCCGGATATTTTCAGCTTTTGTAAAATTTGTCTTAATGGGCAATTGGTGAGAACCTGAATTGTATGGGCCTGAAAGTATGGTCTCAGCTTTTTTGCTACCGAAACCAATGCTAAAGCCATCTTCTCCGCCTGTGAGTACCTGGTCTCTGCCGGCAATAGTGCCTTAATGGTATAATACACTGGTTTCTGCACTCCGTCTTCTGTTCTGACTAAGACTGAACTTGCTGCGAGCTCGGTTATTGACAGATATAGCTGAAGTACTTCCCCTTTTTATGGCTTTGAGAGAACTGGTGCATGTCCCAGATACTCTTTTATTTTTAAGAATGCCTGCTCGCACTCTTCATTCCACTCCAGTCCTTTCCCTTTTTTGATTATTTTGAAAAAGGGTGCGCACCTGTTTGTAGCCCTCGAGATGAATCTTCCTAAGGAAGCTAAACACCCCGTTAAGCGCTGTACTTCTTTCAATGTTTTGGGTGAGGTCATTTTTTGCAAGGCCTAGATCTTCTCGGGATTAACTTCGATTCCTCTTTGGTGGACTTGAAAACTCAAGAATCTCCCCGAAAAGACTCCGAATAAACATTTGTTCGGGTTTAATTTCATCTGGTATCTTCTTAGGACATCAAATGTCTCTCGGATGTCCTGGGCATGCTCATCTCCCGAGACACTTTTAGTCAGCATGTCATCGATGTACACTTCCATGTTCCTTTCTATTTGTCGAGTGAAGATTCTGTTGACCAACCTTTGATACGCAGCACCTGCATTCTTTAAGCCGAATGGCATTACTGTGTAACAATATAGACCCTGATCTGTTGTGAAGGCTGTTTTTTCTTCATCGGCTTTGTTCATCCAGATCTGATTGTATCCCGAGTAGGCATCCATGAAGCTGAGCAACTCGTGACCTGCCGTGGCATCCATTAGCTGGTCTATCCTTGGAAGTGGGAAGCTATCATTTGGGCTTGCCTTGTTCATATTCGTGAAATCTACACACATCCTTCATTGTCCATTTTTCTTTTGGACGAGGACTACGTTGGCTACCCATTGAGGGTAGCTGACTTCTATGATTGATCCATTTTCCAGTAGCTTTTCTACCTCTTGTTTGATTGCTCGACTCCTTTCAGGATTGAACGATCTTCTCTTTTGTATTACTGGTTTTGCATTTGGGTCAACTGCGAGGTGGCGGGATATTACTCAGGCATCTATTCAGACCATATCTTCGTGACTCCAAGGGAACACATCTTTATACTCTCTAAGCAGACTGGTTAGGTCTTGCTTGACATTTCCATTCAAGTTAGCCCCGATCTTGATTTTCTTATCTGGTTCGTCTTCTTTAAGCACTATTTCTTCAACCAATTCTGTTTTGGATTCATTCGAGTCCTCCATCGGATCCAGCTCGAATGATAAGGACTCTTTACACTGATTTGGCTGCACTATGGTGCACACTTGTTCAACATCATGCTTGTCTTTATATACTGATAGGTTTGCTCTTCGGGCCATCTCTTGAGATCCCTTGACTATCCCAACCCCTTGTTCTGTTGGGAACTTGATCATTAATGCATAAGTGGCTGTCACGGCTCTTGTTTTATTCAGGAATAGTCGACCCAATAATGTATTATATGGCCAATTGTCCAAATCAACTAACACGAAGTCGAGCAGGACAGTCCTCTGGCATGGCGCCGTTCCAATCTTTACGGGTAGTTTTACCATCCCGAGTGACCTGACCTCTATCCCTCCAACTCAATGGAGTATGGAAAGGCTGTAAATCTTTTCGGTCTAGTCTTAGCTGGTCGTATACTGTCACGCTTAGGATGTCTACTGAACTCCCATTATCTATTAGAATTCTCCGAACTTCCCTATGGCCAATCCAGGCACTTATAACCAAAATCGTCATTAGGCCGAACATCGACGCCATGGGAATCTGCCTCTGTAAAGACTATCGGGTCTCATCCTTCCTTCACCCTTTTTGGATCTGGCTCAACCGAGTTTACCTCAAAGTTATTCCTTGCTTCTATTACGTCTCTAATTTCCTGAGTTCGCTCTCGGTTGCTTTTCCCAGTAGAGGGTCCCTCGAAAATCGTATGTATTACTTGATTAGCTTCGGGACTGGCCTTTTGATTTCGTCCAGAGTGATCAACTTTAACTTCCTTAGCTTCTGATTTCTCATCTTTTTCAAGATTATATCTCGTAGATGCCCTTCCTGAATGAGAGTCTCTATGTAATCTCTGAGCTGGTAACATTTTGAAGTCTCGTGCCCGGTTTCCTTATAAAATCTGTAATACTTGATTATATCTCTTCGGGCGAACTTAGACTGCCGCTGCGGTTCTTGCACCATATTCTTCTCTTCCAAGATGACTAAAATTTCTTTTTGTTTTTTTTCGAAGAGAGGTGTAATTGGTATATCTGCCTTGGTATTTCTCTGTGGATCGTTCGGCATTAAGCACATTACCCCTATCCTTGTTTTTCTCCATACCGTTCTCTTTTAGCTTTCCCTTTTGATTTTGCCCTTTGGTTTCAGCATCCTTCTGTTCGGGCTTTCCTCCATGCATATAGCTCCCCCATGTAGCTAATTCTTCTTCTTCGACGAGTGCGTATCCTCCTGCCATATCCATCATGTCAGCATACCTTGTCAACCGTGCTCTTCTCAGATCAAAGGATAGTCGTCCATTCTGCAAGTTATTGGTGAAGGAAGCAATAATTGCTTCATCGTTAGCACTGCCAATTTCTGATACTGCTTGGCCGAACCGGCCTAAGTACTTTTTCAATGACTCGTCCTTCCCCTGCTTTATTTGAGAGAGGTATGCCACCGACTTTTTCCTATGAACATTGCTCAGAAACTGCCTTGAGAAGCTCTTGCTCAGTTCGCTGAAATTTTCGATGCTCGTCGGGGGTAGTCTCCAGAACCATCTTGACCCTGTGTCTCCTAGCGTTTGGGGAAAGTTGAGACACAATAGGGGGTCACTGCAGGCATATTAAGTCATGGCACTTTTATAGCGTCTAACGTGCTCCTTTGGATCTGTATCTTTTTTGAATTGCTCCACGTGCGGCATCCTAAATCTTTCTGGGAAAGGGGTCCGTAAAATTTCCCTGGTGAATGGACTGTCAGAGTCATCGTCACCAGTGCTTCCATCTGACGCCTGTTATTCTCGACTTCTCGATTTAGGCTCTGGATTGTAACATCTCTATTTCCCATCGGACTTCCCCGACGGTTAAACCATTGGGTTATCGTCATTCTTTTCTCAGACTCTTCACTCTGAGTCGGGCCTCTCGTGTGACTCCATGATGATGTTTACGATGGTGTTGATCACTGTCTTCTGATGATGATCGACTTCTACACCGGTCGTATTTACGATGTCTGGCATGTACTGTTTGATTGTGGTCTAGCCTCTGGTGAGGTTTTTCCTCTTCAGGTGTTTCTTGTCCAGTCGGGATGATGGGGGAAGAGTTCCTTCTGATTTCTAGCATAATTATTCCTGTCCCAACCACCACTGAACGGAGCCTTACGGGTGGAGGATTGGGAGTCTGTGCTCCTACGGCCAGTAGATCAACCTCTTCCCTTGCTGCATCTGTCACCAATTACTGTAATGCCTCTTGAAAATGCAGCGTCAGATCTCTATTGGTTGAAGGAACTTGCTGGATCCCTGCCAGCTGTGCAAGTTGGTTTTCTGTGTTTGCTGCAGGATCTCGTGATGTGTTGCCAACATGAAAATTGCCTGGTGATTTTTGGCCATTCCCTGAACTACTTATGCTTCCTACCATCGCTTTTAACAAGGCCGGAGGTTCAAGACTCTTCTTCTAGCGCCAATTATTGACGCTCATTTCGGATTTCGTCAGAAACGCCAACAAGGATCGGATTTCAACTAAAATCAAAAAGGAGAGAAAGAAAGTAATAAGACACAAGTTTTACGTGGTAAAACTCTGGTGATCAAAGAAACATCCACGGGTGTTTATGTGATCCACCTAGCCAAAATCCACTATGAAGAAAGTAATTACAACCCTCGATCTCTCTTTCTCTTTTTGAATATTTTTTATGACTGTTGTATCTTCTCTATTTTCTATATATCTTTTTTATGAGATTATGGGTTTATTTATATTTTTATAGAACCCTAATGTTTTTTGTACAATTAATAAAAGATCTTTGTATTTAATTATGACTTTGGTTACTTGTTTGAAGTAGATTTGTCTTCTTTCCTGTTTTGAAAGCTGGTAATGAGATTAAATGCGATTCTTGTAGCATAATCCGATTATGACTTATTTCCTTATAAGAGTGTAGTCTTCTTGAAGAATCAGAAGTATTCTCGGAGGAGAACCCTTTAGGCTTGACATTCTCCTCTTTAGAATCATTTTCTAATAAGGAACCTTTTGATTTGACTTGCAGACTACTCTCTAGGCTTCTTACTCGGTTATCCTGCTTATCCCGAGTATAATGTGAAGTGTGGTGGTCCTGAATGACGTCTCAACCCGAGTAAGTTAAATTGTTTTAGCTGATCCCGAGTAGGTCTTGCCTTGATGCTTGTTTACTCGGGCTTCTCCTCCTTTATGATGTCTCGTAGGATGTTCCCTAAGTGCTTACTTAGGCGTCCATCTGGAAACTCTCCCTTTTGTTGATGTCGTGTATGCTTGGTGAAATTCACATAGGACATCAACAAAAGAATTCGAAGCTCTAGAACCATAATAGACCACCATGCTACCATGATTCGACAACAAATCATTGATATCATAGACCTTTTTAATGCCTTAAGTTACCAAAAGAATCACCATTGATCCACGAGACAACCATCATAGAATCGTTAACAGTCTTGATAACAGAACCCTTCAAAACTGGGTTCAGAACACAGAGAGAGCAAGCTTTTTCGATAGCCATTAATTCTGGTGCGATTGAGTCTTGACAGCTAACAACTAAAGAGAAAAGACAAAGAGCCATACCTGTACAATCTCTCAAAACCCCACCGATCCTAGCCGACCCGGGTTGACCTCTAGCAGAACCATCAACATTAAAATTCAAAGCCTCCATTCCAGGTGGAATCCAAGCCTGCACTCTACGCTTCTTAAGCTTGACAGTGTCCTTATAGTGTTCACTCACACACTGCAAAAGAGAAGTGATTGGATCTGAAGATCCACAATCGTGATGTTTAAACCATGCATGTTAGTTTTCTTCTTTCAGACTTTAGAGAAAATGAAAAAAGTAAGAGCAAAAAAAAGCTTAAAAATGTTTAAGAAGAATAATATATAAAGGAAGAAGAGTTTAATTTTGAAGAGAAAAAGAAAAAGAAAAGTTGCAGAGAAAATAAATGGAGAAGATAGGTTCTAATTTTTAAGAGAGAGTGTGGGGCTTGAAGATCAAGAAGAAAAGAAAATGAAGACCTAAGATAAAAAGAAAAAGAAAAATAGTAATGGAAGATATTTTAAAATTAGAAAAGATAAATAATGAGGTCCAATTATATGTGATGTAAGATAAAATCGAAGTATAGAAGTAATTATTATAATAATATTTGTTAAATAATTATTAAATCAAACGGGTTTGCAGATTCGAGTTTGGTTTTTTCCACACCCGAACCCGAACCCATGACTGGTTGAGATTTCATATTCAAACTCGTCCACGGATTATATTTTCACATACCAAACCCTCTCCAAGCGGGTTGGGTTCAGATAGATCCCATGGATTCGAGTTTAATTGGCATCCCTAAGTCCAACCGTACGAGTAGACATGAAAAAAATTTAATATATAATTTTGATAACGATTACGTTATATTTTATTGTACGTGCACATCGTGCGGGCTGCATACTAGTCATAATAATATTTTTGAATTTTATTGTATTTATAATGGTGAATTTAATATACAAAAGACAATATCATTTTGCTCTAATAAGATAAACAAAGTGTACTTTCACTAAAATTGTTAAAGTCAATTGTTATATTGAGAAAATATAGGTATATAACACTTTTTCAATTTTGATTTATGTAACTAACACCACTTTAATAACTCATGTTTTATTAACACCAAAGTAAGTGATGAGACCAAAATGCCCCTACTTTTTTCTACCTTTTTTTTACTTTCTCTTTCTTCCCATTCTCTCAGACTACCTCTCTCTTGCCCACCCTTCCTCCATCCCCCCCTCTCTTTCCCTCCAACGTCTAATGAACGAACACTTCGACGAAGTTGGGTTGACAGGAGTTCTCGACCACAGAACAGTGGCGATTGAAGGCAATATTTCTTTAAAAAAAGTTTTTTTGATGTTTTATTTCAAATTTGATTTTGTTGATTATGAGATATTAATTTTGTTTTGGATGATTTTGAGTTTTCAATTTAGTTTTTATTGTGAATTTGTTGAATCTGAATGGGGGTTTGTTTGAATCTTGAATTGGTGGGTTTGAGTTTGGGTTTGTCGAATCGGTGAAGATGAACGGTAGCTGATGTTGAGTTTTTTTTTTTTTTTTTTTAATTTCGAGACTTATTTATTCAAATTCGAGACTTATTTATGAATACCTGAGACTTACTACACTTATTTGAGACTTAATTTATGAATACTCGAGACTTATTACTGTTATTCGAGACTTAATTTATGAATACGTATTTGCTCCATTTCGAGACTTATTTATGAATACCCGAGACTTATTCATACGTTTTCGGGACTTATTCATGTTTTTTCGAGATGTATTCATGTTTTTTCGAGACTTAATTCATTTTACGTCTTCTTCTTTATCGCGATGTAGGTCTATTCGACCTCTATCAATGGTGAAAGCGACGAGCCGACGACGGTGCTCATCGATTCCGGAGATAGTCGGATCTGAAAGATCGGACGACGTTGAATTCGTTGGTGTCGTCGGTTTCATCAGATTTGCAATGGATCGTCATAGATCTGACTACAAAAAATTTTGGGGGTCATGGTGGGAAGAAACGAACGGTAAGTATTAACCTTTTTATATATACATACAAATTATTAGATGAATGAGGGATGCAATTCTAGTTTATTTTGTAATGTTAATGAAAACGAAATGTTTAAGATACCGTATGTACCAAATCAGACCTATATATATATAGTTCTATTGTTATAATTTGTTTTTTCTTTTCCTACAAATTAAAATTTTGCAGACAATTCTACTCGACTGGCCTAATGAATATTTGACGGAGATAAGCGGAAGCACTGGTACTTTTAACAGAGATGAAGTTATTGGAACTTTATCCTTCACCACAAACCGAAACAATAAGTACGGGCCTTTTGGTTCTGTGAATGATGGCAAACCTTTTGAATTTATTTCTAAGAAAAACGGAGCCATTGTTGGGTTTTTTGGAAGACAAGGCAATTTCATCGATGCTGTAGGGGTCTATTATAAAGGTCCCCCATCACCAATTGTGGCCAAGGTTACGTTATCAATTAATATGTTTTTCCTAATCAAGAAATTAATACTATAACATATATTCATAATGTTGCACGCTAGTACTGATCATATGTTTTTTCATCTAATATATGTACATAGGTTAACAGTGCATTAACAATGGACAAGGACGACATACCACTTGATGTGGGGCCTTGGGGAGGAAACAAAGGTAAGTCATGGAATGGTGGTCGTTTCCAATGCCGTATCATTGAAATTGATGTGCATGTTAGAAATGGAGTAATTCGTGCAATACAGTATCGATACGAGATCGGCTCGCCACTAGTAGTCTCGTCCATCAAGCACGGTGGAGAAGTTGCTGACCGTGCTTCTACTACATATCGAGTAAGATGATATGAAATATTTGAAACCCTGCTCTCTCTCTCTCTCTCTCATCAAATTATAGATAATTAAAATGTTGCATTAAATAATTTGGAATTTGGACCATTAACTACAGATTATACTGGACAAGGACAACAATTCGCCAGAGGAATTGGTTGGCATCTCAGGATTTTACGGGGCTTTTGATGCAAATTGCTGTGAATATCAAGTGGTGCAATCTATTTCTTTTTATACAAATAAAGGGAAATATGGACCATTTGGAACTGAAATTGGAACATTCTTCAACTCTCCTGTGTACTAATGCAAAGGTGGTGGGATTTCATGGAAGAAGTGGTGAATACCTGGACGCAATTGGGGTTCACGTCCAATATTTATCGTCATCAACACCTGAACAACCGATCATCGGTAGAACTGAGATTTAATTTCTGTTGTGTTGTGTTCGCTTAATTTGCAATAAAGGCCATATGTTATGGCTTAAATTACTGAAATAAATACTTGCATGCCTGTGTACTTGGCTGCTTGCCTTGTTATTTGTGTGTACGACGATCATTTGGTGATGTACTTTGAGTGTGTACGTAGACAATAATATTTCTATGTTAACTTTTGAGTGTGTTAGGAATGGTTGTTGATGATATAAATAAATATTATTTCTATGTTTTAATTATTTTAATATGGTTTTTAATCTTCTTAATCTGGATTCTGGACCACTCTATCTAAAACTCAAATCAATATATCTTAATAATTCATTATATTTTAGGGTTTTATTGAAAACTAACCTATTTGGGAGGTTGAAGTTAATAACTAACCTCTTTTTGAAAAACTTGTAAAACTTGTAAAATTAACTCTTTTTTTGTGTGTAAATACTATTATACCCTTACTTACTATTTTTTTTTTCATTTTTACTTATCCTACCCATTCTATACCTTATATCCCCTTCCTCTTATTTCCACCTCTCTCCACCACAACACCCCATTTTCATTTCTCTCCCATTTTTCTCACCGAATTTTTCTTTTCTCTTCCTTAGTTTTGTATTTTAGTTATTATTTGCATTCTCCACCATTGAGGAACTCCAAAATATTCATCCACCACAAGGGTTCTTTATATTCAAGCTTTGAGGTGAGTTTTGTATTGAATTTTTTGACTTGAATCTCGGATTTGTGTAATTTTTTTTGTGTTTGTGTAAATTTTATTGTGGAAATAGTTTATATTTACATAATAAAACATGGGTCTTATGTGTATTTGATGTAGTTGTGATCAATTTGTAGTTTAAACATAAATCTAAAGTATTTTTTTTAAATCTCTTATTCACTTTCCTTTATGTATTAAGGTTGCTAATTTTTGTTAAAATAGCTTTTATCAATATAATAGAGCATGGGTCTTGGTTGAATTTGATGTTGGTGAGATCAATTTTAATTTTATTCATAAATTTAAAGATTTTTTATTGTTTGAATAATTTTTTTAGTTTAATTTGTGCACTAGGGTTGCTTATTTTTATTAAAATAGTTGATATTAATGTAATAGAGCATGAGTGTTGTGTGAATTTGATGTTGGTGTGGTTAATTTTTTAATATTGGATTGAATCCTTATTTTGTTTGTATTTTTTGAAAAAAATGTCCAGCCCAGTTTTCCCAACGCAGTTGGGAATTCCTAACCCAACATAGTTAGGAATTCCTAACTACGTTGGGAATTCGCAAAACTGTTAGGAATTCCCAACTGTGTTAGGTATTCCCGACTGTGTTTGGAAATTCCCAACGCAGTTGGGAATTCCTAACTGTGTTGGGAATTCCCAACACAGTTAGGAATTCTAGTAGCATCAAGATTTTAACTTAGTTTGTATTTATAATGTTTTATAAATTCACGATACCATGAGTATAGAATATTTGTTTAGGAATTTAATCATGAATTTCTTATTCATTTGAAAGGTTTTATGGATAAAGTTCGATTCGTTGTTTTATACGATGGGGAATGGAGTGAAAGTGATGAGAAGTTCAAGTATCAATCTGGAAAGTCAAGACTAATTTTAGTTTCAAGGGAAACCTCGTATGAATCGTTAAAAGACATCATATATGGTCTTGTTAATGTCAATTCTAACGAGTTCTCCATCAAAATAAAGTATTTTTTTAACTCGTCGGAGGTTTTAGCACCGTTTGAAGTTGTGAATGATGATGATGTGCAAATGTTCTTGTGTAAAAATTCCGTTGTGAAAATGTGAACCTCATTATGTGTCACAATGGAACGGAAAACATGAATAATGTCAAACACAAAAGGTCATGACAATGAACGTGAGGACGAAGACATTGCTAATGTTTTAGAAGCAGATAATCCGAATGGAGTTGGTGTTGATAATATACATGAAAGAGTATTCAGTCCAAATGAATTTGAGAATGCTGATGTATTTTCAATTGGGGCTGACAATGAAGATGAAATTGAAGGTAGTCAGCCATCAAAAATGAAGTTTGAGGGTGTTGGGACAAAATCATCAAAAATACATGGAAGTTACACATCGTTGGAGAGTGTAGTCAACAATGTTAAGAAAGTTAGAGTTGGTGATTTTTTTCCTAGTAAGGAAGAGTTGCATATGAAGATTAGTTTAATGTCAATTGCTAATCATTTTCAGTTCAAAGTGAACAAGTCCACCCAAGCTTTGTTGGTTTTGACATGCAGGGTCAAAGATTGCAAATGGCATGTTCGTACAACAAAGCTTAACAGTTGTGACTCATTCGTGTTCGAAAATACCAACCCGAGCACACATGCTCTCTTGACGCCCTCCACTTTGACCATCGACAAGCAAGTAACAAACTTATTGGACATTGTATAAAATCAAAGTTTGAGGGACCTTCACAGCCGTACAGAACGAATGAAATAATTGAAGATCTAAAAAAGCAGTATGGAATGACTTGTAGTTATAACAAAGCATGGAGGGCTAGAGAGGTTGCATTGGGTTTAGCTAGGGGTTCACTAGAGGACTCATTTAGCATTCTTCCTTTATATTGTCACATGCTTGAAAGGAAAAATCCAGGGACAGTCACATTCATTGAAACTGACTCAATCAATCGGTTCAAGTATTTTTTTCATGGCATTAGGACCTTCCATTAAAGGTTTTAAATCGTGTATTCGTCCGGTGGTAGCTGTTGATGGAACTTTCTTGAAATGCAAGCATCAGGGTATGCTGTTTATTGCAACCAGTTTGGATGGAAATAACCAAGTCTACCCATTGGCCTTTGGAATTGGTGATTCAGAAAATGACCAATCATGGCATTGGTTTTTGACAAAGTTACACGAGTTGGTTGGTGAAATGAATGATCTTGTATTTATCTCCGACCACAACTCAAGCATTGCAAAGGCAATAGCACGTGTGTTCCCTAATTCATTGCATGGTATATGTATGTATTACCTTGGTTAAAACATGAAGGTAAAATTTAGAGGTGTTGAAGTCCATGATATATTTTACAAGTGTTCAAAAGCTTATCGGGTGGTTGAGTTTAATCAGATTATGGGTCATATAAGGGGAATAGATGCAAGGGTTGCACACTATTTGATTGAGGCCGATCCAAAGAAATAGGCTAGAAGTCATTTTGACGGACGAAGATATTGCATAATGACAAAAAACATTGCAGAGTGTTTAAATGGCATTTTGAAGGACGCACGAGAGTTGCCGGTTACAAAATTAGTTGAGCATATACGTGGTTTACTACAAAAGTGGTTTTGGGAAAGGCGTGAAGCTACTGCTAAAATGAGTACTCCATTGACGAAGTGGGCAGAAAAAAGGCTACGTTGTAGGATAAATAATTCACGTTGTTACCGTGTGCATCCTATCAATCTATACGAACACCATGTGGTTGACGGATACTTAAATGGGTTGGTTAACCTTAGTGATAAGACTTGTACTTGCCAGAAATTTCAGTTGGACCAACTTCCTTGTAGACATGCACTTACTGCATGTAACCTTCACCGTATCTCTTGTTATGACTATTGCTCCCCTTATTACTACAAGGAAACATTGGCTACAGCGTATGCTGGTTTCATTTACCCAGTTGGCCCTATGCAAGAGTGAAATGTTCCCGATGATGTACAAAGTGTTGTTGTTCTACCACCAAAAAGACATAAACCTAGCGGACGTTCGCCGAAGAAACGTAGACCATCTGAAGGTGAAGAAATTGTCCACTGGAAGTGTGGTAGATACGAAGGATTGAGACATATAGGCAAAAATGTAAGGCACCAATTCCATTGACCGATTAAAGTGGTAACTCAAGAAATAAATAAAAAATGTTGTCTACATTTACATGTAGTTTATTGTGTAATGTTGTAATAAAGTTGTGTAAAAAATATATTGATATTGTAATAAAGTTGTGTAATAAATATGTTGATTTAACAGTTTTTTAAAATTCTGTAATGTTGACAGTATTGGTTGCTATAATTAGTGTTGTATAATGTTTAGATTTCTATTTTGCAATTTTCAATTACTTATAATGGGCAGGAAATGAAACTAATTCTGAACAAACTTTTAAATTGAATTCATAAATCCTGGACAATTGGACACAGCAAAAATATCCTGGTATTAATTGAATCCAAAAAACTGAAAATATTGCAAAAGTGGAGAAATTGACACAGAAAAAGAAATAGGACATAATACTACACAAATCCTGAACATTTTCATTCATAACAATTAAAAATCTGGACAATTGGTTTCATAATAGTTTCCATCCTCACAAAACAACAAAATCACCATGTACCATTCATAATAGTTACAACCTGAACAATTTCATCTACACATATTCTGGTTCACAACATTCAAAATCTACACAATTCCATCATAAGCTCACCAAATCTGCACAATTTCAAAATCTGCACAATTCCATTCTAAGTCAACTAATAATTACAACATTCAAACACAAATATGTTAACTAACAATTCCATTCAAAATCTGCACAATTCCATTCTAAGTCAACTAACAATTACATTGAAATTATGAACTGACATTAACAAGGCAATATGTTAAAATCATCAAATTACACAGCTAAATCCTAATGGTAGGTCACACAGCTACTCGAGATCGCCAAAGATTTAAACAAAAATATGTCCTGAAAAACTTGACTTTATCAGGTTGGACCAAATCGATAGATTCACCATGTACCAAATGCTCCAAAAACTTGATGACAAATAGTCCGCAATCACATGCTTTCTGTTGTGGCACAAGCTGACAACGCTCCACACACCAAGATGTCATATCTCCACCGTGCTCAATGTCCGGTCTTCTATCGAAGAGCTCAACCTTTTGAAGCAGTAGAGGGAGCATAGTAGATAATGGTTTCATGAATTTGTTGAATTTCCTATTGCCAATGAGGTTTGTGTCAGAGTCGTACACCATGATCTTCCGAGCAATCATGTTGATTTCAGCTAGGATCCAATGTCTGCTCTCATAATTTAGAGGGATATACACCTGTAACATCAACACAATGCAGCAGTAGCATACTCAAATAATTTGTAAACACATGAATGCATTTAATTAACACACTGAACTTAAGGTTTACTAAAAACATTCAACCAACAATAAACTTACTTTATCAACTCCTATCCAAGGATTAGCTAACCGTGGTGCTGCACCAGTAGCATACTAAAATAATTTGTCATTTTCGAACCACAATCCTTCTTGCTTAGTAAACCGTTGAAATCTTGCATCCAAGTGTTGCTATTTTGGAAACAATGCAGAAAACATTGATAATAGTTAATTTTACAGCAAATTTAGTATTATGTACAACCATTATATCTGTGAATTCAGGGAAGGTGAAAGTACACAACCATTTTTACTTGGAAAAGTACATCCGTGGTAGTACGCATCTCCATTTTAACGGTGAGAGATTCAAATTTTACTTTACGAATCCAGTACAAAGCGAAATCTATATGCTAATACAAACAAAAAAAGGTTCTAACTTTGGCCACATGAAAAAAATTTAGTACATATGTTATGTAATGTAATGTAATACATACCTTGTCATTCAACCATTTGTCAGGCGTATATAGGGTCTTGAACCAATCCTAACTAGCCGTACACAATGATAGGTGTAACTCGTTTTTGCTGAAATAGTTATTCAAACCATCACAAGCTGACAAACTATAGCTATGTATTTCGTAGTTATAATAATACTCAAACAATACATACTTCTGATCTTCAGAATCCTCTTCTTATAGCCATGCCTCAACTTTTTTCAACTCGGCCTGCAACAACTTTGGAAGTGGCTTGAACTTGGGTAATTTTTTGGGCTTGATTCCCTGTGTGTCTGTATAAGGAGACTTCAATGCAGCAGCCTTTTTCGAGTGTCTCTTCGGAATAATTGGTGGAGGTTTTTCATACATAATGATACTCATCCATGTGTTGCAATTGTCTTCTACCTGTCACAAATAAAATGTCACAACTATTCATACAAAATAAATTAGGAAAAATAGAGAAGAATAGAGTGTATTCACCTTCTCAACATGTACACTAGCTTCATCATTAGTTCTATCATCGAGGTGCACTTGTGCTTCAAAGTGTTCTTATGCTTCGAAGTCAACCTGGACACCTTTCTCTTCACCATTACTACCAACCAACTCCAACTCTTCTTTCTCATCCATTTGTTCATCTTTTTCATTCATTTGTGCACCATCCATTTCCATAGCATCATTTGATTTTCTATCTTTTACGGGTGTCTGTCCTCTGACTCCTAATAAATTGATTATCAAATCCAGTTTCTTGTCCATACCGTCCATGCGCTTCATAAGATCATCTAATTTAAACTTGTTCTCATGTATAGCTTCACAATCTTATCATTCATTTTATAATTACATTAAATATATATAATGCAACAACCTAATAACTTAATATATATAATGCAACAACCTAATAACTTAATAACTTAATAACATAACTGTTAGCTCATCGGACAAACACGTTTTGCTTTATACTCAACATTTTCTTGACGGTCTTGCTCATCCCTAAAACGTGCATCATTTTCAGCCACATTAACCCCTACAATGTCCTCTTCAGCTTTACCGTCAACAACTGGTGGTTCTAACTCGTGTTCAGCAGTGAATAAAGATTTCACATACTCCTCTTCCCTCTCTAGAGGAGTGGGTTTCAGCTTCTTCAAAACTTGCATCTACAAAACATGAAAAGTAGTATAGGTTAATATGATAACATAATTATTTTTCAAATTTAATACATTTTCTTACATTCTTGCGATTCAACAACTTGATAACATGTGTTGCATCCGGCGTTCCAGGTGTAATCCAATTAACGATCCTGTGAAGCAAAGCACCAGACTTATTGGCAATCTGAACTCCGATAGTGGGAATTTCCTCACACGCCCAAATCTACTTATAAGGAAAAAAAAATGTGAATAATAGTATATAATAATTACAAATTACATAATTGAAAAATTAAAAGTTAGATGCAATAACCTGAAATGCATAAGGAACCCCATGCAATGCATATTGTCTGATACCATCATTTTCCTTCTTCGCCTGACGCTTCCTTTTCTTGCCAGATACAGTTTTTTTCGATGTTATATGATAATCTTCAGCCATTTTCCATAAATCCCTTTGAAGACTATTCAAAGTTGTTTTATAACACTTTCGGCCCCACGGGTACTTGTTGAATGTATCTAAATCTTCCAAAAGTTCAACATGATGGGCTCCGATAAAGACTTTTTGATCTTTCCCAAACAAAACAGTCTCCAAAAAGTAAAGTAATGCTAGCTTCACCATGTCTTCGTCACTATCTGAAAAAGCAGATTTGAAAATGGCTTCTAAAGTTTTGTTATTGAACCGCACTTCACCATTCAACATGGACGACCGGAAACTTCCACAACCATCCCTTTTTTCCTTAACCTCCAACGTTGGGTCATGCCCACACTCTAAACCCGTGATGAGACAAAATTCTTCTATGGAAAATCGAAATGTCTTCCCACCTACTGCAAACCATAATTCTGACTTTTTATGCTACTGTATTTGTCTAAGGAGCAGATGATGAACTAGTTGGCCAGAAATTTCAGCTCATGCATCTGTAAAAGTTTCCTGAAGCATGTCATGAGAAATAGAGCCAAATGTGCCTCCGTTAACTTTTCCTCGATGCACTTTATAGCCACTGTTGACGAAGTGCTGTTAATCTTCGCCGGGAAATGTTCTGGAACCTTGACTAACAAATCAACCTCTTCTCCCTTTCTATTTTCCAAAAATGTAACAAAACAACATTAAAAAAATACAAATCATCTTACTAAGCACATTTCAGATCAAGAGGCACAACATTATTTCATATTCGATTCAATGATGATAGTCAAAAAATAAAATTCGCAACGGTGTTGGAAATTCTCAATAGGGTTAGGAATTCCCAATAACGTTAGGATTTCTCAACACATCCTTCACATCGTTGGCATGCCTGTTCAACATCTCACACAATCCATACTCAACAGAGACCTACAAATGTAAGAAACAATGTTTCTTCAAGAATGAAAAGCCAAAACTCAATTCTTCAACCAATGTACGTAACCAACTCATTAACAAACTTGGGGGTTTATCATCAGACAAGGAAGCATATTATCAAAATTAAATTAGAGAAAATGATAATGCAAAATATAGCTGGCAATTTTACACAATTTTTTTAGATACCAAAATCATACATTGATATACTTTATTTATCAATAACCGAATTAACACATAAGATTACAAGGGTTTAAGAAAATATAAAATTGCAATAACAAAATGTTAAAATCAACTAATCAAGTAACCAACAACAGCAACACAATCCATCAATCAACAAGTTTAAGGAGAAATATGAATATCTGATCTCTCTCTTTCAGTCCATTCTCAATTTATTCAAATTTCCATATTTAACATTTTTCATATCAAAATAAATTAAATATTACCTAATTGATTTTTGAAAAAGAAAACTATGTAATTAAAAAAGAAAAGGAAAATAAAATATAACCTTTCAATTGTTTATTATGATTAGTCTGGGTTGACCCGGTTGGGAATTACCGTATGGTGAATTGGGAGACAGTCAGTGGGCAGCGATGGTGTGGTTTCACACTGTCACTATGTCACACTTTCTAGGTTGTATACTCAATACATATCTAAAAATAATGAAAAACAAAATCAAAACAAAGGCTCTAGATTTTTCAAAATAAAATAAAAAATTAGGGTTCAACAACCACATTCACAAATAACAATTCAAAATTAAACAACCATTACCTTCAATCATCAATTAAAACCTTCATCGTCTTAGTCGTCATAGTCTTCAACCTTCCACAACCGCCGTTGTTCCGGAGCATCTTCAGCCTGTCGGAGACATCGTCGTCTTCAACGTCGTCGTCGTCGTTGTGAAGCTTGAGAAATAACGTTGTCATCTAGCTTATGGATTTTGAGGAAACAATGTCGTCGTCATCAAGCTCGATAATGTCGCCAGAAAACCAGATAGGAGACGGATTTTGAGAGAGGGACTTTGGTCGAGGTCGATTTTTAGGGATTCAAACAGGAGAGGGATTCAGAGAAAAGGACTTTGGTCGATTACAATAGAAATGGGATTTTGGTGGATTGAAAAGGATTATAGAGATTTAGAGTGTTTAAATTGGAATGTAATTTGTAAATAAAAAAAGGGTAAAAAAGTCATAAAAGAGTTACTTTTGCAAGTTTTTTAAAAAGAGGTTAGTTATTAACTTCATCCTCCAAAATAGGTTAGTTTTCAATAAAACCCTATATTTTAATCAAGTCAAGCTCTCATAACACTATAATTAAACAGAAATAGAGTTTATATATATATAGTAACTTTCACGTGAGAATTGAACTCTCTTACTTTAATTTCGTTCCATATATTGATTTTTTTTAAACGGCATGGTGAAATATATAAAAGGCCAGAAAGCCAAGAAAAGGCACAAAGCAAGGTAGCAACACACGCAAAACCAACAAACTAGAAGCAAGACAGGGAAACCCATCGGCTACCACATCAGACCAAATCAGGCAACAACAACACGGAAACAACCCACAAATGCCCAGAAAAAGCAGCCAGTAAAAACAAGGCCACCCAGAAAACAAAGTCAGTTATCTCCCCACTTACTGAAGTCCCCTTCCATATTGGATCCTGACTTGGCTAATTTGTCAGCAAATGAGTTCGAAGCTCTCGAGGCAAAGGAGACGACCGTACCACCTAGATTCTCCAAGTAACTTCGAGTATCATACACCAAATCCACATGTCTAAGATTACCAAAGCCAACCTCATTGATCCAAGAGACCGCAACCTTTGAATCACTAACAATGTTAATATCCCGACCCACCATCAACGGATTTGAAGCACATAGCTGAGCTGTTTTGCCAATTGCCATAAGCTCAGCTTCATTAGTCACGCGTGCCAACAAAGATTGAGAATAAACACAAAACTTTGCCATCATTGTCTCTCACACATTGATGAAATCATATCTATTTTGTATGAATTTTGATAATTTTTTGGTATGTGGATGATAAGATCATTAAAATATACATATAAATAAAATTTGAGGATCATTTAAACACCAGAGCTATTTTTTTGAATTTTCCTATATATCTTTCATTTTTCCAATGCCTTTATATTTAATAAAATCGGGATAAATAGTTCTTGTATGGATAAATAGTTGTTGAGAATTGAGTTAAGTTTGGATTTACACGATATAGTTGACACTGTCAAAACAATTTTTGCTGAGGCTTTACAATGTAATTTTGTGGGTTTGATGAGTTTTACATACCTATATATTCGAACACTAATTTCAATAGAAATTCTCAAATTTCAGAACTCTAGATTTGTTAAAATTCATCAAATAAATTACAAACCACTAGATATCAAATATTTTGAGTTTTAATTTATGTATTGTATGAAGACTCAATCCACAAGGGCCGTGATGGAGAATTTCTTTACTAATGATAAGAAACTCAAATATAACAACTTAGTAGATAATGATCGATGAGAGAGAATCTCTGATGGTGGCAAACATGGAAGCTGTGAAGACTCTAGGAATATATTGTTCTTCATTTTCATGGACAATCTGAGTCCTAAGGTGGATCAATTGGGTTTATGGGGTATGTTTAAACCTTTTGGTAAAGTAAGGGATGTCTACCTTTTTTCGAAGATCAACTCGAGGAAGAGCAATTTTGCTTTCATCCGTTTCGAATCTAAGGAGGAGGCAATAAAGGTGGCAAGAACAACAAATGGAATGCATGTTTATGGGTGGCCAGTTCTGGCAAAGGTTGCATCAGTGGGGTGGAACAGTAGAAGGCAACAAGATTTAAATCAACATCAGGTTAGAGGTCAAGCAAGTGAGTCGTATGTTAAGTTTACAAAGGAGGAGGTTGTTGATGAGAGACTCAAAAGGAATAGATCTTTTGTGGAGGCTTTGGTAGGGAAACAAGGTAATATAGATGATTCAAATATGAGCCCCAATGAGAAGGCCTTGACTATGTCCTGGAGCTCTAATAACGGTGATAAAGAATGGTTAAATAGATGTGCAGTGGGTATTTTGAAATTCTTCTCAAGTGTATCCTCTGTTAACTCGAGATTAAATAGTGGAGGTTTCTCTTTTTCATCGAATTACTTAGGAGACAAGAATGTGTTATGGTGTTTTGAGTCAGAATTTGAGAAGAAAGGTTTTATTAAAAATCGGTTCTTTTGGGATGATTGTTTCAAGTCTATGCACAACTGGTCTGATTCCTTTAATCCTCAAAATAGACTGGCTTGGATCTACTGTTCGGGGGTCCCTTTAAGTATGTGGAGCAGAGCTTTCTTCATTAAGTTAGGGGGGATGATCGGTGAACCGTTAATGGTTGAGGAAGAAACCTCGTTGAAGAAGAGGTTATATAGAGGAAGAGTGTTAGTTCTTATCCAACAAGAGTCGACAGTTTCAGTTAAGGTCAAAGTTAGTGTGAGAAGCTGCTCGTATATTATTAAGTTAAAGGAAGATGAAACTCCACCAGATGTTTCATGGTCTGATAAATTTTTGGGTTTGATAAAAGAGGTTGTTCTAGGATTTTGGAATATGTTGCCGGACTTGGAAGGTCCTAAGGAAAAAGAAAGGCGTGTAGTAGGTGAGTTATCCTCTTTCAAACTGCTTCAAAGGGAAAAGGAAAAGAAGGATTTAATGTGCAGAGGTTAGATTCAAAAAGGCATTGACAGGCTAGTGCTTCATGCTAGTGATATTGAAAAGGGTTTAAAAGTGGTTTCGCCTGTCAATCATAGCCAGTTGCGGTTGGAATACAAGCTGACACCTAAGCCTGGATCCTACAAAGGCTTCGCAAATCAAAGAAAAACGTATTTGCAAGTGGAAAGGGTAAATAGTGATGACAACCCCTTTTATGACTTAGAAGGTGAAGGATTGCTTTCTGATTTCAACAAGTGGGTAGGCGAATGCTTTAATAAAGGGGGCAAGAAGAACATCATTGAAAATTTAAATTGGAATCTGGATAGTAGGCCGGTTAGAGTTAGGGAGGGTCCCACAAGGTGGGCTAGAGTTTGAGACGCTTCATAGGTGTTCCACTCTTCAAGGCCCACTATTAGATCATTTAAATGAGTTAGAGGCAGCCTTTGTTAAGGCCAATTCTGATGTCTTCTTGGGTACTCAATCTGATTAGAAGAAAGTGGGTCATTTGGGCCCAAAGGCAAGTGTTGCTAATGGTAGTGAAAACACAGAGCTTTGCATTGGTGATAGTGTTCTTTCAGGACAAAAGATAGGATGTGAAAAAAGTTTGTCTATAAATTTGATTAACGGTTTAGGATTGAGCTCTCCTTCTCTTCCGCAGAAGAGGAGAGGCAAGAGGAGTTGTTATTCTTAAAAAAAAACATGGAATGATGGCTAGGGGTTCTAGCATTCATGATAAAACTCAGCATCAAATACGAGAGGTAAAGAACAAGGTGGAGTGGTGTCTTGAGGAAGAGATTCTGAAGGTTATGGAGAAAGGTTTGGCCATTGGCTTTGAATTCAATGGGTAGAAAAAGGAGCTGCTTGAGATTATCAATGGTAGGAATAAGGAGAACGATACAAGGTTTCATGATTTGGTGAGAAATTTGGTCCAAAAACTCAAACCATCCGTGTCCTAATTTTTTGGGGATCTTGTTGCAGCTGCAGTGTCCTTTGTTCGTTTTTGACTTGTATGGCTTCTTGTTTTTGGCTTGCTAGGCTTTGTTTCAGTTGATTTCTTTCTCTATAGCCTTGAGGTGTTGTTTTGTGGGTGGATCGTAGCCCTTTTTGTTTGTTGGTGTGATATTGTTTAGGATTCTTGTTGTGTTTCTGGTTTTGTGGCTTGTCTTGGTTTTCTTGGACTCTCAACATGCGTGCTTGTACTTCATCTTGGCTCTTTTTGCCTTTTCATGAATAAAGATTTTCCATTCAAAAAAAAAAACAACTTAGTGTTCAAACGATTAGGTCTTGTAATTTAACAAAAAAAAAAGAGAATGTCGATCCTCAACCTGATAAACAAGCAAGGTTCTTGAATTTTTAAGTAAACACCGGTCAATATAAGCAACAAAAATTCTAGTCCTATTTTAACTCGTCATCCTTGTTATCTCCTGCTTCAATGAGAGCTATCAACCTTTCGATCAAACTAGCTTTCCTTTGCTCCTGGCTCGAATCTTGTCTAGATCCTTGCATTAAGCCTGCTATTGATATCAGCTTTAAGGATTGAAGGTTGGTCAATTTAGAAACACATTCAGCTATAACTGGATCTTGTACATGTGCTATCAGCTTTAGCTTTGTGAGTCTTGTAAACTTTTGGAGCAAATCCAAAATCTCATCGTCAACGTGTAGTCCCCAAACAGTATGCAATTGGAAAACGAATCTTTTTTGGAAAACAAATAACAAGAACAATTCATATTCAAATGCAGATACAAATTTCTCTTATGTTAGTGTGCCTCACATCTAAAGTCTCTACTATAAGAATTTGATTAACACAAAATCTAACATGCGTAGGTACAATTAATTCAAAAGTTTAACCTCAACATGTTTCTATATCATGTTTAATCAAACTCCAAATACATATTACTAACACATATCAATTCAAAAGAAAAGGGAGATAGGAGAAAGCGAAAGCGTACCTGAATCCATTACCGGATGTTGGTGGACGGGTTGAGATCTTCCAAATTTTTATGATCCTTGGGACACAAAAGTGTTCTTTCTTTTTCTGGTGATAGGGATACATAAAAACAAAAGTGGTCGTGTAATTTTGAAATGATAACCCTAAATATAATAATCATATTATTACATGTTTTGCTATTTCTAATTTGGTCTCTCATTAAATTAGAAATAGCATTTTGGTATCTACTCATTAATTTCATGACAATTATACCCTTAACCCTTAAAACTTTAATGTTAATAAGACAACTTTAATTTGGGCTTAACCAAAAATAGCATAACATATTTTATATTTACATGTGTGGCCACACATGATGGAAATTTTCAACAATGTCCTCATGGGCCACATATGTAACTTTACAAATGTGTATGACTTTATGAGCTCTAAAATTTTGCTATCACAATTTTAGGGTATATATGAACAATCTCATTCATTGATTATGCTGATATACCTTAAAATTGTGATAGCAAAATTTTAGAGCTCATAAACCCATATCAATCTTAGATTGATGATGATTCAAGCTTCAAAAAATATTTGACAACTTATCAAGCAGGATTAAACCTTCAAAGAGAAGTGAGTTTCATTGCTCAATAGAGGTATCTTTAGACCTCATTTCTATTATAAGGCCAAGGCACACACACACACATTGCATCCATATGTGTTCCTACATCGTTTTACTAATTTGTATAACACATTCACACATTTGATATTGAATGTTCATGTATTAGACTTAAATTAATAAATTTTGTGAATTGCATGTTCTAAGACTATATCTAAAACATGATAAATTGACTGTATCCTACCGTTGTGAATTGTGAACGAGGGTAGACCTAATTTAGAATTTTCACATGACTAGTGAAAACATGTTCGGCCTCCTACTTAAAATATACTCGATGGTTCCTCAATGAATTTCAGTAACATGGAACGTACCATGAAAGTAAAGAAAAGTTTTCACCCATATATATAAATATATATATTTGATCATCGCTGTTGATTTTTTTTTATTTGTATAAATATAAAACCAAACCTCTCCCCCACCTTTTCGGTAAGCGGGATTTGAAGCCACCACTTGTACAGCAAGTCAGTAACAACGAAACCTCATCAACTTAGCTGGTAATCATTTTCCAACAACCCTTCAAGTTTCAACTACAAAAACTTTGAAAAATATTTAAAAATTCTCAACTTCATAGTTACAATTATATCAAAAGTTCATAATTATAGTATACCTTCAACTAATTTAGAAATTTAGAAAAGTACAAAAGTAAATTTTTCCATAAAACACGATAGTTTCGTCTGAAACAATAGTAGTACATTCCACCTCCTTTACCAAAAAGTTGCTCAACGTTTTCCATTTGTGTACAAAAAAAAAAAAAAAAAAACAACACAAACACCTAAAAACTCAATTGCAAGCATTTCTAAAATAAAACACTTGAAAGCAACATTTACAATCTAAACAGTTAAAGCTAACACCAAAATTTAGAAGCTTTAAGCAATTCCTGAGTCAATACACAACGGTCACTAGTACAACAATAAAAAGCTTTGAAATTTGAGAATTGAAAGAGCAAAAGAATGCATGTGGAGGGAGAGTGCACTGATCGTTGAAGTGGGGTAGGCCGGAAAATTGATCAGAAGGTGGAGATCGAAGGCGGTTTGAGCGGTTAAAGAAGCAAGAACAACGTATAATCATCGCCATTGGATTGGATTTTATTTTGTTGGATAAACAATTGATTTTTACATGGTTTTTTAATATATAATATATGGACATAATAAGACAACAACATTTTGATTATGTAAATGACTTTGATTTCTCAATAAATAAAACTTCTGCCACTGCTTTTTCTTTTCTTTTCTTTTTTTTCATCTTAAATAAATTTCTCTATTCTTTTTTATTCTTGATGGGTAGGTCGTATATACGGGTGTGTGAAGGATCAAATTCATCAGATTTATATAATTCAATATCCGACCGAATCTGATAAAATATATTACAATTCATTCGGATATGATCTAATCTTAGAATGGAATCTGATTTAATATAATTATAAAATACTTAAATTCGAGTCAGTCTATTTCAATTCAATCAAATCGGATTCATATGAAGTAATTTTAAAATAACAAAATCAATTTATGAATTCATATGGAAGAGCATTAATATTACAAACTAATAATTAACATAAAAACAATACACCTAAAGATAAAAATATTCTAACAGATTATAAACATTAAATATAAATTTCAAATACAAACATAATAAAATTATCCAAGATTTTAAAGTCAAAATATAATCATTTATCATAACAAAATATAATAGAATTCAAAATTTGTTCGACAAAATAAATTACAGATTACACCTTATATTTCGATAGAGTTTCATATGGAAAATCTAAAATTAGATATGATCGGATGGTTTCAGAATTTATGATCCAATCCGATATAATCATGTCTTAAAATCCGATCCAAACTAATCAATCCTACACACCCCTATTGCTGGGATATAATTTGAACTGGGCTTTTGTAGCCAATTGTTGGGCCAAATATTTTTGATGAGCCTTGAAATGTAGACATTAGATTTGACACGGTGGGTTTTGGAAAAAACAAAGGTTGTAGGTTCATGGGTTCGTTACTATACAATCATGTATAGTTTACTAGATTAACATTTAGTTTTTAGATTTTAATCCGAAAGTGTATTAAATTTAAAAACAAAAATTAACTCTCCTTTTCACATAAATGTTCATTAATAGTACGGTTATTATATCGTAGCTAAATTCAAGTGGAAGTTCCCTAATAAACGCGTGTGTCTATAACCTAAAGGTGGTGAATATGTTTTAATCAAATCAATTACCAATTTTTCTTTATTAGTCAATATTCAAAATTCACCCAACAAAACAAACATACAACATTAAGTGTAAAGTGCGGAAATATAAATAACACAAGATGTATATGGAAACCCTCCAAATGGGAAAAAACACAGGCTGTTAAGTGCGCCACACTCGATCATAGAAATCAAATATATGAGTAAAAAGTTACACCCTCAAGTGATACTCAGACTCTCACTCTCGACAACCTCAGGCTATGGCCACTACCACTCACCACTCTTGGTTCAATCCCTAGTGATATCCCCTGATCCACTACTCTTGGCGTGAACACCTCCTACTCTACCCCTCGGGCCTTTTACAGTGGATACCCGACCAATTGCTTGCCAACCCACCCTTGCTTGTGCAACTTCACACCGAAGCCACAAGACTTTGACTCAATGAAGAGTATATGGTCTAAGTGTATATATGACACTATGTTCAAATGCAATTATGTGTAAGACCAAACATAAAATGCTTAACTAGATGTTATAATGCAATTCAACATCCTAGTTATCAAATAATGCCTACATGCCCATATATAATAACTCAATTAGATGTAGATAAAATCTAACAACCTAATTGTCAATCAAGTCCAATCAACACAAGTTGTCACAACATATAATCAAGGGCAATATATTTGTAATCAATAAATGCAATCAATGAGGCATACGCATAAATGTTCATGAACTAGACTAGATGCATAAGGCAATCCTAATCATCAATTAAGCATACATGAACATATATAGATTAGCTATTTAGGTAAAATAACCTAATTATGCAAGATATCACAATACAACAACCCAAACATCAACAACAATCTGTACTTGTAATAAAAATCCTAATCTAGAGGCATACAAGTCATAAAAGAGATATCTTGTTAAGCTAGAACACAAGAATGATGAAGAGAGTGTTCTACTTACCAAGTTACATGTGTTGATGAAGACTCATGCTAAAAAACATCCTAGATGTAGCTAGATGATGTTTGTTTCGGGAAAGGATGATGGGTTTTGGGTTTGGAGAGTTAAATAATAACTCTTGGAGGTTCTCTCTCAAAGGAAATATTTTCTCACACTAAAAAATGGTTTGGAAGCTCTGAAAAACGAGTGAGGCATAAGATGACATATATATATGAGCCCTAGAGCAAACCTACATCGTTTTGAAAATGCCCAAAACTTTTACTCAGTGCGCTGGTTGACAAATGCCACACCAGCGCACACCTACTGTCCACGAGCACTAGTGAGGTCCGCTTGTGGTCTGGTACATCCACGACAATATTAAAACTTGAGATTCGAGTGACCCAAAACATGACCAAACAACATCCAAACCTTTTGTATAATATACCATTGAAAAGATATGGAAGTCTACTTTCTACTCCAATTTACAAAACATGATTTAGATATCTGCAGAAAACGTTATGGTCATTTTAGTGACTAAATGTCAGAAACGGACAACAACAGAGATGCCCTGTTTTTATGGTCACTTTGGAGATTTCAAAACCAATCCAAACGGTCATGAAATATTATGAATAATATACCGTTAGAAAGGTATGGGTGTCTAGTTTGTACAGAAATGTTCAAAACTCATGATGAATCATTGTAAAAAAGTATATGGTCAGAAGACCATACAAAGGTCAGTTTTGAAAAATATTTCAATCATTGAAAAATATTTCAATCATTGAAATACACTCTTTTGTAACTAGACACCTTACTCCATATAATCAGACCAAGAAAAGAATGAGACCTTCTCATATGGTCACTCAACACGCTAAAACAAGCACACCATCGTGCAAGCGCGAACACAACACAATAGTACACTTAAATCCATAAATGAAGTGCAAGTGTGATTGTGAAGAGATGTACATATATAAACAATATCAACAAAAATGCAAGATCAACAAAGCATGTATGAGGTGTGTGTGTGCACCTAAACTCTTCAAGAGGCAAAGTCAAGTGAATATACATTTTGCTCTTGAAGTCATGGAGATGCTTGGAAGCTTGCCAATGAGGACCTAAGCTATCTATTACACAATCATCCCCAATGTGGTGTGGTTTATCATGAAATAAGCTAACTATAAAATCAAGGTCCTTACAATCTCCCCCTTTGGCTATTTCATGACAAAACAACCACTCACAAATAAATCCTCACAAAACAAAAATAAAACTATTGACCAATAGATTAATTCTACATTACAAATGAGATCCTACAATATAAATCTTCAATATCATCACTCTCTTTGTTGAATTATCATTGTACCTACACACAATAGCAAGAAGCTTTTTCCAAGAACAAGTACATGTGAGGTGAACAAATATAAAAATCAATTGCACTCAATAAAACAATATAAACAAATACATGTGCAATACTCCTCCTAAATGGGTTACTCTCTCTCATGATCTCTCCCCAAGCATAACCAATGCTCCCCTTATATTTCTCAGAACTTCTCCCCCTTTTTGTCATGAGATAGGCAAAGGAGCTCTCCCTATCAGGTTGCTTTAGCAAAGAGAGCTATTAGCACAATTATGATGCATAATCATATAAACGAACTTTAAGCAACCTAAATAATTGAGAGAGATTCAAAGAGTTTGATTTAAAGAAAAATGTGTGACAAGGATGCTTTGCAAGCAAGACATGTTGCATTCAAATCTAAAACAAATGGTATTTGGAAAAACAAACATCAAAAGGGTTTCCAAGATGAATTCAAACAAATTTCACCCTTTGTCATGGAATAAGCAAGATATAGTTTCAAGATAAACTCAAACAAGAGCAACTATATCAAACTTTAGCGACTATTGCGCCCTATTTGATTTTTCCGGGTGGAATACCCCTTATGATAGTAGTCTTGTTCGACAAGTAAAGAGAGAGACTTTTGGATTGTAAAATCCCTGAAATGGATTCAAGATCCTTATTGATTGAAGTCTCAAAATTGCTTTCACACACAAACTTTTGCATTCATTTTAGAGCATTCAAAAAATCTCATCATGCATATCAATTTAAAACATGTCATAGAAAGCAAGTTCACACGTCATGGAGATAAATTCTAGGTTATTCAAATGTAATTTCACAATTAAATCTCCTAGTCCAAAAATACATGTTTGAACATAAATATGACATGGATTGCAAACAAAGCAATGGTGCACACTTATTAAAAAAAATATAAGCATATGTGCAACCAATAATCTCAAGCAATTAACAAAAGAGCATAAAAAAATTAACTTTTTACATATAGCAAATCATGCAAGTTCGTTCTCTTTGCTTGAGCTCCCAAAGTGGGAACAAATCCAACCAAGTCAATGGGAGGCATAAACCCCTACAGGCATACCAAGTCCAAAGGACCTAGTTGCATCTACGGGTGTTTCATGAGCACTAAAGCAAGCAGGTTCATTCTTTCTAATCCACCTAGGTTCCATTTTATCATTTTTAGTGGCCAAAGACATATTTCTAAGTTCCATAAGTTCATGCAAACTTGCCCTAACATTCAACCGTTTTTCTTTCATGCTCTCTAACCTACACCTCTTAATATATTTAAAGCAATTTGGTATTAAGTGACCAATCATACCATAAAAATGACAAGTAGGTACAAAGTAAGAATTTATACCATTAAATTGTGATCTCATCTGGGCATTGGCATATTGATGAGGTTGTCTTTGATGGTGCATCTGTTTGCTTCTCATTGGAGCTTGAGCCGATTGGTGGCAATTGTGTGGTCTAGCTTTTTGAGGTGGTTGAGCCGGTTGATCTTGCCTCCTTGGTTGGTCATGCTTCTTGTGGTCACCTTCTTTCCTTATAGTTGGTTTGTTGGAGGAGGTGATTGACTTCTCAAAAACTTATCCTTTCTTCTTGAATTGCCTAGGCTTTGATAGAGTTGCCAAAGTTTGTGTGGACTTTCCTTGAGTTGCAGATTTCTTAGATGAAGCTTTGATCTTACCTTGAGCTTAAGGTTGTTTGACCTTGACCTTGTTTAATTCTTCAAGGCACTTCATCTCTCTTTCCTTGACAATTTTTAAGGAGTTTTCTTTGTTGGCAAGTTCATCTTTCATTACCTTCTTCCTTTGGTGGCAATCTTCAATCTCCTTCTCATACTTGGACACATCAATCTTGTCCATCGTCAATGAGTCATCAATAGAGGTCACTTTCTCCATGGTCTTCAATTTGGAGACAAGAATGGAGATATCTTCCATTTGGTCTTCCATGATCTCTTTGTATCGATGAAGTTGATTTTGACTATTTTGCTTGCTATCTTCAAGGGTACGGATCTTTTCCTCCGAGGAAATCTTCCACATTCTAAAAGTCTCATTCTCCTTGGAGAGCTCTTCATTTTGCTTTAAAACTTTGAGAAGGGTCACTTGACATTCCTCAATTGAGTCAATTTCCCACATCAAGACCTTTGCATTGGTCACTTGTTACCACACCAAAATCTTCCACATAGGAAGCACCCAAGGCCGTGAAGTTAAGTACATACTCTTCACTATTCTCGAGCAAAGTCTTCTTGTTTGCCTCATTCACTTTGAAGTTCATCCTTTTCTACTCTTTCACATTGGAGGTCATACTCTTCTTGTGAGATTTTGTGAATCTCCCTAATCTCTCAACCATGAGAATCATTTCCTCATCAGAGTCATATTCCTCCCTCTTAATTTTGGAGGTCAAATCTCCCTCCAACATCTCAATGCCACTCATGGTGTTTAATGAATGAGATGAATGCAAATGAACGCAACAATCAAATGCAAACAAATGCAAGACACACAAACAAGAGTTTTGATCACCTAAGTATGTCTAGGAACCGCCTCTAATACCAATTGGAAGTTCTCTAATAAACGTGTATGTCTATAACCTGGAGGGGGGTGAATAGGTTTTAATCAAGTCAATTACCAATTTTTCTTTATTAGTTAATATTCAAAAATCACCCAATAAAACAAATATACAACACCAAGTGTAAAGTGCGAAAATATAAATAACACAAGATGTATACGTGGAAACCCTCTAAATGGGAAAAACCACGGGCTGTTAAGTGCGCCACACTCGATCACAGAAATCCACTATATGAGTAAAAAGTTACACTTTCAAGTGATACTCGGACTCTCACTCTCGATAACCTCTGGATATGCCCACTACCACTCACAACTCTTGGTTCAATCCCTAGTAATGTCCCCTGATCCACTACTCTTGGCGTGAGCACCTCCTCTACCCCTCAGGCCTTTTACAGTGGATACCCGATCAATTGCTTACCAACCCACCCTTGGTTGCAAGGCTTCTCTTGCTTGTGCAACTTCACACCGAAGCCACAAGACTTTGACTCAATGAAGAGTATATGGTCTAAGTGTATATATGACACTATGTTCAAATGCAATTATGTGTAAGACCAAACATAAAATGCTTAACTAGATGTTATAATGCAATTCAACATCCTAGTTATCAAATAATGCCTACATGCCCATATATAAGAACTCAATTAGATGTAGATAAAATCTAACAACCTAATTGTCAATCAAGTCCAATCAACACAAGTTGTCACAACATATAATCAAGGGCAATATATTTGTAATCAATAAATGCAATCAATGAGGCATACGCATAAATGTTCATGAACTAGACTAGATGCATAAGGCAATCCTAATTATCAATTAAGCATACATGAACATATATAGATTAGCTATTTAGGTAAAATAACCTAATTATGCAAGATATCACAATACAACAACCCAAACATCAACAACAATCTGTACTTGTAATAAAAATCCTAATCTAGAGGCATACAAGTCATACAAGAGATATCTTGTTAAGCTAGAACACAAGAATGATGAAGATGATGTTCTACTTACCAAGTTACATGTGTTGATGAAGACCCATGTTAATAAACATCCTAGATGTAGCTAGATGATGTTTGTTTCATGAAAGGATGATGGGTTTTGGGTTTGAAGAGTTAAATAATAACTCTTGGAGCTTCTCTCTCAAAGGAAATACTTTCTCACACTAAAAAATGGTTTGGAAGCTCTAAAAATCGAGTAAGGAAGAACATGGCATGTATATATTAGCCCTAGAGCAAAACGACATCATTTTGAAAATGTCCAGAATTTTTACTCAGTGTGCTGGTAAGCTGCGCTAGTCGACACCTACTATCCACGGGCGCTGGTGAGGTCCAATTGTGGACTGACGTATCCACGACATCACAAAAGCTTGAGATTCGAGAGACCCAAAACATAAACAAAAGACATCCAAACCTTTTGTATAATATACCTTTGGAAAGATATGGAAGTCTACTTTCTACTCCAATTTACAAAACATGGTTTAGATATCTGTAGAAAAAGTTATGGTTATTTTAGTGACCAAAAGTCAGAAACGGACAACAACAGAGATGCCTGTTTTTGTGGTCACTTTGGAGATTTCAAAATCAATCCAAACGGTTATGAAATATTACGAATAATATACCGTTAAAAAGGTATGGGTGTCTAGTTTGTACAAAAATTCAAAACTCATTTTGAATAATTGTATAAAAATATATGGTCAAAAGACTATACAAAGGTCAGTTTTGAAAACATTTAAATCATTGAAATACACTCTTTTGCAACTAGACACCTTACTCCATATAACCAGACCAAGAGAAGAATGAGACATTCTCATATGGTCACTCAACGCGCTAAAACAAGCACACTATCTTGCAAGCACGAACATAACACAATAGCACACTTAAATCATAAATGAAGTGTAAGTGTGATTGTGAAGAGATGCACATATATAAACAATATCAACACAAATGCAAGATCAACAAAACATGCATGAGGTGTGTGTGTGCACCTAAACTCTTCAAGAGACAAAGTCAACTGAATATACCTTTTGCTCTTGAAGTCATGGAGATGCTTGGAAGCTTGCCAATGAGGACTTAAGTTACCCATCACACAGTCATCCCCAATGTGGTGTGGTTTGTAATGAAATAAGTCAATCATAAAATCAAAGTCCTTACATCAAGGTTTTTTTTTAGAAAAATGACTCGAACAACAATCTCGTGTTGCGGATGTAAGAGGTATGTAAGAAGTATATCATCGAACCAATCTCATATCGCCAATAAACATATATATTTGTATGGGGGATGATTGGATTTGAGAATTAATCTTATAAAAAAAACATATTAAATTTAATAAAAAAATGTGTGTATTTTATGATTAGAACCTCAATATCAATCGTAGGCAGAACTCATGACTTTTAACGCCACCAACCCAGCCAACCCAAACCTTTTTGCTCGGGTCAACACCACAGTCGATGATTTTTGAATCCAAACCTGATCGATTTGAGCCGACGAACAAGGTTTGTTGTTATTGATCCCACCCCAGTGAAGATCGGTCGTCCTTGTGGCTCGTTTTGGGTCGCGATCGATCGTGATTCTTCACGGTCTCGATTAGGTCTAGATCCGGGCTCGTGGGTCTCGTTGTGCCGCCGTGAGTTGTCTTCAGGCTACAAATGGGCTGTTGAGGCGGCGGTGAACACAGTTATAGGGTTTCCAGAATCTTGATTATGCTTGGGCAGTCTTTTGGGAATTTGATATTCTTGATTGACTGAGTTACAATTATTTTGGGCCTTTTTGTAATTTTGATAAAATATAGGGTTAATTTGTAATTAAAAAACTTACTGGACCAGTTTGAAATTTCAAAATAGCTTTAGGGCCGATTTATAATTATTGAAAAGTTACAGGGTCACTTTGTAATTTCTAAAAGTTTTGGGGCTAATTTACAATTATCAAATTTTATTAAGACAATAAATAATTTTGATAAAATTGGCCCCTGAATTTTGGGGGCTTTTTTATAATTTTCCAAAAAGGGTTTTGGGAAAAAATTACAGTTGATAAACTTTGTGATTTCGGATGATTATGTTTCTACGTAGTAAACTAATCATTAAGTTTTCGTATTGATTATTTCATTTAAAATTAATAATCCGTTTTGTATATTCTCGTGAATCGAGTGGTTATGTTTTTACGTAGTGGCTAATCATTTCGATTTTAAGAATTTAGTTGGCTGACGGTTATTAATTTGATAGTTTTAATAATTGATTGAATACTCTCGTAAATTGGATGATTATGTTTTACGTAGTGACTAATCATTAAAGATTTTAAGATATTCGTCGGTAATCAATTATTAAATTTGAACTGTAAAGATGAAAATGCTTGTGTTAATCATCTCTGTAGAAGGGTTATCACATGTGATAGATGATATTCTTCTTTGTAGGTGGTTCATCATCTTGAGGTATTCATTTATAAAACTGCCATAATGGAACATATATGCATGTTTTAATCATCTTTGTATGAGGGTTATCACATGTGATATGTGATGTTCTTCTCCATAGGAGGTTCATCATCTTGAGGAATTCATTTATAGAATGTAGTGATCCTTGCCCAATCGCATCTTGAACTTTGTTTCTATAAATGTTTTGATTGTTATCTTATGAGCATGAAATCCTTTGTTTTGATATTCAATTTTCAATGTCAACAACTTTGCTTCGTAATTGTCTACTATCAAACCTTTGGATGAGACTAATTTCGAGGAATGGAAATAGACTCTCACTGATGTACTAGCTCTTTAGGGGATAGGCCTTTTGTTACGTAAGAAGAAGCCTTCTAAACTCACTGATGAAAGTACTGCTAAACAGAGGTCTTATCAAAAGAGGTGGAAAGAGTTTAATCGAAAATGTCTGATGATCTTGCGTTTGTCTATTGCCTAAACTATTAAGAAGAGTATTCCAAAATGTAAGGATGCAAATTCTTTTCTTAAAGTTGTGAGTGGCAAGTTCAAGAAATGAAGTAAGACTGAGAGGGGAAAGTATCTGAGCCAACTAGCGACAGCAGTTTATGACGGTACCGGTTATGTTCATGAGCATATTATGAAGATGACTAATATGGTCATGAAATTAAGGGATCTGGATACTGAGATCTCCGACTCTCACCTTGTATGGCAGGTCTTTAAGTCTCTTCCAAGTGAGTTTGATGTTCTAAAAATCTCTTATAATGCTCAAGAGGATGAATGGACTTTGGACCAAATGACTGCAATTGTGGTCCAGGAGAAAGAGACTATTCGCAAGAGTAAAAAACAAAGTGCTCATATGGTTATTCACAGCAACAAGGGTAAGAAGAAGTTCAATGGGGGTAAGAAGTTTAAACATCATTGAAAGAAAGCTGGCAAGTCTAATGGGTTCATTAAGGCTAAGGATGAAGACATAAAAGGCAAGTTTGTTCTGGTGTAGCATGAAAGTCATATGAAAAAGGATTGCTTCAAGTTTAAGAAACACACCTCTTTAGCTCTCGTATGTTTTGAATCTAATTTGGTTGATGTCCCTTTAAATCTTGGTGGGTTGATTTTAGAGCCACTATTCACGTTATTAATTCTTTACAGGGCTTCAGAAGCAAGAGGAAATCAAGGGATAAAGAAGCTATCGTTTTCATGGGAAATAGAGAGAAGACTTTAGTTGAGTTTACAAAAGTTGTTAAATTACCTTTAGCTTCAGGAAAGTTTTTAGATTTAGTTGATATTGCTTTTGTTCCTTCTCTCAGACGTAATTTGATTTCCATTTCTAAGTTGGATATTAGTTGCTATCGTTTTGAATTCATTAATAAAAGATTTGTTCTTTATCATGGTTCTATTCTCATTGGTTCTGGTTATTTGTGTGATGGTTTGTATAAATTGAATTTACACTCTGATTTTGTTGGTGAATGTTCTTGTTCCGTTGATGTGATAAATTATACCAGTTGATCTAAACGTCAGAGAGAAAATTATTCATCCATGCTATGGCGTAGACGTTTAAGCCATATATCCAAAGATCAAATTGAAATATTAGTCAAAAATGGTATTCTTGATTCACTTGACTTTTCATATTTTGAGTCTTGTGTTAATTGTTTGAGGGGTAAAATGACAAGAGCTAAAAAGAAAGAGGCTACCATAAGTCAAAATCTGTTGGAAATTATTCATACCGATATATGTGGGTCATTTTCACCCGCCACACTTGGTGGATATAAATATTTCATTTCTTTCATTGATGATTTCTCGCGTTATGGTTACATTTATCTCATTCAAGAGAAATCTGAAGCCTTAGATATCTTCAAAATATATAAGGCTGATGTTGAACTGAAATTAGAAAGATTGATCAAATGTGTCAGATTTGATCGTGGGGGTGAATATTATGGTAGATATGGTGAAGCTGGTCCGAATCCTAGTTCGTTTGCAAGGTTTTTGCAAGAATGTGAGATTGGTGCTCAATACACTATGTTTGGTGAACCTAAACAGAATGGAGTTTCTGAGAGGCGGAATCGTACATTAATGGACATGGTAAGAAGTATTATCAGATGCCTAAATTTTTATGCGGTGATGCATTAAAGACGACAACTTACATTCTTAATAGAGTTTCCAGCAAATCTATGCCTAAGACTCTATTTGAAATGTGGTTGGGTTCGAAGCCAAAATTAAATAACATGGGAGTATGGGGATGTCCTACGGAAGTGATACCTTCTGATCCTAATTTGAAAAAGGTTGGATTTTAAGACAATTAGTGTATTTTTTATGGGATATACGGATAAATCAAAAGGATATAGATTTTATTGTCCTACATACTATATGAGGATCGTTGAATCTAAACGTGTTGTATTCTTAGAGGAAGATAATGAAGTTGAAAGAAATATGCAAACTCAGGATTTCGAGTTTGAGAAAGACAAATTGAGTCATCTAACATCTTCTACTTCATTGGATGTTGTCATACCACATCTCGTTGAGCATCATTATGAATCTCTATATGAGCAAGAAGATGAGCCCTTACCAGTTGTTGTTGAACCTCAACCGGTTATTTATGAGCCTGAGCCAGCTATTGATGAACCCCATCTAGTCGTTGATGAGTCACAACCAGTTGTTGATGTTCCTTTAAGGAGATCTCAGAGGGTCCGAAGATCTACCATTCCTGATGATTATATTGTTTATTTAAGGGAGCATGATTTTGACTTAGGAGTGGATGATGATCCTAGGACTTATGATCAAGCTGTTCAGATTCCTCAGTCGTCAAAATGGATGGATGCTATGATTGATGAACTGAGATCCATGGATACAAATCGTGTTTGGGATTTGGTTGAACTACCTGATAGTTGCATGCCTATTGGCTGCAAATGGGTTTTTAAGACTAAACGAGACTCTAAAGGCAATGTTGAGAGACATAAAGCTAGACTTGTAACGAAAGGGTTCAGTCAAAAAGAAGGTATTGATTATACCGAGACTTTTTTGCATGTCTCTTCAAAAGATGCCTTTAGAATTACTATGGCCTTAGTTGCTCATTTTGATTTAGAGCTCCATCAAATGGATGTGAAGACTGCTTTCCTAAATAGAGATCTCGTAGAGGATGTATACATGATGCAACCTGAAGGTTTTTAGGTAGTTGGAAAGGAACATATGGTTTGCAAGCTTAGAAAATCCATTTATGGTCTGAAACAAGCTTTAAGACAATGATATTTGAAATTTGATGAAGTCGTTACATTGTATGGTTTAGTTGAAAATTCGATTGGATCATTGCATATACCTTAAGGTCAGTGGGAGCAATTTTTTTTTTCTTATACTTTATGTTGATGATATTTTGCTCGCTAGCAATAATTTGAGGTTGCTGCATGATACCCAGAATTTTCTATCTCGTAGCTTTGAAATGAAGGATCTTGGGGAAGCCTCTTATGTCCTTGGTATTGAGATACAATGTGATAGGTCACGTAGTTTGCTTGGATTATCTCAAAAGGCTTACATTGATAGGGTACTACAGAGGTTTAACATGAGTGATTGTTCCCCATGTGAGGTACCTATCGTGAAATGAGATAAACTTACAAAGCTACAATATCCCCAAAATGAGTTAGAACGTTCTCAAATGAAAGATGTCTCATATTCATCTGCGGTTGGCAGTTGATCGAGCCATGATAACACTAGAATTCGAGTCCCCATTCCTATGCTTATTGCTTAATTCTTGAGTAAAATCAAGTGTTTAATGGCTCGATTTAGTGTTTTTACAGTATTTTGTATTAGGGGCATCATATGGGAGATATGAGTGAAGTCGGGACCCAAAAGAGCTGGAAATTGGCATCTTGGACAAAAAGGCACGAGCTGTCGCTATCATGGTAGACCGCGACATGACAAACGACATCAACCTATTTTAGAAGTCACCTAAAGTGTCGCTTGGAGAACATACGTGAAATTGAAGAAAGCGACATGTCGCGGTCTAAGTGTCGTCATAGGAGACTGTGACATATTAGGCGACACCAACTTTTCTAAAGTGTCGTTCGAAGTGTTTCCTGGAAAGAAGGCACGGAAATGAAGAAGCAAGGTGTCATGGTCGTGATGTCATCATGGACGACCGCGACATTCAAGGAGGCGACAATACGCCAGCACACATTTCTAGGTTGATTCCTGACCTATTTTTTGACCCATATAAATACACATCTTAGATTTTGGTGAGAAAACATTAGCCACACGAACTTTTGGACATTTTCACCCTTCCATCACCATCCTTAGAAACTCTCATTCCTCCATCCATCTTGGAACATTGGAAAGCAAGAAATGTGATCGGACGATATTTATATCTATTTGAGATCCCCATTATCTTTCTTTTGTTCTCGTATTCTAGCATATTTTTGTATATAATGGGTTTGTTGAGCCTTGTGTAGGTACATATTCCCTACATATGGTATTTGAGCTTAAATGGCAATTGGAAAGCCAAATTTCAGGGTCCATATCTCCCTCCTCAAAATGAAATGGGTTTCGAACCACCTATTTTTAGAAATCCTCAGAAGTCTTCTTTCCGTTGGTTTTTTCGGATCGTAATTCCGGGTTTTCTAGAGGGAGATATGCGTGTTTCGGTAACGTTGAGTAAGGCTGGAAACAAGGCAGAGAGCTTCATGCAGAATACCCAACTTTCGGGGGCCATATCTCCCTCTTCAGATTGAATCACATTCAGATATTTATATATTTAGAAAGCCCCAGAAGTCTTCTTTCCAGTGGTTTTTTACGGATCGCAATTCCGGGTTTTCTAGAGGGAGATATACGTGTTTTTGTAACGGTGCGCGAGGCTGGAAACTGGTATCGCGACCGCGACACTAAGTCGCGAAAATCACTATCGCCCGGTGTGTCGTCTTGCAAGACCGTGACACACCTGATTCCAGACCTTGACATGTCGGTTTTAGGCCATTTTTAGAGGGGAAAATGTGTCCTTTTGCACCCCAATTCGTCCCCAAACTTTCCCTAACTCTCCTCTTCTCTAAAAAAAACAACAAAGACAAGAGAGCCATTATCTTCATCATCTTCTTCACAAATCAAGAGAGAGAAGCTTCCAAAGCTCCCATGGAGGTCCTCCGCCATGGGAAGCTCACCACCACCCATTTCTACACATCCTCCATCACTTTTGAGAGTTTATTGCAAGGGGATAGGAGTGGTCTATGACCAATTTCGAGCTAGGGATTCATTGAGCACTTGGAGGGATTTCTTCAAGGGTTGTCTCCTTTAAACTCATTCTCTTTGTATTTCATATTTTATTGATTGTGTAATCCCCACTTGGGAATATTTGTAAACCGAATTTGTGCTCAATATATGTTGGTTGATTTTATATTCATTTGGGTTTTGATTTGTTCTTGCTATTATTGATTAATCTCTTATCTTTATATGCTTGTGTATGGAGATTGGAAATTGATATGTGTTCATGGATGGGATTAGGAGTAGATTAATATAATTGTAGGAGTAGTTGTAATCAAATATCCCATTTGTGTGTGTATGTCTTTGGAAGGTCGAAATTAACTTGTATAGATGAGTTTGAGTGTTTGTAGGTTTTTGGTTGTGCCTAGGAGGACCAATCCGGGTATAATATTAACCAATTAGCTCTAAAAAATGAATGAAACTTGTTCTATGCAAGACCTTGCTAGAGTAGGTTTTGGTTTATGTTCATATGCTTAATGGTAAGGACTTAAGGCATAATTACTTCACCGAGACCTTGGAGAGTGATTCGTGTCTCGAATCCCTTAGTTGAGATTACAAGCACAATTACTTCACCGAGACCTTGGGGAGTGATTTTAGTTTTTTAATCTTTCAATTGAGAGAACAAGCTCTTAGCTTGAATTGAATGTCCTTAATTGAGGGGAATTGTGCATTCATGAGATTAGAGAACGCCGTAGTCATCCAGTGGTAAGGATATCTCGGACTGACACCCGAGAAGACCCGGTGTTCGATTCCCGGTTACGGATGAGGGGTCTCCTTTCTATCCATTTTGTATTCTTTCCTTGTATCTTGAATTGGATGTCCTTAATGCTTAACAACCACTATTTGTGCACTTATGTATGGTGAGCTTTATGAACCTTGTGTGATCATTCTCATGCATCTCTCCTATCCACCCTTTTATTATTTGTCACTTTAATCACCATTCTCACCCCTCCATATTCCTTTGTGTTTATTTACTTTCTTTTTAGATTCATTTCCTTTGCACACACCTGCAATATGCTTACACTTCACACACATCACTCTTACCATTGCCATGTTCTTATTTACATGCTTTCAATAAACACTAGAACGTGAAACGGTCGCCGAATGACACCTCCCTGTGGACGATACCCTCGCTTGCCGCTTTACTTCTTTTTAAACTTTAGAGCACATTGCGTAGGACTTTTTATAAATATTCTTTTAATAATCACAATTTGGTAACGACACAAAAAGCGAGTATCAAAGAGGAAGCTTACAAATCAAGGAACCTCGAATAACCAACTTTGGTTTCTTCTTTAACTCTTCTTTGTTTTATTACTTTTTCTTGATGTGTAACAAATTTCTAAGTTTGGGGATTAATGTAAACCGGTTGAACAACTCTTTGTAATCTTATAGTCTAATGGTTTTTAATTAAATACCTTGGTAGTCTCTTTTATTGAAATACTTGCTCTAATTCCTTCACTTATATTTAAATGAGACCTCAATAAATGTTTGTGTTAGGATTAGTTTATTTATGATGTTTAGGGTTATATGTGAGCGACCATCCCATTTAATCATTAACTACAAGCTTAATAATTGATAAATTTTCCATATGCATGACCATGCTATGTGTGACTTGGTTTAGAGTTTTAATTAAAAACTAATTCTAACCATTGCTCATTACATGACCGTGTGTGAGTAATAGGAAAGATTAAATGCTTCATGAAACAAACCCTATCAATTGGATTTAAGTGCTTAAATGAGACTTGTGGATTACCTTGAGTAGTTTAATTAAGTTGCATTGATTCCCTAGCGTTTCCTTCATATTCATATTTTCGTGTGAGCTTTCGTGTCATTGCATATTTGCATGTTAGTGAATTAGAATACCAACCCAAGACAAGCATTATGCCATTTAGTTTTCATGCACTTAGATTAGGATTTAATTAGTTTAATTAGTGTTCAACTATATAATCACCGATCCCAGTGAACGAACTTTTCTTTTAAATTGATTAAGATTAAAAATACTACAATCAGCAGTTTGATGTATGCAAAGGTTTGTATACGTTCTGATATTGCTTTTGCAATTAGCGTACCTGGCAGATTTCAAAGTAATCCTGGCATTCATCATTGGACAACAATAAAGAAAGTTATGTGTTATATGCAGCGAACAAAGGATTCCATGCTCACTTATAGGCGTTTAAACCTATTGGAAGTTGTTGGCTATGCAGATGCAGATTTTGCTAGCTGTACAGATGATCTAAAATCCATTTCAAGTTTTGTGTTTATGTTGGCTGGTGGAGCCATATCATGGAAAAGTGTCAAGCAGACACTTACAGCTTCATCTATTATGTAAGTTGAGTTTGTGGCATGTTATAAAGCGACAATCCAAGCAGTTTGGTTGTGGAATTATATTTCAGGGTTACAGATTGTGGATTCAATTTCTAAGCCATTGTTAATCTATTGTGATAATTCCTCATCAGTTTCTTTCTCTAAGAACAATAAAAGGTCTTCAGGATCTAAACATATGGAGATCAAGTATCTTGCAGTTAGAGAGAAAGTTTAGAAGTTGCAAACTTCTATTATTCATATTGCCACAAAAGAGATGATAGTTGATCCCCTAACCAAGGTACTATCTCAGAAGGTTTTTAAAGGGCATGTTACCCGTATGGGGTTTGGTAGATAGTTATGATATGCTTGGTTAGTGGGAGTTATGTTTTGTTTTTAAATTAACTGTAGTTTTCTGTTTAATAAAATTTTATTCTCGAGAATATATTTGTACATTGTATATGTATGTTATTTTCCATGATACGTGTGCATGTATATTTTTTATTGTGGCTCAGGATATCTCAAAGCTTTTGGCTTTGAGGGGGCACTTCACTCATAAGGTATAAAGTTTCCACCGATGAGTGAATATTACTTAAGACAGAAGGATTTGCCCGTCTTAAGGGAGGTTGAACTCATGGTCAAAATGTTTGGCCAATGAGTGTAAAATGCTTAGAACATTAAGTTTGCTCGTCTTAAGCTGCTTCGTATTATGCGAAATCGGACCTATATGGAAATAGGCATGATGATCACATTTGCATGTAATTTTCATACCACACATACATACCATTTTACTCGGGTAGGTGAAGCTAAGGGTATTTTTGATTACATATGGTCTTATGTTAACTAAAGATGTAATGATCTATGTAGTTGGATACTTAAGGTTCTATTGGACTAAGGGGAAAGAAGGAGTTACTCTCTTAAACATTTTTTGTGGCCACATATAATTGTTTGTCAATTTGGAGAGTTGTTTTCTAAAATGAATTTTTAAATATAAAAGAATAATGTATTTGTAGCTCAAGTTGGAGAATGTAAGGTTCTTATAAAATTGTGAGCAACATATGACATTATATTTTATGTTTATAAAAACCGTATTGATTGGAATGTTTAAGTAAGTAAGAGTTGACCGAATAAAGCCCGTTATTAATGTGACAAATATTGTTGGGCTCGATGCACCTTAACTACATTAAATAAATATAGGATATGGTATAGGCTAATGTATATATGTGGGCCTAGTATTCCTATTAAGACTAGTCATTCCATTAGGGTTTTGAGAATCCTTTATGGATTAGGATTCTAGGAAGTTATACTATATATAGGGGGTCCCCCATATAACATATTACAGAATTGTCTCCCCATTAAACAATCTGATAAAGGTGAGTAGAGAGTAGAAGATTCTCCATTGTTTTAATTATTTTCTTTGTTTTATTTTAAAGTTGAGTTTCTTACACTATTAAATGGATTCGGGAAATTCAGGTACGTTTTCATGCTTATGTATTTAATACGAATATATATTTTTAATTATATACAATGCTTACAGTCTAGGCACACTACCACCAGATGATTGGGAAGTGACTCATTGGCACTTGGCTATTGTCCTAAGGAAGTATTAGCATAAACCAGATGTACTGGACATGATATTTGTATTCTCGGGAATTCATAGAAGTCTCCCGGTTAACATATGAAGTTATTATTTGCAGTGCGACCAAATAGACCAGACACAATCAAATGATGCAAGTCGCAAACCACCAAACCGGTACAAAACTACTTGTAATAAAACCATTAGACTGACGTTATTTATCACTTGGATACAACTTGTACGGTATTATTGATTAGATTATATATCTCACACATCAGTTTTACTCTGTAATTGAAGAACAGTGTAATAGATAAAGTTGAATATTTTTTTTCATTGGACATGTTTTTTTAGCACATTCAACTATTTCATATCCTATATTAGTCTCATTACAATTAGCACAAAAAAAAGGACTGAAAATGCAAAATAGCAAGTCACGAACCACCAAACTAATCTTATAATTGTTACAACCCGAAAAATGTGAACCTTGGACATGTGCTACAAAAAGAATATTAATCTTAGCAATGGTATCATAGATAACTACATGAGTGTAAACCTGTACAAGAAAAAAAAAACATGAATTTATATCGTACAAAAACAAAATCATATATGTGCACAAGAAAAAAATCACATAAAACAAAAACATACCATTGTAGTTACAAAAAGTATAATAAATATAAATCAACTTTGATTTTCTTGACTGTAGGAGTGATGATCATCATATTTTTACCTTGAGTTCTCCACCATCTTCTTCTCAAGTATGTCCTTGTTTTAGTTGTAAAATAATTCATCAATGTCTTTAAAATGTTCAACTTGCAACATAGAAAAAATTGTTTCAACTTCCACAATCAATCAACATTCTCAACTTGAACAATCAATTAGTTGACAAATTTTAAATTGGCTATCAATTGGACATTTGGACATATACGTTTGAGAAGCAAAAATTGAACAAGTAAAAACAATGGCTAAAGTTGGATACAACCAAATACAACATGACAAGAATGATTTTTTTTTTTTTGATAAAGTGGGACCAAAGCTAGAACAAACCAGAAAAAAGAACAAAGAAAAACAGGATAAAAATAAACATTTCAAACAAATGCTTGATTTTCAATTCCAATCATTCCATCAAAACCCAAATATATAATTCTACATCATGATTTTAGAAGCAAATTATGTATGTAAAATTTCTAGATTCGAAGAGATTTGAATTTCTTGAAAAAATAAAACAAGTAAAAATTAAAATTATATTTTCAGATTGGATCTCCATCATCCATTAATAACCATGACTTTCAAATATTTATTATCACCATTATTATTATTACTTATTAATTTTACTATTATTATTGTTAAATTTAATTATCTAATTAATTAAACTATCTTTTTCATTTAAATATCCCTAAATAATTAATAATAACAGTAATAATAATAATAATAACTAGTATTAACAACAAAAATATATTTATAAATAATAATAATACTAATAATAACAGTAATAATAGTAATAAATAGCAATAAAAGTATTATTATTATTATTATTATTATTATTAGTATAATTAATAAATAATAATAAATAAATAAAATAATAATAATAATAAATGTTTGAAAGTCATGGTTATTAATGGATGGTGGAGATCCAATCTGAAAGTTTGGAAATATAATTTTAATCTTTTATTGTTTTTTTTTTAAATCAAATCTCTTCAAATCTAAACATTTCAATATTTGAATAAACTGATTATTAAAATATGTCATGAACCTTCGTCATATATGTTACGTTATAAACTATGATCTCAAAACACACGTACTAACTAATGGGATGTAATTGGAATAATTATGACTAATTAACCATGACTTTCAAATATTTTTTATTATTATTATTATTATTATTATTATTATTATTATTATTATTATTACTATATTATTATTATTATTATTATTTATTTATTATTATTATTATTATTACTATTATTTTTATTTTTTATTATTATGATTATTATTATTATTGTTGTTGTTGTTATTATTATTATTATTATTATTATTATTATTAAAAATTTAGGGATATTTAAATAATAAAAAAATTAATTATTCAAAAAATTAAATTCAGATTTTTTTTATTTAACCGTTATTTCAATTTTTTAAAAATTAATTTTCAAAATTTGGTCATAGGGGTATGTAGGACATATTATTATATAGTTTCTGGTTTTATACAATTATCTACATAATCAGGGGAACATATTGTAATATGTCGTGACAGAAAAATGGACGTGGTTAGGCTTTTGGCCTTTGTTGCAAATAAAATGATAGTTCAGAGGGCTTAGTGACCATTTTAAGAATTCAGAGGTCATAACAGCAGTTCGTGAACAACTCAGGAGGCATCTGTATCATTAAGTCCTATTTTTTAAAGTTATAAATATCTGACATTAATTTTTTTATATTTGTGCCCTTCTAACTATTGATTATTTTATATTTATATTTTAATATATTAAGGACAACTATAATAGATAATTTAATAATTCTAAAATAAAATTATTTAGTTATTTAGACAATTATAATAGATAATTTAATAATTCTAAAATAAAATTATTTAGTTATTAATAATATTTCAAATTGATATAAATAATTAAAAAAAATCACATAGGTAGGAAGCCATCTGTGGTGGATATACTAAAAGTTTTTAGTGGATATGCTTTTAATTATTCACTATTTTTAAGTTTACTATATCTGGTGTATTGATGCTAGTTAACAAACTCATGGGCTTTGATTTAAATATGGCGGGAGACAGTGGGTGGTCTAGAAGGAACAATGGAGGATCACCTCCACTGTGAACTTGGTCTTCAAATGGAGATCTGGTCGTTGACTAATGAAGGAGAAAAGAGGAAGAAGAGGAAGAAGAAGTGACGACGATGAAGAAGAGAGAAGCAGAGGAAGATGAAAAATAGCTATGGAAAGTATAATAGACATGGTGGTGGTTCGGTTCGAACCGATGAACCGAACTGAAACTGGCACGAAAAAAACCAGAACATAACCGAACCGGGACGGTTCCAAACTGGAATCTCTAATATGCACGGTTCTAGTTCCGGTTCCTGTTTTGGTGGAACTGTTGGTTTGAACCGGACGATTCCACCAAAACATTTTTTTTTAATTTGTTATTTGTTTTAGTTAAAAAAAATATGCGACCCAATAACATGCATTTACATTTTTACTTTTACATATGTAATAATTTTTAGTGAACGAAAAGTGAAAAAAAAAAATCGAACCGTCGGAACTGAAACTTGTAAATACCGGTTTCGGTTCCGGTTTCGGTTCCAGTTCCGGTTCTCCCAGAACCGAAACCGTCAATTCCCAACCAGAACTGGCAACACGTCTGGAGTAGAAGAAGAAGAAAAGAAAAGGAAAAAAATGAATCTCTTATTTTGAAAAAAAAATGAAAAACATCTAAGGGCTCATCCTGTAAACGTTTTTCAGTTGTTGTTTTTTAAAAATAAAAATGAAAATGAAAACAGTGTTTTTAATTTCAGTTTCAAATTCTGAAAACGAGTCTGGTAGCATATACTGAAAGCTGTATTTTGAAAATGAAAACAGAAAAACGCGTCTGGTAGGTTAACCGAAAACTATTAAAAATTGATTACATAATTAACCAATATAATTTTTGTATTTTAATTTTTAAATTAAACAAAAGTAACACATCAAAAATTAATTCAAAAAAAAACATATCAAAAAATGAATTAATCAAAACTAAACTCTTAAATTATAAATAAGTAATTACAATATATATATATATATATATATATATTATATATTTATATATATTATAGAATATTAATATACTAATTATATAAATTTTATAATATATAATATTTTATATAATATTTATATATAGTAATATATATTATAATTTTATATTATATTATTAAATATTATAATATATATATATAATAATTATAATATATATATATATATATATTATTGTATGAATGTTTTTAGTTCTAGTTGTAAATAAATTATTCTGGAATATATATATATAAGGGCACTTTGGTCATTTAAAAATCTTATCCTGTCTTATTCTAGCGATATGAAATGTATAATAGTACAATTAATAGTTTAAAAAAAAAAAATTATATAAAAAAGTGAAAAACAAAATGAAAAACAAAAACGAAAACGAAAAACAAGTATTTTGTGCTTTTTAAATCTTTCACTTTTAATACTGGTTTTGTTATTCATTTTTGTTTTCGTTTTTTGAAAATAAAATGAAAAACGGTTAACGAATGCGTTTTCGAAATCGTTTTTGAAAAACAAAAACGAAAATTGATTGAAAAACAACTGCATAACGGGGCCTAAAACTTTTTCAATTTTTTTACTTTTTACACTGATTTTGTTTTCAACTATATTTTTGTTTTTTTGAAAACAAAATGAAAAACGGTTAACTAAGCAAATTTAAAATCGTTTTCAAAAAACAAAAACAAAAATGAACTGAAAAACAGCTGTAAGACGGAGCCTTATCTATAATTCTTATTATTTCTAACAACTTTCAAAATAAATAATCCAAAAGACCAATGACCATGACTTACCATATAATTCCTAGTTCAACCTGTTATACTTAATTAAAATAATTTATATTTTAAAAAAATATTCCGTTGAAAAGATTTTATTGAGATCTTTCAAATGTTATCGGTATTGCTATATATAATTTAATTTATTTATTTATTAATTAATGTTAAACTTTTATAATAAATAGTAAGAGGATATTCTTTAAAAATGTTTTTATGATTTAAAATTTGTTACGGAACATTGCAGTAAGAAAAAAAAATTAATATAAAAATATTCTTTCATTGATGTAAAGTTTGGTTTTGTATATTGAGAATGAAGATGGCCTAACAGTCCACTTCTCGAATGGGATGGACACATGTGGACACAATCACATGTTCACACTGCACATGCATGTTTAGTGATTTTTAAAAGTTAAATTACAAACAAACAAAAAAACAGACTAAAAGATTAATATTAAAAGACACATGTAATGTATGATGGAAACATGTGGTCACATATCGCATATTCACATGCATTGAAGTTAAATTAAAAAAATAAAAGACTACAAAATTAATAATAAAAGTCAAATGTCATGCATGATGGAAACATGTGGTCACATATTGCATATTCACATGCATATTCAACGATATTTATAGTTAAATTAAAATATATATATATATATATATATATATATATATATATATATATATATATACATTTAGTAAAAAAAAAATTAATAATAAAAGCACGTATCATGCATGATGTGGACACATATCATATATTCACATGCATGTTCAACGACATTTTTATAGTGTAATTAAAAATAAAATATATTTAGTTAAAAAATTAATAATTAAAGACGTGTCATGCATGCTCACGTAAGCAAGTGTCAAGCCGCCGTTAAGGAAGTGAGCGGTAATATTGACACATCCACCACTGAACTATTTATATTCCACTTTTTAAATTATTTTAATATTTTTTTTCTTTATTAAATGACTTAAATAGATATATAATTTATATTACAAAATCTTATACAAACAAAAGATAATAAAACCCCACTTTTCTTATTTCAAAACCATAATGATAAAAGGTTTAATAATATAGATTATTTTAAATCATTAAATATTTACTATTTTTATTCATATTTTCTTTCAGATCTCGATCTTATATTTCCTCTGTTTAGTGTCTATTGATTTATTACTATTTTTGTTTATATGTTCTTTTATATCTCGATCTCATATTTACCATGTTTAATTATTATTTATTGATTTTATTGTTTCACATGTTTTTTTAATTTTCTTCTCAAATTCCAGATCAATGTTTACTACTTTGTTTTAAAAATTTCCGGTATAATTTATTTCTGATGTTATAGGTATACTATAATTTGTATCAATTTTTTATAGGTTTTATTCCGGACATTCCAAAGTTAGTTTAATGTTATTTACAAATAAAAAAAATAACGAAATCGCAACCAAGAACACATAATCTCTGATAAAGCGAAACCACATCAAAACTCTAACTCAATCGTTAAAAAAAAATCACATATCACATTCACAATCTACCACCAACAATCCAACTGACTACAAAAAAAAATGCATCTGATAAATATGGTTTTACCATTAAATAAGAAGAAAAAAAAATCTTACGAATGGATGTGAGACAACTATATATAATGATTAAAGATGAAGTGTATTTCTGTTTTTATTTAAAAAAAATGATATGGGATGTATTAAGTTTTAAAAATAAGTAAAAGAGTAGTTATGGAAATAAATCAAAAATAATAATAAAACCATATAATTTTATATAATTAAATCAAAAATTAAAAAAGTGGAACACAAATTATTTAGTAGTGAGGGGTGCCGATAGCAACACTCTAAGGAAAGTATATATGCAAACAAGTGTATATGCAAACGAGTTAGTGAAGGATTTTCTTTGGCCCTTATAGAGTATAGTCTATAATATAAATAAGAAATTAGTCAAGAGACCATACATATATATATATATATATATATATATATATATATATAATACTATCCATAAAACTAATTAGTATATGTATTTTATTAAAAAAAATTAATTATAAAAATATCCTAATAGAAATTTACTAATAAAGTTAAATTATTTTAATTAAAAATAAACAAAATACTATTTACATTCATTAATTATATCCATATTTAAAAAAAAAATTACACCTACATTTTCAACTACTTCTCTTTATTAAAAAAAAACTTATGATAAACCCTAATTTTATTTCAATTATTAATCTTTCTTATCATCAAATGATTATCATATAACAAAGTAATTGTTTTGTGGAGGAAAATAAACCCAGATCATCAAAAATGTAAATATCCTAATTTTTAGGGAATTTCACTTTTTTTTTTATTAATTGTTTTGTATAGGAAAGTAAACTGGAGCAATCTCCAATTAAGGGTGGCGCTATAGGGAGGTCAAGGGGAAGTGAATGGGATTATGAAGATGATAATTTGTTACGACGAAGTTATTGATTTGATCCATTATATGAATATATATATAAAAATAAGTTAAGTCAGTGTACATCGATATAAGTTCGTCAATATATTGAATGTGAATCATTAAATTTATATTTGATTTTATATATATATATCTGACTTGATAGATATATCTACTCCAATAATAATATTAAAAAAACATTATATATAATTATTTAAATTAATGTGTACCGATATAAATTTATCAATATAAATTATTAGATTTATATCTGACCTGATGGATGTATATCTACTCCAACAATAATAAAAAAAAACATTACATATAATTACTAAACGGCTGTTAGTAGTGGGTCAACCTCAAGATGAGGAACATGATTAGTCAACTAATTGATTGACATTAAATCATTAAAGAAATACTTGTTAATAGACATGAACATGGTTCGGTTCGAACCGTAGAACCGAACCGTAACCGTGTGAAATGAATCGTAACCATAATTGGAACAATAGAACTGGTTTCGGAACAATAGAACTGGTTTCGGAACAGTAGAACCGGTTTCAGAACCGTAGAACCGGTTTCGAAACCGTAGAATTGGTTTCGGAACCGTAACCGAGACCGTGGGGGAGGCGGTACGGTCTCGGTTACGGTTACGGTTCCGGTTCCTCCTCTGAAAAAACCGCCATGGAACCGGCGGTTCCAGCAAATATTTGTTTTTTTAAAAAAAAAATCTTATGCTAAATTGTAAAAAAAAAAAAAAAAAAAAAAAAAGAACCGAACCGATGGAACTGGTGGAACCGGAGCCTGAACCGCTGATCAACGGTTCCGGTTCTGATTCCGACTCCTTCCGAAACCAGAACCGGCGGTTCCAAACCGGTTGGAACCGTGGGCATACCTACTTGTTAAAGCATAAAATAAAATAAAGAAGAATTTAAAGTGTTATCATAAAAACATGATATTTCCTTGTTCCGATAAGAAATTACCATTCACTACAACTTTATCATTAACGAGGAAATGAATATTATATCCCTATTAATTTAATTTTTTATAATCAATATTTTAATAAAATATTAATAATTTTATCTATATAATTTTTAACGAATAATGTTAAACATTCCACCTATAATTCCACTTTTTTCATCTTAATACAGGTAGCAGATAATGTATCACTTGATGATTGAATAAACATTAATTATAATTTATCTCATTTGTCAATATATCAACTCAACAGTTATTGTGTATTCAATCATAAAGTGACTCATCAGCTGTCACGTGTGTTTAGATAAAAAATATGAGATTATAGGTGGAATGTGTAAAATTACTCTTTTTTTATTCTTAAACTCTAGTCTCTATTGTATATTTTTTTTACGGACATCGTCATAAATTATAATTTTTTTGATATATTATTTTAAAAAATTAAAATTGAACCAAAATATTTGATGAAAGATTTGACATAGTGTTTTTGCTAAAAAAAAGTGGCAAATAACAAAATAGCAAATATAGTGATATGTTTGAAATATTGATCTACATGTCATATTTTTTTTATATTGAAATGTATAAATTATCACATGTATTCCATTATAATTTATTAATTAATATTATAATAATAAATTAATTATTTTTTCCACAACAATATCATAATAACACTTAAAATTAATTCGAATTAAAATTTAACATTTTTGTCTGCACTTTTTATGTTGTGTGGAATTGATGGTTAAAGAATCTTACATCTTCTGCTTTTGGAGAGAATACATCGTATAGAACACTAAACATACAACATTATTTAAGAATTCCGTTTGTGATTGAAGTTAACTTTAACTTGGTTCCTCTAGCTAAATTATGGCAGTCAATTTTAACTTTATAGTAGGGGAAAAATTGGATTCCACTCATAACCAATATAATAATGACACACATATAAATATATATGTATAATTTTTTTATACATATATATTTTTAAAATTTAGAACAATTTAATTTATTTTAATTAATTACCCTAGTTACTTCTAACTCTAACATTAAACCCAGACAATATCGAGTCACCCACCATTGCATATGAAACACTCAAACTAGGCAACTCAAACGTTTTCTCACCTCACCATTCTTTGTTTATTAGCTCGCAAAAGACTAATCAGAGAATGAATTAATGGCAACTTTAATTATAAACTATATTGTTTTATTAAAATATTTTTAGGTTTTTAGAGAAATTTTTTAATTATAAAGGCAATAAATGACATTTCATCTAGATAATATATAAAAGTTGACCTTCACGGTGACACGTATAGCTGTGAGAGAGCTTCGACTTTAAATTACAATTTGTTATCTATCTAATCATTGATTTATTTTCCCTTATTCATGTTATTAATAATTATTTATCTTTAGATATTATTTCCATTCTATTTATTATATTCATTGCTTTCTAATATTATTAATAATTATTTATCTTTTGACTTTTCTCTTATCGAAAACCGAACCATCATAATATATTAACAATAACCTTTACTTAAAAGTCCTTTTGACATTTTTTAATTGAATACTTATACAAGTATTTCTAGAATTATTGTTTTTTTTATAATATAATAATAATAATAATAATAATAATAATAATAATTTAACCTCTAAATACACCCCAATTTACTCTTTTTTTTTAATAAATGGTAATAAATAAATATTCTCAAAACAAAATAAAATACCTATAGCCATAGAAAAATCTAAATTTAATAGAGTTTTAGATTTAAATGTATTCATTTATGTATATATCAGGTGAATTTACATTTTGATTGTGACTAATGATATGATTTTATAATAACGGGTTAAAAATCAATTATGATATTGGTTAATATAATTTACTCACTGTCGCATTAATTACAGGGCTTCCTCTTGATTATCTATAGATTTTGTGATTTTCGGATTGCCTCTTGATTACCTCTTTATTTATATATTATATAGATGTATAAATGGAGAGTTGTTAATTTATTATATAAGTGAATTGAAATTTATTTACTGCATAAATTGAAATTGAATTGCTTTCTATCTCTTTAATAATATATATAAAAGCTGACCCTTGCGGTGCTACTTGTCGCCATAAGGGAGCTTTGGATTTAAATGCATTAATTTTTACGATTATATATATTAGTAATATTTTTTTTAGTAAATTAAAAAATCAATTACAGAAGTAATTAATAATAATGATTATTTTGAGTATCATCAATTGAAGACATAACTTGTGGGTATTCAAAACTAACTTTTGGGTATCCAATACTAATAAAACTGATATAATTTTTCATTTATATTTTTTTTACGATGCATTTTAGCTTTTGATCTTACCTTCAACAATTCTTATATATAAAGACAAGCATGATGACTATGTGTTGAAACAAAATGCTATCCATTATTATGGGTAAAGCTTACACACTAAAGAGTGAGGTTTAGGTTATGGCAACTCTCAGCTGCTACATGGATATATAACAGGACATATCCACCCCCGAGTTATGAAAAAATTGTTTTATAAATTTGATAAAATTACTATGTATTGTTGTGTGCTAGACTGTTTTTTTTTATAGAAGTTGTTAGGTGAATCGACAATTAGTCACCATCTCGATGGTTACCTCACCCAACCGTGAACCAATTCACGTCGTTGACCACTGGCCACTAGGCCTATCACCACGAAAAAACACATAGAGATTATACAAAGGAAAAAATAAGAGATATCGAGACTAGGGATGACAACGGGTCGAGTTCAGACGGGTTTTATAAAATCCAAAACCTCACTCGTTAAAACTTTCCTCACTCACGCCCGCCCTCGTTCGCGGGCGGACGTAAACCCACGGGTTATGACTGCACCAATACTCTCACCTGCGAATCCACGATTTGTCATTTGTAAATTTCTACATATAATCACCTATTTGATACTTAATTGAATTAAATTTTCACCTCATTACATACTTGATACATTACAAAACAATAATAACCATAAAAATAAAATGACCAAAAATAATTAAAATATATATATGTATGTATATATACAAGTATTTTATTTATACGGGTTCGCTGGTTCAATCTGCGGGTTTATTTTTCCCACCTGCATCTGCCTATGAACCTACCGAGTTTTTTATTAAACGGTTTCACGGATCCGCGTGTCGTAAATTCACCATCCACACCCGACCTTACAGGGTCAGGTTCGGGCGGGTGCATGCCAAATTACCATCCCTAATCGGGAGAAGAAGCTTGAGAGAGATGGAGATTTTGAGAGAGAAATAAATTAAAATGAGTGAGAAAGGAATATGTAAAAAAGAAATATGAGGAATAAAGAGACTAAATATGGTATTTAATACACCACATGATTTTTTTTATTTACTTAATTCAATATTTTAAAGATTATTCAAATCTAATATAGCATTAAATAGTTTTAAAATTTTGAATTGGTCAAATTATTTAAGTAGTGCCTATAATTTAATTGATAAGGGCAACCGGCAGTGGGATTAAAAATTAATAATTTGGTTTTTAATTAAATCATTAATGTTAATTTAAGGAAATTTACACATTTTTTACGGGGTTTTTTTTTCTATTTAAAACCTTTTTGTTTCCTTTTCTTTTTGGTTTTTAAAATGTATTAAATATGCATTAAATACATAATAATTATATTCAAAAATAAATATTTTTAAATTTAATTATTCTTATAAATGGTTATAAATAAATATTTTTCAAAACAAATTAAAATATCAATTGTAATACCAAATTAATGGTAAACCATTTTTTTATGGAATTAACGATAAATATTTTTAAAAAATGTTAATGGTAATATATTTTTGATAACATAAACAAAAATTAAAATAATAATATCTAATCAAATATTATTGGTAACACATTAAAATCATTAATTATTACATTCTATTCAATGGATTATTTTTCTAAATATACGAAATTCACTCATACGAATTTTGATCCTCTACTGATTTGAACTTTTTTCTGATCTCATCTGATCTCATCTAATCTCATGACATATAAGCATTGCAATGAATGTGTGGTTAAGATGTGATTGGTTTCCACAATCACTTTACCAACAACCAATCACATATTTTAAAAAGGTCAGGAAAGAGATCAGATCAGTAGAGGATCCAAATCCAATTAATAAATATTTTTGACACCTCCCTTCCATACCTAGTGGTAAAGGATTCGAATCCCACTATTAGCATTTCACAAGCATGTGTGTGGAGTTTTCTCCTAGTTTGTGGGAGCAGTCCTCTCTCCGATTGTGAGAGTTGTAGTCCATATGTAACAACTCCCGGACAGTAAGAGTAGTATCCAGATCATGCTTGTGGAATTTAATTAATCTCGTCAGGTCTCGGTATTAGTTGTATTTCAATATATATAAATATTGCAAGATAATAAAAACAAAATCCACTACTCTTTGCATCTCCGTAAAAGTTTTCACAGTTTTTTTTTTATTGAATCATCTAAGAGAGCAATGTGTGAATTTTTTTTAGGAATGAATAGATTAAAAAAGATGGAATGTCTTTAGAAAATGAGTGTGGAAAAATAAATTAATTTATCACTAGGCTTGACAATAACCTCTATGGATTTTTTTTTAAAAAAAATTGAATACCTTAACAAGTATTTTTAGAACAAACATTTTTATAAAAATAAATTATAGAAATGGTATTTCTGAGAAAATTGGGGTGTGTTTAGGGGTTTAAAAAATATCTTTTTTATGGATTTTATTCTTTCTATTTTTATCATTTCAGTTTTTTTTTTTTGGTTTGTTAGAATGTATTAAATATGCATAAAATACACTTTGATTATTTTCAAAAATAAAGCGGGAATAATAATGAATTGTTTTTTTTTAAAAAAAAAATTTACAATTAAATCAGGATTTTTAATATTTGCTTTTGATATCTAAATCTGTACATGCTACATGCTTGCCAAGAATTTGATCATATCTTTTTAGGTATTTATACAAATAAGATAGGTTTTAATATATACAACTCTAATTTATTTATTTATTTATTTATTATTATTATTAAGTTGTTATAGATTTGTTTAACTTGATTTTCTTTACAGTCTTATTTTGTCTAAGATCAGGGATGAAATTAGAAAATCAACTTAGAGAATACAAAGCAATTATTTGGAATTATTTGAATTAGAAATTTTGGAAAATTCTTAAATTTTTTGTTGAAAATTTTATTCTGTATATTTTAAATGTAATTGCAGAAATTTATAGTCGACTGATTTTTAAGTGTCTTTTTCTTTCTATTATATGTTAGTTCCAACTATGAATGACAATGGGTCGGGTTTGGAAACCAAACCAAAAATTTATCTGGTTTAGGGGTTCGGGTTCCTGTTTCACCCGTGGATTTTAGCAACATCCAGACCCATTCACAAACCCGTAAGCTCTTGAGGATTTGTTGTTCCAAAACGATTCACTCATGTGTGCGTAACTCGGTTCGAGTTAAATCCAGTTACCGGTAGCCATCTATGTTTTTTTAAAACAACAATTTATTAGAAAAAGAGAAGACCATCGGCCAAGAGCAAACAGAACAAGAAACCCAGCTCAAAACAGAGCAAGAAGAGGCAGAGCAAAGAAAAAAACAGGGGCCCAAACAGCCAAGACAAAAGTAAAAAGAAAGACATAGGAAACAAAAACGACAACATCATTCAGTTCCCCACTGTCATCATCCTTAGAACCTCGTTTAGTAAGGTTATCAGCAAAATAATTCGAAGCTCTAGAACCATAATAGACCACCATGCTACCATGATTCAACAACAACTCATTGATATCAGACCTTTTTAACATGCCTTAAGTTACCAAAAGAATCACCATTGATCCACAAGACAACCATCATAGAATCGCTAACAATATCGATAACACAACCCTTCAAAACTGGGTTCAGAACACGGAGATAGCAAGCTTTCTCGATAGCCATTAATTCTGCTGCGATTGAGTCTTGAAAGCCAACAACTAAAGAGAAAAGACAAAGAACCATACCTCTACAATCTCTCAGAACCCCACTCATCCTAGCCGACCCGGGTTAACTTCTAGCCGAACCATCAACATTAAACTTCAAAACCTCCATTCCAGGTAAAATCCAAGCCTGCACTCTACGCTTTTTAAGCTTGACAGTGTCCTTGCAGTGTTCACTTACACACTACAAAAGAGAAGTGATTGGATCCGAAGATCCACAACTGTGATGTTTAAACCATCTATGTTAGTTTTCTTCTTTAAGACTTCAGAGAAAATGAAAAAAGTAAGAGCAAAAAAAGACTTTAAAATGTCTAAGAAGAATAATATATAAAGAAGAAGAGTTTAATTTTGTAGAGAAAAAGAAAAAGAAAAGTTGCAGAGAAAATAAAAGGAGAAGATAGGTTCTAATTTTTAAAAGAGAGTGCGGGGGTTAAAGATCGAGAAGAAAAGAAAATGAAGACTTAAGATAAAAAGAAAAAGAAAAATAGTAATGGAAGATATTTTAAAATTAGAAAAGATAAATAATGAGGTCCAATTGTATGTGATGTAAGATAAAATGAATTATAGAAGTAATTATTATAATATTATTTGTTAAATAATTATTAAATCAAACGGGTTTGCAGGTTCGAGTTTGGTTTTTTCCACACCCGAACCCGAACCCATGACGGGTTGAGATTTCATATTCAAACTCGTCCACAGGTTCTATTTTCACATATCAAACCCTCTCCAAGCGGGTTGGGTTCGAACAGATCTTATGGATTCGAGTTTAATTGACATCCCTAAGTCCAACCGTATGATTACACATGAAAAAAATTAATATATAATTTCGATAACGATTAAGTTATATTTTACTGTGCGTGTACATCGTGCGGGCTGCATACTAGTTATAATAATATTTTTGAATTTTATTATATTTATAATGGTGAATTTAATGTACAAAAGACAATATCATTTTGCTATAATAAGACAAATAAAGTATACTTTCACTAAAATTGTTAAAGTCAATTGTTATATCGAGGAAATAGGGTATATAGCACTTTTTCAATTTTGATTTGTGTAACTAACACCACTTTAATAACTAATGTTTTATTAGCAACAAAGTAAATGATGAGACCAAAATGCCCCTATTTTTTCTATCTTTTTTTTGACTTTCTCTTTCTTCCCATTCTCTCAGACTACCTCTCTTACCCACCCTCCCTCCATCCCTCCCTCTCTCTCTCCCTCCATCGTCTATTGAACGAACACTTTGACGAAGTTGGGTTGACAGGAGTTCTCGGCCATAGAACAGTGGCGATTGAAGGCAATAATTCTGAAAAAAAAAAAAATTTGATGTTTTATTTCAAATTTGATTTTGTTGATTATGAGATATTAATTTTGTTTTGATTGATTTTGAGTTTTCAATTTAGTTTTTATTGTGAATTTGTTGATTTTGATGTGGATGGTAAGTTTGTTGAATCAGAATGAGGGTTTGTTTGAATCTTGAATTGGTGGGTTTGAGTTTGGGTTTGTCGAATCGGAGAAGATGAACGATAGCTGATGTTGAGTTTTTTTTTAAAAAAAAATTCGAGACTTATTTGTTCAAATTCGAGACTTATTTATGAATTCCCGGGACTTACTACACTTATTTGAGACTTAATTTATGAATGCCCAAGACTTATTACTCTTATTCGAGACTTAATTTATGAATACGTATTTGCTCCATTTCAAGACTTATTTATGAATACCCGAGACTTATCCATGCGTTTTCAAGATTTATTCATGCGTTTTCGAGACTTATTCATGTGTTTTCGAGGCTTATTCATGTTTTTTCGAGACTTAATTCATTTTACGTCTTCTTCTTCATCGCGATGGAGGTCTGTTCAACCTCTATCTTTGGTGAAAGCGAAGAGCCAACAACGGTGCCCATCTACTCCGGAGATAGCCGGATTTGAAAGATCGGACGACGTTGAGTTCATTGTTGCCATCGGTTTCATCGGATTCGCAATGGATTGTCATAGATCTGACGATGAAGGATCGATGACAGTTCGGGTTTGGCTTCGTTTCTCTCTCCACACAGCTCAAAACTGAAAACAAACACTAAGGTTACAAAGATTGGCATTGGACGAACGTTTTTCCGATGGTTTTATCCGTCAACTCACCTGTCGACGGCGACAACTCCATTGATGGAGGTCGGAGCTCCATCAATGGTGGTTTCTGAATTAAAAAAGAAAATGACTGATAAGAGAAAAGAAAGATGAGCGGAGGTATTTTTTATCAAAATCCCATCTTTACTTGTTATATTTGACAATGTTAACAGGGTAAAGAGATTAATTTGGTCACTTTTATAAGTATAGAAACTAATTTGACATCTAGAAAAATATAAGGACCAATTTAGTCACTTTTTTAAAAGTCGTAAACTACTTGAAATTTTTAAAAAAGTCCGGGACCTATTTGGTAATCGCTCTAAAATTTATATTCTTAATCATTTATTTGGTAATCATACTAAAATCTATATTCTCAATCATTTTTAGGGTGTGTTCGGTATGCCTTTTCAATTAGAGCTTCTAAAGTAGGTATTTTACTAATAGAGTTTTTATTGAGTATAGCTTTTAATAAAAATAAAAAGTTTTGACCGTATAAATTACAAAAAAGGTGTTGACAATGGATTTTTTCAAGTAGCTTTTAATTTTGTAAATTACGAAAAATGTGTTGACAATGTATTTATAACGAAAGAGTTGTATGATGCAATATCTAAAATTTTTAAAGGAAGATTGAGATAATTCATATATTTTTAAAAAGCTTAAAAAAAAAAGATTTTTGGGAAAACCAAAATTTTAGGGTTCGTCTAATAGATATATAATAACTTTTTATAAAGGATAGTTTAGACAATTCATATATTAAAAAAGTTGTTTTGATTTTTATCGAATAACAGAAGAAAAAAAAACTCAAACCAACTTCTAATATTAAAAAAACGTTTTTTTATCTTTCCAAAAATCATATCAAAACACTTGTTCATTTTAACAACTTTCTCAAATAATAATAATTAAAAAAAAAAAGGCCGGTGTGATGATCACATTAATTAAGAGAATGTACACCTGGCAAGGCGGTGAATCAGTGTTATTATTAAAGACCAATGTGATGGTCACATTAATTCCGGCGAATGAACGTAGCATTTTCTTATAATATATAATAAGAAGACTAGCTCTTCACAAGCGGTCTTGACTTGCTACCTGCATATAGTATATATACACCTCCTGCTAAGCGGTATTGGATATATATCTATCAAAGCAAATTAAGCAATCTTTAAGCAACCAAAAATGGTAAACTGTAGGCTAGCTTGTCTTTGTTTTGATATATAGGCATTTTATAAATTTAACTTCTTTTAATTATATTCTGCATGCAGGGAAGTACTCACGACCAGGATCTATCTTCAATTAAGGGAGAGCTATGGGGAGGTCAAGGTGGACGTGACTGGCATTACCGTCCAGTGAATGGGATTGTAGAGATAACAATCGTTTATACAGATGTTATTGATTCGCTCCATTTCAAACATGCCATTGGATATGGCACAAATAAATCTACAGAAAATTTTGGGGGTCATGGTGGGAAGAAACGGACGGTAAGTATTAACCTTTTTATATATGCATACAAATTATTAGATGAATGCGGGATGCAATTCTTGTTTATTTTGTAATGTTAACGAAAACGAAATGTTTAAGATACCGTATGTATCAAATCAGACATATATATATAATTCTATTGTTATAATTGGTTTTTTCTTTTCCTACAAATTAAAATTTTGCAGACAATTCTATTCGATTGGCCTAATGAATATTTGACGGAGATAAGCGGAAGCACCGGTACTTTTAACAGAGATGAAGTTATTGGAACTTTATCCTTCACCACAAACCGAAACAATAAGTACGGGCCTTTTGGTTCTGTGAATGATGGCAAACCTTTTGAATTTATTTCTAAGAAAAACGGAGCCATTGTTGGGTTTTTTGGAAGACAAGGCAATTTCATCGATGCTTTAGGGGTCTATTATAAAGGTCCCCCATCACCAATTGTGGCCAAGGTTACGTTATCAATTAATATGTTTTTCCTAATCAAGAAATTAATATTATAACATATATTCATAATGTTGCACGCTAGTACTGATCATATGTTTTTTCATCTAATATATGTACATAGGTTAACAGTGCATTAACAATGGACAAGGACGACATACCACTTGATGTGGGGCCTTGGGGAGGAAACAAAGGTAAGTCATGGAATGGTGGTCGTTTCCAAGGCCGTATCATTGAAATTGATGTGCATGTTAGAAATGGAGTAATTCGTGCAATACAGTATCGATACGAGATCGGCTCACCACTTGTAGTCTCGTCCATCAAGCACGGTGGAGAAGTTGCTGACCGTGCTTCTACTACATATCGAGTAAGATGATATGAAATATTTGAAACCCTGCTCTGTCTCTCTCTCATCAAATTATAGATAATTAAAATGTTGCATTAAATAATTTGGAATTTGGACCATTAATTACAGATTATACTGGACAAGGACAACAATTCGCCAGAGGAATTGGTTGGCATCTCAGGATTTTACGGTGCTTTTGATGCAAATTGCTGTGAATATCAAGTGGTGCAATCTATTTCTTTTTATACAAATAAAGGAAAATATGGACCATTTGGAACTGAAATTGGAACATTCTTCAACTCTCCTGTGTGTACTGATGCAAAGGTGGTGGGATTTCATGGAAGAAGTGGTGAATACCTGGACGCAATTGGGGTTCACGTCCAATATTTATCATCATCAACACCTGAACAACCGATCATCGATGGAACTGAGATTTAATTTCTGTTGTGTGGTGTGTGCTTAATTTGCAATAAACGCCATATGTTTTGGCTTAAATTACTTAAATAAATACTTGCATGCCTGTGTGCTTGGCTGCTTGCTTTGTTATTTGTGTGTACGACGATCATTTGGTGATGTACTTCGAGTGTGTACGTAGACAATAATATTTCTATGTTAACTTTCGAGTGTGTAAGGAATGGTTGTTGATGATATAAATAAATATTATTTCTATGTTTTAATTATTTATATATGGTTTTTAATATTCTTAATCTGGATTCTGGACCACTCTATCTAAAACTCAGATCAATATATCTTAATAATTCATTATATGTTAATCAAGTCAAGCTCTCATAACACACTATAATTAAACAGAAATAGAGTTTATATATATATATTTTGAACAACGAAAGATTTATTCATCGGCTGGGAGGCCAGAAAGGAACAAAACCACCACCCGAAAAGGGCCAAACAAAAACCAGCAGACACCACACAAGCAAAAGGAAAGCACTATATAGTAACTTTCACGTGAGAAATCTCTTACTTTAATTTCGTTCCATATATTGATTTTTTTTTTTAACGGCATGGTGAAATATATAAAAGGCCAGAAAGCCAAGAAAAGGCACAAAGCAAGGTAGCAACACACGCAAAACCAACAAACCAGAAGCAAGACGGGGAAACCTATCGGCTACCACAACAGACCAAATCAGGCATCAACAACACGGAAACAGCCCACAAACGCCCAGAAAAAGCAGCCAGCAAAAACAAGGCCACCCAAAAAACAAAGTCAGTTATCTCCCCACTTACTGAAGTCCCCTTCCATATTGGATCTTGACTTGGCTAATTTGTCAACAAACGAGTTCGAAGCTCTCGAGGCAAAGGAGACGACCGTACCACCTAGATTCTCCAAGTAACTTCGAATATCATACACCAAATCCACATGTCTAAGATTACCAAAGCCAACCTCATTGATCCAAGAGACCGCAACCTTTGAATCACTAACAATGTTAATATCCCGACCCACCATCAACGGATTTGAAGCATATAGCTGAGCTGCTTTGCCAATTGCCATAAGCTCAGCTTCATTAGTCACGCGTGCCAACAAAGATAGAGAATAAACACAAAACTTTGCCATTGTTGTCTCTCACACATTGATGAAATCATATCTATTTTGTATGAATTTTGATAATTTTTTTGTATGTAGATGATAAGACCATTAAAATATACATATAAATAAAATTTGAGGATCTTTTAAACATCAGAGCTATTTTTTTGAATTTTCCTATGTATCTTTCATTTTTCCAATGCCTTTATATTTAATAAAATCGGGATAAATAGTTCTTGTACATATAAATAGTTGTTGAGAATTTGAGTTAAGTTTGGATTTACACCATATAGTTGACACTGTCAAAACAAGTTTTGCTAAGGCTTTACAATGTAATTTTGTGGGTTTGATGAGTTTTACATACCTATATATTCGAACACTAATTTCAATAGAAATTCTCAAATTTCAGAAATCCAGATTTGTTAAAATTCAGCAAATAAATTACAAACCACTAGATATCAAATATTTGGAGTTTCAATTTATGTATTGTATGAAGACTCAATCCACAAGGGTCGTGATGAAGAATTTCTTTACTATTGATAAGAAACTCAAATATAACAACTTAGTAGATAATGATCGATGAGAGAGAATCTCTGATGGTGGCAAACATGGAAGCTGTGAAGACTTTAGGAATAGATTGTTCTTCATTTTCGTGGACAATCCGAGTCCTAAGGTGGATCAATTGGGTTTATGGGGTATGTTTAAACCTTTTGGTAAAGTAAGGGATGTCTACCTTTTTTCGAAGATCAACTCGAGGAAGAGCAATTTTGCTTTCATCCGTTTCGAATCTAAGGAGGAGGCAATAAAGGTGGCAAGAACAACAAATGGAATGCATGTTTATGGGTGGCCGATTCTGGCAAAGGTGGCATCGGTGGGGTGGAACAGTAGAAGGCAGCAAGATTTAAATCAGCATTAGGTTAGAGGTCAAGCAAGTGAGTCGTATGTTAAGCTTACAAAGGAGGAGGTTGTTGATGAAAGACTCAAAAGGAATAGATCTTTTACGGAGGCTTTGGTAGGGAAACAAGGTAATATGGATGATTCGAATATGAGCCCCAATGAGAAGGCCTTGACTATGTCCTGGAGCTCTAATAGTGGTGATAAAGAATGGTTAAATAGATGTGCAGTGGGTATTTTGAAATCCTTCTCAAGTGTATCCTCTGTTAACTCGAGATTAAATAGTGGAGGTTTCTCTTTTTCGTCGAATTACTTAGGAGACAAGAATGTGTTTTGGTGTTTTGAGTCAGAATTTGAGAAGAAATGTTTTATTAAAAATCGGTACTTTGGGATGATTGTTTCAAGTCTATGCACAACTGGTCTGATTCCTTTAATCCTCAAAATAAACTGGCTTGGATCTACTGTTCGGGGGTCCTTTTAAGTTTGTGGAGCAGAGCTTTCTTCATTAAGTTAGGGGGGATGATCGGTGAACCGTTAATAGTTGAGGAAGAAACCTCGTTGAAGAAGAGGTTAGATAGAGGAAGAGTGTTGGTTCTTATCCAACAAGAGTCGACTGTTTCAGTTAAGGTCAAAGTTAGTGTGAAAAGCTTCTCGTATATGATTAAGTTAAAGGAAGATGAAACTCCACAAGATGTTTCATGGTCTAATAAATTTCTGGGTTTGATAAAAGAGGTTGTTCCAGGATTTTTGAATATGTTGCCAGACTTGGAAGGTCCTAAGAAAGAAGAAAGGCGTGTAGTAGGTGAGTTATCCTCTTTCAAATTGCTTTAAAGGGAAAAGGAAAAGAAGGATTTGATGTGCAGAGGTCAGATTCAAAAAGGCATTGACATGCTGGTGCTTCATGCTAGTGATATCGAAAAGGGTTTAAAAGTGGTTTTGCCTGTTAATCATAGCCAGTTGCGGTTGGAAGACAAGTTGACACCTAAGTCTGGATCCTACAAAGGCTTTGCAAATCAAAGAAAAAGGTATCAACAAGTGGAAAGGGTAAATAGTGATGACAACCCCTTTTATGACTCAGAAGGTGGAGGATTGCTTTATGATTTCAACAAGTGGGTAGGCGAATGCTCTAATAAAGGGGATAAGATGAACATCAGCGAAAATTTAAATTGGAATCTGGATAGTAGGCCAGTTAGAGTTAGGGAGGGTTCCCCACAAGGTGGGCTAGAGTTTGAGACACTTCGTAGGTGTTCCACTCTTCAAGGCCCACTATTAGATCATTTAAATGAGTTAGAGGCAGCCTTTGTTAAGGCCAATTTTGATGTCTTCTTGGGTTTTCAATCTGATTTGAAGAAAGTGGGTCATTTGGGCCTAAAGACAAGTGTTGCTAATGGTAGTGAAAACACAGAGTTTTGCATCGGTGATAGTGTTCTTTCAAGACAACAGATAGGATGTGAGGAGAGTTTGTCTACAAATCCGATTATTGTAGAGGAAGGTGATAACGGTTTGGGATTGAGCTCTCCTACTCTTCCACAGAAGAGGAGAGGCAAAAGGAGTTGTTATTCTTCAAAAAAAAAAACATGGAATGATGACTAGGGTTCTAAAATTCATGATAAAACTCAGCATCAAATACGAGAGGTAAAGAACAAGGTTGGGTGGTGTCTTGAGGAAGAGATTGTGAAGGTTATGGAGAAAGGTATGGCCATTGGCTTTGAATTCAATGGGAAGAAAAAGGAGTTGCTTGAGATTATCAATGGTAGGAAGAAGGAGAATGATACAAGGTTTCATGATTTGGTGAGAAATCTGGTCCAAAAACTCAAACCATCTGTGTCCTAATTTTTTGGGGATCTTGTTACAGCTGCAGTGTCCTTTCTTCTTTTTTGACTTGTATGGCTTCTTGTTTTTGGCTTGCTAGGCTTTGTTTCAGTTGATTTCTTTCTCTGTAGCCTTGGGGTGTTGTTTTGTGGGTGGATCATAGCCCTTTTTGTTTGTTGGTGTGATATTTTTTAGGATTCTTGTTATGTTTCTGGTTTTGTGGCTTGTCTTGGTTTTCTTGGACTCTCAGCATGTGTGCTTGTACTTCAACTTGGCTCTTTTTGCCTTTTCATGAATAAAGATTTTCCATTATAAAAAAAAAACAACTTAGTGTTCAAACGATTAGGTCTTGTAATTTAACAAAAAAAAAGAGAATGTCGATCCTCAACCTAATAAACAAACAAGGTTCTTGAATTTTCAAGTAAACACCGGTCAATATAAGCAACAAAAATTCTAGTCCTATTTTCACTCGTCATCCTCGTTATCTCCTGCTTCAGTGAGAGCTATCAACCTTTCGATCAAACTAGCTTTCCTTTGCTCCTGGCTCGAATCTTGTCTAGATCCTTGCATTAAGCCTGTTATTGATATCAGCTTTAAGGATTGAAGGTCGGTCAGTTTGGAATCACATTCAGCTATAACTGGATCTTGTACATGTGCTATCAGCTTTAGCTTTGTGAGTCTTGTAAACTTTTGGAGCAAATCCAAAATCTCATCGTCAACGTGTAGTCCCCAAACAGTATGCAATTGGAAAACGAATCTTTTTCGGAAAACAAATAACAAGAACAATTCATATTCAAATACAGATACAAATTTCTCTTATGTTAGTGTGCCTCACATCTAAAGTCTCTACTGTAAGAATTTGATTAACACAAAATCTAACATGCGTAGGTACAATTAATTCAAAAGTTTAACCTAAACATGTTTCTATATCATGTTTAATCAAACCCCAAATACATATTACTAACACATATCAATTCAAAAGAAAAGGGAGATAGGAGAAAGCGAAAGCGTACCTGAATCCATTGCCGGATGTTGGTGGACGGGTTGAGATCTTCCAAATTTTCATGATCCTTGGGACACAAAAGTGTTCTTTCTTTTTCTGGTGATAGGGATACATAAAAACAAAAGTGATCGTGTAATTTTTAAATGATAACCCTAAATATAATAATAATATTATTTCATGTTTTGTTATTTTTAATTTGGTCTCTCATCAAATTAGAAATAACACTTTGGTATCTACTCATTAATTCCATGACAATTATACCCTTAAACCTTAAAACTTTAATGTTAATAAGACAACTTTAATTTAGGTTTAACCAAAGATAGCATAACATATTTTATATTTACATGTGTGGCCACACATGATGGAAATTTTCAACAATCTCCTCATGGGCCACATATGTAACTTTACAAATGTGTATGACTTTATGAGCTCTAAAATTTTGATATCACAATTTTATGGTATATCTGAACAATCTCATCCATTGATTATGCTGATATACCTTAAAATTATGATAGCAAAATTTTAGAGCTTATAAACCTATATCAATCTTAGATTGATGATGATTCAAACTTCAAAAAATATTTGACAACTTATCAAGCAGGATTAAGCCTTCAAAGAGAAGTGAGTTTCATTGCTCAACAGAGGTATCTTTAGACCTCATTTCTGTTATAAGGCCAAGGCTCACACACATTGCATCCATATGTGTTCATGCATCGTTTTACTTAATTTATATAACACATTCACACATTTGATATTAAATGTTCATGTATTAGACTTAAATTGATAAATTTTATGAATTGTATATTCTAAGACTATATCTAGAACATGATAAATTGACTGTATCCTACCGTTGTGAATTGTGAACAAGGTAGACCCAATTTAGAATTTTCACATGACCAGTGAAAACATGTTCGGCCTCCTACTTAAAATATACTCAATGGTTCCTCAATGAATTTCAGTAACATGGAACGTACCATGAAAGTAAAGAAAAGTTTTCACCCATATATATATATTTGATCATCGCTGTTGATTTTTTTTTATTTGTATAAATATAAAACCAAACTTCTCCCCCACCTTGTCGGTAAGCGGGATTTGAAGCCACCACTTGTACAACAAGTCAGCAACAACAAAACCTCATCAACTTAGCTGGTAATCATTTTCCAACAACCTTTCAAGTTTCAACTACAAAAACTTTGAAAAATATTTAAAAATTCTCAACTTCATAGTTACAATTATATCAAAAGTTCATAATTATAGTATACCTTCAACTAATTTAGAAATTTAGAAAAGTACAAAAGTAAATTTTTCCATAAAACACGATAGTTTCGTCTGAAACAATAGTAGTACATTCCACCTCCTTTACCAAAAAGTTGCTCAACATTTTCCATTTGTGTACAAAAACAAAAACAAAAAAAACAACACAAACACCGAAAAACTCAATTGCAAGCATTTCTAAAATAAAACACTTGAAAGCAACATTTACAATCCAAACAGTTAAAGCTAACACCCAAATTTAGAAGCTTTAAGCAATTCCTGAGTCAATACACAACGGTCACTAGTACAACAACAAAAAGCTTTGAAATTTGAGAATTGAAAGAGCAAAAGAATGCATGTGGAGGGAGAGTGCACTGATCGTTGAAGTGGGGTAGGCCGGAAAAATGATCAGAAGGTGGAGATCGAAGGCGGTTTGAGCGGTTAAAGAAGCAAGAACAACGTATAATCATCGCCATTGGATTGGATTTTATTTTGTTGGATAAAACAATTGATTTTTACATGGTTTTTTAATATATGATATATGGACATAATAAAACAACAACATTTTGATTATGTAAATGACTTTGATTTCTCAATAAATAAAACTTCTGCCACTGCTTTTTTTTCTTTTCCTTTATTTCATCTTAAATAAATTTATCTATTCTTTTTTTTTTTCTTGATGGGTAGGTCGTATATACGGGTGTGTGAAGGATCAGATTCATCAGATTTATATAATTCAATATCCGACCGGATCTGATAAAATATATTACAATTCATTCGGATCTGATCTAATCTTAGAATGGAATCTGATTCAATATAATTATAAAATACTTAAATTCGATTCTGTCTATTTCAATTCAATCAAATCGGATTCATATGAAGTAATTTTAAAATAACAAAATCAATTTATCAATTCATATGGAAGAGCATTAATATTACAAACTAATAATTAACATAAAAACAATACACCTAAAGATAAAAAATTCTAACAGATTATAAACATTAAATATAAATTTCAAATACAAACATAATAAAATTATCCAAGATTTTAAAGTAAAAATATAATCATTTATCATAACAAAATATAATAGAATCCAAAATTTGTTCGACAAAATAAATTACAAATTACGCCTTGTATTTCGATAGAGTTTCATATGGAAAATCTAAAATTAGATATGATCGGATGGTTTCAGAATTTATGATCCAATCTGATATAATCATGTCTTAAAATCCGATCCAAACTAATCAATCCTACACACCCCTATTGCTGGGATATAATTTGAACTGGGCTTTTGTAGCCAATTGTTGGGCCAAATATTTTGGATGAGCCTTGAAATGTAGACATTAGATTTGACACGGTGGGTTTTGGAAAAAACAAAGGTCGTAGGTTCACGGATTCGTTACTATACAATCATGTATAGTTTACTAGATTAACATTTAGTTTTTAGATTTTAATCCGAAAGTGTGTTAAATTTAAAAACAAAAATTAACTCTCTTTTTCACATAAATATTCATTAATAGTACAGTTATTATATCGTAGCTAAATTCAAGTGGAAGTTCCCTAATAAAAGCGTGTGTCTATAACCTAGAGGGGGTGAATAGGTTTTAATCAAGTCAATTACCATTTTTTCTTTATTAGTCAATATTCAAAATTCACCCAATAAAATAAACATACAACATCAAGTATAAAGTGCGGAAATATAAATAACCCAAGATGTATATGTGGAAACCCTCCAAATGGGAAAAACCACAGGCTGTTAAGTGCGTCACACTCGATCACAGAAATCCACTATATGAGTAAAAAGTTACACCCTCAAGTGATACTCGGACTCTCACTCTCGACAACCTCAGGTTATGGCCACTACGACTCACCACTCTTGGTTCAATCCCTAGTGATATTTCCTGATCCACTACTCTTGGCGTGAACACCTCCTACTCTACCCCTCGGGCCTTTTATAGTGGATACCCTACCAATTGCTTACCTACCCACCCTTAGTTGTAAGGCTTCTCTTGCTTATGCAACTTTACACGGAAACCACAAGACTTTGACTCAATGAAGAGTATATGGTCTAAGTGTATATATGACACTATGTTCAAATGCAATTATGTGTAAGACCAAACACAAAATGCTTAATTAGATGTTATAATGCAATTCAACATCCTAGTTATCAAATAATGCCTACATGCCCCATATATAATAACTCAATTAGATGTAGATAAAATCTAACAACTTAATTGTCAATTAAGTCCAATCAACATAAGTTGTCACAACATATAATCAACGACAATATATTTGTAATCAATAAATGCAATCAATGAGGCATACACATAAATGTTCATGAACTAGACTAGATGCATAAGGCAATCCTAATCATCAATTAAGCATACATGAACATATATAGATTAGCTATTTAGGTAAAACAATATAATTATGCAAGCTAGCACAATACAACAACCCAAACATCAACAACAATCTGTACTTGTAATAAAAATCCTAATCTAGAGGCATACAAGTCATACAAGAGATATCTTTTTAAGCTAGAATACAAGAATGATGAAGATAGTGTTCTACTTACCAAGTTACATGTGTTGATGAAGACCCATGCTAAGAAACATCCTAGATGTAGCTAGATGATGTTTGTTTCATGAAAGGATGATGGGTTTTGGGTTTGAAGAGTTAAATAATAACTCTTGGAGCTTCTCTCTCAAAGGAAATACTTTCTCACACTAAAAAATGGTTTGGAATCTCTGAAAAACGAGTGAGGAATAAGATGACATGTATATATAAGCCCTAGAGCAAATCTACATCGTTTTGAAAATGCTAAGAACTTTTACTCAGTGCGATGGTCGATAAGCGCCACACTAGCTCACACCTACTGTCCACGAGCACTAGTGAGGTCCGCTTGTGGACTAGCACATCCACGACAACATAAAAACTTAAGATTCGAGAGACCCAAAACATAACCAAAAGATATCTAAACCTTTCGTATAATATGCCATTGGAAAGATATGGAAGTCTACTTTCTACTCCAATTTACAAAACATGATTTAGATGTCTGTAGAAAAAGTTATGGTCATTTTAGTGACCAAAGATCAGAAACGGACAACAACCGAGCTGTCCTGTTTTTGTGGTCACTTTGGAGATTTCAAAACCAATCCGAACGCTCATGAAATATTATGAATAATATACCATTGGAAAGGTATGGGTGTCTAGTTTGTACAGAAATATTCAAAACTCATTTTGAATCATTGTATAAAAATATATGGTCGGAAGACCATACAAAGGTCAGTTTTGAAAACATTTAAATTATTGAAATACACTCTTTTGCAACTAGATACCTTACTCCATATAACCAGACCAAGAGAAGAATGAGGCCTTCTCATATGGTCACTCAACACGCTAAAACAAGCACACCATCGTGCAAGCGTGAACACAACATAATGCCACACTTAAATCTATAAATGAAGTGCAATTGTGATTGTGAAGAGATGCACATATATAAACAATATCAACACAAACGCAAGATCAACAAAGCATGTATGAGGTGTGTGTGTGAGCACCTAAACTCTTCAAGATGCAAAGTCAAGTGAATATACCTTTTGCTCCTGAAGTCATGGAGATGCTTGGACGCTTGCTAATGAGGACCTAAGCTATCCATTACACAATCATCCCCAATGTGGTATGGTTTGTCTAGAAATAAGTCAATTATAAAATCAAGGTCCTTACAATCTCCCCCTTTGGCTATTTCATGACAAAACAACCACTCACAAATAAATCCTCACAAAACAAAAATAAAACTATTGACCAATAGATTAATTCTACATTACAAAAGAGATCCTACAATCTAAATCTTCAATATCATCACTCTCTTTGTTGAATTATCATTGTACCTACACACAATAGCAAGAAGTTTTTTCCAAGAACAAGTACATGTGAGGTGAACAAATATAAAAATCAATTGCACTCAATAAAACAATATAAACAAATACATGTGCAATGCTTCTCCTAAATGGGTTACTCTCTCTCATGATCTCTCCCCAAAGCATAACCAATGCTCCCCTTATATTTCTCAAGACTTCTCCCCCTTTTTGTCATGAGATAGGCAAAGAAGCTCCCCCTATCAGGTTGCTTTAGCAAAGAGAGCTATTAGCACAATTATGATGCATAATCATATAAACGAACTTTATGCAACATAAATAATTGAGAGAGATTCAAAGAGTTTGATTTAAAGAAAAATGTGTGACAAGGATGCTTTGCAAGCAAGACATGTTGCATTCAAATCTAAAACAAATGGTATTTGGAAAAACAAACATCAAAAGGGTTTCCAAGATGAATGCAAACCAATTTCACCCTTTGTCATGGAATAAACAAGATATAGTTTCAAGATAAACTCAAACAAGAGCAACTATATCAAACTTTAGCGACTATTGCGCCCTATTTGATTTTTCCGGGTGGAATACCCGTATGATAGTAGTCTTGTTTGACAAGTAAAGAGAGAGACTTTTGGATTGTAAAATCCCTGAAATGGATTCAAGATCTTTATTGATTGAAGTCTCAAAATCGCTTTCACACATAAACTTTTGCTTTCATTTTAGAGCATTCAAAAAATCTCATCATGCATATCAATTTAAAGCATGTCATAGAAAGCAAGTTCATATGTCATGGAGATAAATTCTATGTCATTCAAATGTACTTTCCCAATTAAATCTCCTAGTCCAAAAATACATGTTTGAACATAAATATGACATGGATTGCAAACAAAGCAATGGTGCACAGTTATTAAAAAATATATATATAAGCATGTGTGCAACCAAGAATCTCAAGCAATTAACAAAAGAGCATAAAAAAATTAACTTTTTGCATATAGCAAATCATGCAAGTTCGCTCTCTTTGCTTGAGCTCCCCATGTGGGGTCAAATCCAACCAAGTCAAGGGGAGGCATGAACCCCTACAGGCTTACCAAGTCCAAAGTACCTAGTTGCATCTACGGGTGTTTCATGAGCACTAAGGCAAGAGGGTTCATTCTTTCTAACCCACCTAGGTTCCACTTTATCATTTTTAGTGGTCAAAGACATGTTTCTAAGTTTCCTAGGTTCATGCAAACTTGCCCTAACATTCAACCATTTTTCTTTCATGCTCTCTAACCTACTCCTCTTAATATATTTAAAGCAATTTGGTCTTAAGTGACCAATCATACCATAAAAATGACAAGTAGGTACAAAGTAAGAATTTATACCATTGCATTGTGATCTCATCTGGGCATTGGCATATTGATGAGGTTGTCTTTGATAGTGCATATGTTTGCTTCTCATTGGAGCTTGAGCCGATTGGTGGCACCTTTGTGGTCTAGCTTCTTGAGGTGGTTGAGCCGGTTGATCTTGTCTCCTTGGTTGGTCATGCTTCTTGTGGTCACCTCATTTCCTCATAGTTGGTTTGTTGGAAGAGGTGATTGACTTCTCAAGAACTTGTCCTTTCTTCTTGAATTGCCTAGGCTTTGATTGAGCTGCCAAAGTTTGTGTGGACTTTCTTTGAGTTGAAGATTTCTTAGATGAAGCTTTGATCTTGCCTTGAGCTTGAGGTTGTTTGACCTTGACCTTCTTTAATTCTTCAAGGCACCTTATCTCTCTTTCCTTGACAATTTTCAAGGAGTTTTCTTTGTTGGCAAGTTCATCTTTCATTGCCTTTATCCTTTGGTGGCAATCTTCAATCTCCTTCCCATACTTGGACACATCAATCTTGTCCATCGTCAAGGAGTCATCAATAGAGGTCACTTTCTCCATGGTCTTCAATTTGGAGACAAGAATGGAGATATCTTGTTAAGGTAGAACACAAGAATGATGAAGATGATGTTCTACTTACCAAGTTACATGTGTTGATGAAGACCCATGCTAAGAAACATCCTAGATGTAGCTAGATGATGTTTGTTTCATGAAAGGATGATGGGTTTTGGGTTTGGAGAGTTAAATAATAACTCTTGGAGCTTCTCTCTCAAAGGAAATACTTTCTCACACTAAAAAATGGTTTGGAAGCTCTGAAAAACGAGTGAGGAATAAGATGACATGTATATATAAGCCCTAGAGCAAAACTACATCGTTTTGAAAATGCTCAGAATTTTTACTCAGTGCGCTGGTGAGCTGTGCTAGTCGACAAGTACCATACTAGCACACACCTACTATCCATAGGCACTGGTGAGGTCCGCTTGTGGACTGGCGCATCCACGATAACATAAAAGCTTGAGATTCGAGCGACCCAAAACATGACCAAACGACATCCAAACCTTTTTGTATAATATACATTTGGAAAGATATGGAAGTCTACTTTCTACTCCAATTTACAAAACATGATTGAGATAATTGTAGAAAAAGTTATGATTATTTTAGTGACCAAAAGTCAGAAACGGACAACAACAGAGATGCCCTGTTTTGTGGTCAGTTTGGAGATTTCAAAATCAATCCAAACGGTTATGAAATATTACGAATAATATACCGTTAGAAAGGTATGGGTATATAGTTTGTACAAAAAATTTCAAAACTCATTTTGAATAATTCTATAAAAATGTATGGTCAAAAGACCATACAAATGTCAATTTTGAAAATATTTAAATCATTGAAATACACTCTTTTGCAACTAGACACCTTACTCCATATAACCAGACCAAGAGAAGAATGAGTCATTCTCATATGGTCACTCAACGCGCTAAAACAAGCACACCATCGTGCAAGCGCGAACATAACACAATACCACACTTAAATCTATAAATGAAGTGCAAGTGTGATTGTGAAGAGATGCAGATATATAAACAATATCAACACAAATGCAAGATCAACAAAGCATGAATGAGGTGTGTGTGTGCACCTAAACTCTTCAAGAGACAAAGTCAAGTGAATACACCTTTTGCTCTTGAAGTCATGGAGATGTTTGGAAGCTTTCCAATGAGGACCTAAGCTATCCATTACACAGTCATCCCCAATGTGGTGTGGTTTGTAATGAAATAAGTCAATCATAAAACCAAAGTCCTTACATCAAGGTTTTTTTTTTTTTTGAAAAATGACTCGAACAACAAACTCGTGTTGCGGATGTGAGAGGTATGTAAGAAGTATATCATCGAACCAATCTCATATCGCAAATAAACATATATATATATATATATATATTTGTATGGGGGATGCTTGGATTTGAGAATTAATCTTATAAAAAAACGATATTAAATGTAAGAAAAAATTGTGTATTTTATGATTAGAACCTCAATATCAATCTTAGGCAGAATTCATGACTTTTAACGCCACCAACCCAACCAACCCAAACCTTTTTGCTCAGGTCAACACCACAGTCGACGAGTTTTGACTCCAAATCCGATAGATTTGAGCCGACGAACAAGGTTTGTTGTTATTGATCCCATCCCGGTGAAGATCGGTCGTCCTTGTGGCTCGTTTTGGGTCGCGATCGATCGTGATTCTTCACAGTCGAGATTAGGTTTAGATCCGGGCTCGTAGGTCTCGTTGCGCCGCCAGGAGTTGTCTTCAGGGGACAAATGGGCTGTTGAGGCGGCGACGAACACAGTCTTAGGGTTTCCAGAATCTTGATTATGCTTGGGCCGTCTTTTAAGAATTTGATACTCTTGATGGACTGGGTTGCAATTATTTTGGGCCTTTTTGTAATTTTGATAAAAATATAGGGTTAATTTGTAATTAAAAAAATTATTGGACTAGTTTGAAATTTTAAAATAGCTTTGGGGCCGATTTATAATTATTGAAAAGTTACAGGGTCACTTTGTAATTTTCAAAAGTTTTGGGGCTAATTAACAATTATCAAAATTTATTGAGGCAATTTGTAATTTTGATAAAATTTAGGGGCCAATTTATAATTACTGAATTTTGGGGGCTTTGTTATAATTTTTCAAAAAAGATTTTGGGAAAAAATTACAGTTGATAAACTTTCTGATTTTGGATGATTATGTTTCTACGTAGTAGACTAATCATTAAGTTTTTGTATTGATTATTTCGTTTGAAATTAATAATCCGTTTTGTAAATTTTGGTGAATCGGGTGGTTATGTTTTTATGTAGTGGCTAATCATTTTGATTTTAAGAATTTAATTGGCTGACGGTTATTAATTTGATAGTTTTAATAATTGATTGAATACTCTCGCAAATTGGATGATTATGTTTCACGTAGTGACTAATCATTAAAGATTTTGAGATATTCGTCGGTAATCAATTATTAAATTTGAACTGCAAAGATGGAAATGCTTGTGTTAATCATCTCTATAGAAGGGTTATCACATGTGATAGATGATATTCATCTTCGTAGGTGGTTCATCATCTTGAGATATTCATTTATAAAACTGCCATAATGGAAACTACATGCATGTTTTAATCATCTTTGTATGAGGGTTATCACATGTGATATGTGATGTTCTTCTCTGTAGGAGGTTCATCATCTTGAGGAATTCATTTATAAAATGTAGTGATCCTTGCCCAATCGCATCTTGAATTTTGTTTCTATAAATGTTTTAATTGTTATCTTATGAGCATGAAATCCTTTGTTTTGATATTCAGTTTTCAATGTCAACAACTTTGCTTCGTAATTGTCTACTATCAAACCTTTGGATGAGACTAATTTCATGGAATGGAAAGAGACTCTCATTGTTGTACTAGCTCTTTAGGGGATAGACCTTTTGTTATGTAAGAAGAAGCCTTCTAAACTCACTGATGAGAGTACTGCTAAACAGAGGTCTTATCAAAAGAGGTGGAAAGAGTTTAATCGGAAATGTCTGATGATCTTGCGTTTGTCTATTGCCTAAACTATTAAGAAGAGTATTCCAAAATGTAAGGATGCAAATGCTTTTCTTAAAGCTGTGAGTGGCAAGTTCAAGAAACGAAGCAAGGCTGAGAGGGGAAAGTATCTGAGCCAACTAGCGACAGCGGTTTATGACGGTATCGGTGATGTTCATGAGCATATTATGAAGATGACTAATATGGTCATGAAATTAAGGGATCTGGATAATGAGATCTCTGACTCTCACCTTGTATGGCAGGTCTTTAAGTCTCTTCCAAGTGAGTTTGATGTTCTAAAAATCTCTTATAATGCTCAAGAGGCTGAATGGACTTTGGACCAAATGACTGCAATTGTGGTTCAGGAGAAAGAGACTATTCGCAAGAGTAAAAAACAAAGTGCTCATTTGGTTATTCTCAGCAACAAGGGTAAGAAGAAGTTCAATGGGGGTAAGAAGTTTAAACATCATGGAAAGAAAGCTGGCAAGTCTAATGGGTTCATTAAGGCTATGGATGAAGACATGAAAGACAAGTTTTTTGCTGGTGTAGCATGAAAGTCATATGAAAAAGGATTGCTTCAAGTTTAAGAAACACATAAAAGGTACCCCTTTAGCTCTCATATGTTTTGAATCTAATTTGGTTGATGTCCCTTTGAAATCTTGGTGGGTTGATTTTGGAGCCACTATTCACGTTATGAATTCTTTATAGGGCTTCAGAAGAAAAAGGAAATCAAGGGATAAATAAGCTGTCGTTTTCATAGGAAATAGAGAGAAGACTTTAGTTGAGTTTACAAAAGTTGTTAAATTACCTTTAGCTACAGGAAAGTTTTTAGATTTAGTTGATATTGCTTTTGTTCCTTCTCTCAGACGTAATTTGATTTCCATTTCTAAGTTGGATATTAGTTGCTATCATTTTGAATTCATTAATAAAGGATTTGTTCTTTATCATGGTTCTATTCTCATTGGTTCTGGTTGTTTGTGTGATGGTTTGTATAAATTGAATTTACACTCTGATTTTGTTGGTGAATGTTCCCGTTCCGTTGATGTGATAAATTGTACCATTTGATCTAAACGTCAGAGAGAAAATTGTTCGTCCATGCTATGGCGTAGACGTTTAGGCCATTTATCCAAAGATCGAATTAAATATTAGTAAAAATTGGTATTCTTGATTCACTTGACTTTTCATATTTTGAGTCTTGTGTTAATTGTTTGAGGGGTAAAATGATAAGAGCTAAAAAGAAAGAGGCTACCAGAAGTCAAAATATGTTGGAAATTATTCATACCGATATATGTGGGTCATTTTCACCCGCCACACTTGGTGGATATAAATATTTCATTTCTTTCATTGATGATTTCTCGCGTTATGGTTACATTTATCTCATTCAAGAGAAATCTGAAGGCTTAGATATCTTCAAAATATGTAAGGCTGATGTTGAACTGAAATTAGAAAGTTTGATCAAATGTGTCAGATCTGATCGTGGGGGTGAATATTATGGTAGGTATGGTGAAGCTAGTCCGAATCCTAGTTCGTTTGCAAGGTTTTTGCAAGAATGTGAGATTGATGCTCAATACACTATGTCTGGTGAACCTAAACAGAATGGAGTTTCTGAGAGGCGGAATCGTACATTAATGGACATGGTAAGAAGTATGATCAGTTTGCCTAAATTTTTATGGGGTGATGCATTAAAGACGACAACTTACATTCTTAATAGAGTTCCCAACAAATCTATGCCTAAGACTTCATTTGAAATGTGGTTGGGTTCGAAGCCAAAATTAAATAACATGAGAGTATGGAGATGTCCTGCGGAAGTGATACCTTCTGATCTTAATTTGAAAAAGGCCGGATTTTAAGACAGTCAGTGCATTTTTTATGGGATATACGGATAAATCAAAAGGATACAGATTTTATTGTCCTACATACTATATGAGGATCGTTGAATCTAAACGTGTTGTATTCTTGGAGGAAGATAATGAAGTTGAAAGAAATATGCAAACTCAGGATTTCGAGTTTGAGAAAGACAAATTGGGTCATCTAACATCTTCTACTTCATTGGATGTTGTCATACCATATCTCGTTGAGCATCATGATGAATCTCTATCTGAGCAAGAAGATGAGCCATTACCAGTTGTTGTTGAACCTCAACCGGTTATTTATGAGCCCGAGCAAGCTATTGATGAACCCCAACTAGTCGTTGATGTGCCACAACCAGTTATTGATGTTCCTTTAAAGAGATCTCAGAGGGTCCGAAGATCTTCCATTCCTGATGATTATATTGTTTATTTAAGGGAGCATGATTTTGACTTAGGAGTGGATGACGATCCTAGGACTTATGATCAAGCTGTTCAGAGTCCTCAGTCGTCAAAATGGATGGATGTTATGCTTGATGAACTGAGATCCATGGATACAAATCGTGTTTGGGATTTGGTTGAACTACCTGATAGTTGCATGCCTATTGGCTACAAATGGGTTTTTAAGACTAAACGAGACTCTAAAGGCAATGTTGAGAGACATAAAGCTAGACTTGTAATGAAAGTGTTCAGTAAAAAAGAAGGTATTGATTATACCGAGACTTTTTTGCATGTCTCTTCAAAAGATGCCTTTAGGATTATTATGGTCTTAGTTGCTCATTTTGATTTAGAGCTTCATCAAATGGATGTGAATACTGCTTTCCTAAATAGAGATCTCGTAGAGGATGTATACATGATGTAACCTGAAGGTTTTTAGGTAGTTGGAAAGGAACATATGGTTTGCAAGCTTAGAAAATCCATTTATGGTCTGAAACAAGCTTTAAGACAATGATATTTGAAATTTGATGAAGTCGTTACATTGTATGGTTTAGTTGAAAATTCGATGGATCATTGCATATACCTTAAGGTCAGTGGGAGCAATTTTATTTTTCTTATACTTTATGTTGATGGTATTTTGCTTGCCAATAATAATTTGAGTTTGATGTATGATACCAAGAATTTTCTATCTCGTAGCTTTGAAATGAAGGATCTTGGGGAAGCCTCTTATGTCCATGGTATTGAGATACAATGTGATAGGTCACGTAGTTTGCTTGGATTATCTCAAAAGGCTTACATTGATAGGGTACTGTAGAGGTTTAACATGAGTGATTATTCTTCAGGTGAGGTACCTATCATGAAATGAGATAAACTTACAAAGCTACAATATCCCCAAAATGAGCTAGAACGTTCTCAAATGAAAAATGTCCCATATTCATCTGCGGTTGGCAGTTGATCGAGCCGTGATAACACTAGAAATTGAGTCCCCATTCCTATGCTTATTGTTTAATTCTCGAGTAAAATCAAGTGTTTAATGGCTCGATTAAGTTTTTTTACAGTATTTTGTAATAGGGGCATCATATGGGAGATATGAGTGAAGTCGAGACCCAAAAGAGCTGGAAATTGACATCTTGGACAAAAAGGCACGAGTTGTCGCGGTCATGGTGCGTTGTCATGGTAGACCGCGACATGACATGCGACATCAACTTGTTTTAGAAGTCACCTAAAGTTTCGCTTGGAGAACATACGTGAAATTGAAGAAAGTGACATGTCGCGGTCTAAGTGTCGTCATAGGAGACCGCGACATATCAGGCGACACCAACTTTTCTAAAGTGTAGCTCGAAGTGTTGCCTGGAAAGAAGGCACGAAAATGAAGAAGCAAGGTGTCATGGTCATGATGTCATCATGGACTACCGCGACATTCAAGGAGGCGACAATCCGCCAACACACATTTCTAGGTTGATTCCTGACCTATTTTTTGACCCATATAAATACACATCTTAGATTTTGGTGAGAAAACATTATCCACACGAACTTTTGGACATTTTCACCCTTCCATCACCATCCTTAGAAACTCTCATTCCTCCATCCATCTTGAAACCTTGGAAAGCCAGAAGAGGAAGCTTACAAATCAAGGAACCTCAAATAACCAACTTTGGTTTCTTCTTTAACTCTTCTTTGTTTTATTACTTTTTCTTAATGTGTAACCAATTTCTAAGTTAGGGGATTAATGTAAACCGGTTGAACAACTCTTTATAATCTTATAGTCTAATGGTTTTTAATTAAATACCTTGGTAGTATCTTTTATTGAAATACTTGCTCTAATTCCTTCACTTATATTCAAATGAGACCTCAATGAATGTTTGTGTTAGGATTAGTTTATTTATGATGTTGAGGGTTATATGTGAGTGATCATCCCATTTAATCCTTAACTACAAGCTTAATAATTGATAAAATTTCTATATGCATGACCATGCTATGTGTGACTTGGTTTAGAGTTTTAATTAAAAACTAATTCTAACCATTGCTCATTACATGACCGTGTGTGAGTAATAGGAAAGATTAAATGCTTCATGAAACAAACCCTATCAATTGGATTTAAGTGCTTAAATGAGACTTGTGGATTACCTTGAGTAGTTTATTTAAGTTGCATTAATTCCCTAGCGTTTCCCTCATATTCATATTTTCGTGTGAGCTTTTGTATCATTTAGTTTATTGCATTTTTGTATGTTAGTGAATTAGAATACCAACCCAAGACAAGCATTATGCCATTTAGCTTTCATGCACTTAGATTAGGATTTAATTAGATTAATTAGTGTTCAACTATAGAATCATCGATCCCAGTGAACGAACTTTTCTTTTAAATTGATTAAGATTAAAAATACTACAATCAGCAGTTTGATGTATGAAAAGGTTTGTACACGTCCTGATATTGATTTTGCAATTAGCGTACCTGGAAGATTTCAAAGTAATCCTGGCATTCATCATTGGACAACAGCAAAGAAAGTTATGTGTTATCTGCAACGAACAAAGGATTTCATGCTCACTTATAGGCGTCTAGACCTATTGGAAGTTGTTGGCTATGCAGATGCGGATTTTGCTAGTTGTACAGATGATCTAAAATCCATTTCAAGTTTTGTGTTTATGTTGGCCGGTGGAGCCATATCGTGGAAGAGTGTCAAGTAGACACTTACAGCTTCATCTATTATGTAAGTTGAGTTTGTGGCATGTTATAAAACGACAATCCAAGCAGTTTGGTTGCGGAATTTCAATTCAGGGTTACAGATTGTGGATTCAATTTCTAAGCCATTGATAATCTATTGTGATAATTCCTCATCAGTTTCTTTCTCTAAGAACAATAAAAGGTCTTCAAGATCTAAACATATGGAGATCAAGTATCTTGTAGTTAGAGAGAAAGTTTAGGAGTTGCAAACTTCTATTATTCATATTCCCACAAAAGAGATGATAGTTGATCCCCTAACCGAGGTACTATCTCCGAAGGTTTTTAAAGGGCATGTTACCCGTATGGAGTTGGTAGATAGTTATGATATGCTTGGTTAGTGGGAGTTATGTTTTTTTTTTTAAATTAACTGTATTTTTCTGTTTAATAAAATTTTATTCTCGAGAATATATTTGTACATTGTATATGTATGTTATTTGTCATGATATGTGTGCATGTATATTTTTTATTGTGGCAGGATATCTCAAAGCTTTTGGCTTTGAGGGGGCACTTCACTCATAAGGTATAAAGTTTCTACCGATGAGTGAATATTACTTAAGACAAAAGGATTTGCCCGTCTTAAGGGAGGTTGAACTCATGGTCAAAATGTTTGGCCAATGAGTGTAAAATGCTTAGGACATTAAGTTTGCTCGTCTTAAGCTGCTCCGTATTATGCGAAGTCGGACCTATATGGAAATAGGCATGATGATCACATTTGCATGTAATTTTCATACCACACATATATACCCTTTTACTCGGGTAGGTAAAGCTAAGGGTATTTTTAATTACATATGGTCTTATGTTGACTAAAGATGTAATGATCTATGTAGTTGGATACTTAAGGTTCTATTAGACTAAGGGGAAGGAAGGAGTTACTCTCTTAAACATTCTTTCTGGCCACATATAATTGTTTGTCAATTTGGAGAGTTGTTTTCTAAAATGAATTTTTAAATCTAAAAGAATAATGTCTTTGTAGCTCAAGTTGGAGAATGTAAGGTTCTTATAAAATTGTGAGCAACATATGACATTTATGTTATGTTTATAAAACCGAATTGATTGGAATGTTTAAGTAAGTGAGAGTTGACCAGATAAAACCCGTTATTAATGTGACAAATATTGTTGGGCTCGGTGCACCTTAGCTACATTAAATAAATGTAGGATATGGTATGGGCTATTGTATATGTGTGGGCCTAGTATTCCTATTAAGACTAGTCATTCTATTAGGGTTTTGAGAATCATTTATGGATTAGGATTTTATGAAGTTATACTATATATAGGGGGTCCCTACTTTCACCCATATAACATATTACAGAATTGTCTCCCCATTAAACAATCTGAGAAAGGTGAGTAGAGAGTAGAAGACTCTCCATTGTTTTAATTATTTTCTTTATTTTATTTTCAGGCTGAGTTTCTTACATTGTTCAATGGATTCGGGAAATTCAGGTACGATTTCATCCTTATGTATTTAATACGAATATATATGTTTAATTATATACAATGCTTACAGTCTAGGCACACTACCACCATATAATTGGGAAGTGACTCATTTGCACTTGGTTGTTGTCCTAAGGAAGTATTAGCATCAACCAGATGTACTAGACATGATATTTGTATTCTCGGGAATTCATACAAGTCTCCCGGCTAACATATGAAGTTATTATTTGCAGCGCGACCAAACAAACCAGACACAATCAAATGATGCAAGTCGCAAACCACCAAACCAGTACAAAACTACTTGTAATAAAACCATTAGACTGCCGTATATTTATCACTTGGATACAACTTGTACGGTACTATTGATTAGATTATATATCTCACACATCAGTTTTACTCTGTAATTGAAGAACAGTGTAATAGATAAAGTTGAATTTTTTTTTCATTGGACATGTTTTTTTTAGCACATTCAACCATTTCCTATCCTATATTAGTCTCATTACAATTAGCACACAAAAAAAATGACTGAAATTGCAAAATAGCAAGTCACGAACCACCAAACTAATCTTAGAATTGTTACAACCCGAAAAATGTGAACCTTGGACATGTTCTACAAAAAGAATATTAATCTTAGCAATGGTATCATAGATAACTCCATGAGTGTAAACCTGTACAAGAAAAAAATAACATGAATCTATACCGTACAAAAACAAAATCATATACATGTACAAGAAGAAAATCACATAAAACAAAAACATACCATTGTAGTTACAAAAAGCATAATAAATATAAATCAACTTTGATTTTCTTGATTGTAGAAGTGATGATCATCGTAATTGTTTAAACCCTACATCACAACTATAATAAATGTACTCAACTTTTATTTTCTTGATTGTAGGAGTGATGATCATCATATTTTTACCCTGAGTTCTCCATCATCTTCTTCTCAAGTATGTCCTTGTTTTAGTTTTAAAATAATTCATCAATGTCTTTAAAATGTTCAACTTGCAAAATAGAAAAAAAAATTCAACTTCCACAATCAACCAACATTCTCAACTTGAACAATCAATTAGTTGACAAATTTTAAAATTGGCTATCAATTGGACATTTGGACATATGCGTTTGAGAAGCAAAAAATGAACAAGTAAAAAACAATGGATAAAGTTGGATACAACCAAATACAACCGGACAAGAATGTTTTTTTTTTTTTTGATAAAGTGGGACCAAAGCTAGAACAAACCAGAAAACAGAACAAAGAAAAACAAGGTAAAAATAAACATTTCAAACAACTGCTTGATTTTCAATTCCAATCATTCCATCAAAACCCAAATATATAATTCTACATCACGTTTTAGAAGCAAATTATATATGTAAAATTTCTAGATTGAATTTCATGAAAAAATAAAACAAGCAAAAATTAAAATTATATTTTTAGATTAGATCTCCATCTTCCATTAATAACCATGACTTTCAAATATTTATTATCATTATTATTATTATTATTATTACTTATTAATTTTACTATTATTATTGTTAAATTTAATTATCTAATTAATTAAATTATCTTTTTTATTTAAATATCCCTAAATATTTAATAATAATAGTAATAATAATAATAATAATAATAACTAGTAATAACAATAAAAAATATTTATAAATAATAATAATACTAATAATAACAGTAATAATAGTAATAAATAACAATAAAAGTATTATTAATAATAATAATAATAGTAAAATTAATAAATAATAATAATAATAATAATAATAATAAATGTTTGAAAGTCATGGTTATTAATGGATGGTGGAGATCCAATCTGAAAGTTTAAAAATATAATTTTATTTTTTTCTTGTTTTTTTTTTAAAATCAGATCTCTTCAAATCTAAACATTTCAATATTTGAATAAACTGATTATTAAAATATGTCATGAACCTTCGTTATATGTGTTACGTTATAAACTTCAATCTCAAAGCACACGTACTAACTAATGGGATGTAATTGGAATAATTATGACTTAATAACCATGACTTTCAAATATATATATTATTATTATTACTATTATTATTATTATTATTATCATTATTTCTACTAATACTACTACCACTATTATTATTATTATTATTATTATTATTATTATTATTTCTACTACTACTACTACCACTATTATTATTATTATTATTTCTACTACTACTACTACCACTATTATTATTATTATTATTATTATTATTATTATTATTATTATTATTATTATTATTATTATTACTACTACTACTACTATATTTTTATTATTTATTATTATTATTTACTATTATTTTATTTATTATTATTATGATTATTATTATTGTTGTTGTTGTTGTTGTTGTTGTTATTATTATTATTATTATTATTATTATTATTGTTGTTGTTGTTGTTGTTATTATTATTATTATTATTATTAGTATTATTATTAAAAATTTAGGGATATTTAAATAAAAAAAGATAATTTAATTATTCAAAAAATTAAATTCTGAATTTTTTTATTATTTAACCGTTATTTCAATTTTTTAAAAATTAATTTTCAAAATTTGGTCGTAGGGGTATATAGGACATATTATTATATAGTTTCTGGTTTTATGTAATTATCTATATAATCAGGAGAACACATTGTAATATGTCGAAACAGAAAAATGGACTTGTTAGGCTTTTGACATTTGCTGCAAAGAAAATGAGAGTTCAGGGGGCTTAGTGACCATTTTAAGAATTCAGAGGTCATAACAGCAGTTCGTGAATAGCTCAGGAGGCATTTGTACCATTAAGTCCTATTTTTTTAAGTTATAAATATCTGGCATTAAATTTTTTTACATTTGTGCCCTTCTAACTATTGATTATTTTATATTTATATTTTAATATATTAAGGATAACTATAATAGATAATTTAATAATTCTAAAATAAAATTATTTAGTTATTTGGACAACTATAATAGATAATTTAATAATTCTAAAATAAAATTATTTAGTTATTAATAATATTTCAAATTGATATAAATAATTAAAAAAATCACATAGGTAGGAAGCCATCTGTGGTGGATAAACTAAAAGTTTTTAGTGGATATGCTTTTAATTATTCACTATTTTTAAGTTTACTATGTCTGGTGTATTGATGCTAGTTAACAAACTCATGGGCTTTGATTTAAATATGGCGGGAGACAGTTGGTGGTCTAGAAGGAACAATGGAGGATCTCCTCCACTGTGAACCTGGTCTTCAAATGGAGATCTGGTCGTCGACTAACGAAGGAGAAAAGAGGAAGAAGAGGAGGAAGAAGAAGTGACGACGATGAAGAAGAGAGAAGCAGAGGAAGATGAAAAACAGCTATGGAAAGTATAATAGACATGGTGGAGGTTCGGTTCGAACCGATGAACAAACCGAAACTGGCACGAAAAAAACCAGAACAGAACAAAACAGAACCGAACCGGGACGGTTCCAAACCGGAATCTCTAATATGCACGGTTCTGGTTCCGGTTCCTGTTTTGGTGGAACTGTTGGTTTGAACCGGGCAGTTCCACCAAAACATTTATTTTTAATTTGTTATTTGTTTTAGTTAAAAAAAATTAGGCGACCCAATAACATGCATTTACAATTTTACTTTTACATATGTAATAATTTTTAGTTAGCGAAAAATGAAAAAAAAAATCGAACCGTTGGAATTGGAACTTGTAAATACCGGTTTCTGTTCCAGTTCCGGTTCTCCCACAACCGGAACCGTCGATTCCCAGTCGAAACTGGCAACACGTCTAGAGTAGAAGAAGAAGAAAAGGAAAGGAAAAAAAATGAATTTTTTATTTTGAAAAAAAAAATGAAAAACAAAATGAAAAACATCTAAGGACCCGTCCTGTAAGCGTTTTTCAGTTGTTGTTTTTCAAAAATAAAAATGAAAATGAAAACAGTGTTTTTGGTTTCAGTTTCGAATTCCGAAAACGCGTATGGTAGCATATACTGAAAGCTGTATTTTGAAAATGAAAACAGAAAAAACGCGTCTGGTAGGTTAACCGAAAACTATTAAAAATTGATTACATAATTAACCAATATAATTTTTGTGTTGTAATTTTTAAATTAAACAAAAGTAACACATCAAAAATTAATTCAAAAAAACATATCAAAAAATGAATTAATCAAAACTAAACTCTTAAATTATAAATAAATAATTACAATATATATATATATATATATTACTATATAATAAAAATATAACTGTATATTTATATTAATATATATACATATTATAATAATATATTAAATATTTATTAAATATTATTACATATATTATAATTTACATTATAATATTTTATATTATATTCTATTATAATATTTTATATTATATTATATTATATTTTTATAAATAATATATTACATTATAAATATATAATATTTGATATAGTTATATATATATATATATATATTATTGTATGAATGCTTTTAGTTCTAGTTGTAAATAAATATTCTGGAATATATATATATATATATATATATATATATATATATATATAGGCACTTTGGTCATTTAAAAACCCTATCCCGTCTTATTCTAGCGATATGAAATGTATAATAGTACAATTAATAGTTTAAAAAAAATGAATTTTTTTATATAAAAAAGTGAAAAACAAAAACGAAAACGAAAAACAAGTATTTTGTGTTTTTCAAATCTTTCACTTTTAACACTGGTTTTGTTATTTATTTTTATTTTCGTTTTTTGAAAATAAAATGAAAAACGGATAACTAACGCATTTTCGAAATCGTTTTTAAAAAATAAAAACGAAAACATACTGAAAAACAACTGCATGACGGGACCTAAATTTTTTTCAATTTTTTCACTTTTTACACTGATTTTGTTTTCAACTATATTTTTATTTTTTAAAAACAAAATGAAAAATGGTTAACTACTCAAATTTTAAATCGTTTTCAAAAAACAAAAACGAAAATGAACTGAAAAACAGTCGCAAGACGAAGCCTTATATTATCTATAATTCTTATTATTTCTAACATCTTTCAAAATAAATAATCCAAAAGACCAATGACCATGACTTACCATATAATTCCTAGTTCAACCTTGTTGTACTTAATTAAAATAATTTATATTTTTAAAAAATGTTTCGTTGAAAAGATTTTAATGAGATCTTTCAAATGATATCGGTATTGATATATATATATATATAATTTAATTAATTTATTTATTAATTAATATTAAACTTTTATAATAAATAGTAAGATGATATTCTTTAAAAATGTTATTATGATTTAAAATTTGTTACGGAACATTGCAGTAAGAAAAAAAAAACCAATATAAAAATATTCTTTGATTGATGTAAAGTTTGGTTTTGTATATTGAGAATGAAGATGGCCTAACAGAGTAACAGTCCACTTCTCGAATGGACACATGTGGACACGATCACATGTTCACACTGCACATGCATGTTTAGTGATATTTTAAAAGTTAAGTTACAAAAAAAATACAAATATATATTAATAATAAAAGACACATGTCATGTATGATGGAAACATGTGGTCACATATCGCATATTCACATGCATTAAAATTAAATTAAAAAAAATACAAAAGTAATAATAAAAGTCAAATGTCATGCATGATGGAAACATGTGGACACATATCGCATATTCACATGCATATTCAACGATATTTATAGTTAATTTTTTTTAAAAAAAAATCATTTAGTAAAAAAAAATTAATAATAAAAGCACGTATCATGCATGATGTGGACACGTATCATATATTCACATGCATGTTCAACAACATTTTTATAGTATAATTAAAAATAAAATATATTTAGTTAACAAATTAATAATTAAAGATACTTGTCATTCATGCTCACGTAAGCAAGTGTCAAGCCGACATTAAGAAAGTGAGCGGTGCTATTGATACTTCACCATTAAACTATTTATATCCTCAATTTTTAAATTTTTAATTTTTTTTTTATTAAATGACTTAAATAGACATATAATTTATATTACAAAATCTTGTAGAAACAAAAGATAATAAAACCCTACTTTTCTTATTTCAAAACCATAATAACAAAAACTTTAATAAAATAGATTATTTCAAATCATTAAATATTTACTATTTTTATTCATATTTTCTTTTAGATCTCGATCTTATATTTCCTATGTTTAGTACTTATTGATTTATTACTATTTTTATTTATATTTTCTTTTAGATCACAATCTCATATTTACCATGTTTAATTATTATTTATTGATTTTATTATTTCACATGTTTGTTTTAATTTTCTTCTTAAATTCCAGATCCGTGTTTACTACTTTTTTTTTAAATTCCGGTATATTTTATTTCAGATGTTATAGGTATACTATAATTTGTATCAATTTTTTATAGGTTTTATTCTGGATATTCCAAAGTTAGTTTAATGTTATTTGCAAATAAAAAAATAACGAAATCGCAATCAAGAACACATAATCTCTGATAAAACGAAACTATATCAAAACTCTAGCTCAATCGTTAAAAAAAAATCACATATCACGTTCACAATCTACCACCAACAATCTAACTGACTACAAAAAAAAAATGGATCTAAAAATTATGGTTTTACCATTAAATAAGAAGAAAAAAAATATTACGAATGGATGTGAGATAACTATATATAATGATTAGAGATGAAGTGTATTTCTGTTTTTATTTTTTTGAAAAAGTTATGGGGTGTATTAAGTTTTAAAAATAAGTAAAAGAGTAGTTATGGAAATAATAAAAAAAAATACCATATAATTTTTTATAATTAAATCAATATTTTAAAAGGTGGAACATAAATTATTTAACAGTGAGGGGTGCCGATAGCACCGCTCTAAGGAAGTATATATGCAAACGAGTGTATATGCAAACGAGTTAGTGAAGGATTTTCTTTACCCCTATAGAGTATAGTCTGTAATATAAATAAGAAATTAGTCAAGAGTCCATACATATATATATATATATATATATATAATACTATCCATAATTACACCTATATTTTTAACTACTTCTCTTTATTAAAAAAAAAAACTTATGATAAATCTAATTTTATTTCAATTATCAATCTTTTTTATCATTAAATGATTATCATATAACAAAGTAATTGTTTTGTAGAGGAAAATAAACCCGGATCATAAAAAATGTAAATATCCTAATTTTTAGGGAATTTCACTTTTTTTTATTAATTGTTTTGTATAGGAAAGTAAACTGGAGCAATCTCCAATTAAGGGTGGCGCTATAGGGGGGTCAAGGGGGAGTGAATGGGATTATAAAGATGATAATCGGTTATGACAAAGTAATTGATTTGATCCATTATAAGAATATATATATAAATAATTTAAATCAGTATAGACCGATATATTTCATCAAATATAAATGATTAGATTTATATCTGAACTGATATATGTATATCTACTCCAACAATAATAATAAAAACATTACATAGAATTACTAAACGGCTATTAGTAGTGGGTCAACCTCAAGATGAGGAACATGATTAGTCAAATATTTGATTGACATTAAATCATTAAAGAAAGACTTGTTAAAGCATAAAATAAAATAAAGAGGAATTTCAAGTGTTGGCATAAAAATATGATATTTCTTGTTCCGATAAGAAATTACCATTCACTACAACTTTTTATAATCAATATTTTACTAAAAAATTAATAATTTTATCCATATAATTTTTGAACGAATAATATTAAACATTCCATCTATAATCCTACTTTTTCATCTCAATACATGTAACAGTTAATATATCACTTGATGATTGAATAAAAATTAATTGTAATTTATTTTATTTACCAATGTATCGACTCAACAATTATTGTGTATTCACTTAAAAAGTGACACATCAGCTGTCACATGTGTTTGGATAAAAAATGTGAGATTATAGATGGGATGTGTAACATTACCTTTTTAAAAAAAAAAACTCTAGTCTCTATTGTATATTTTTTTTACGGACATCGTCATAAATTATAATTTTTTTGATATATTATTTTAAAAAATTAAAATTGAACCAAAATATTTGATGAAAGATTTGACATAGTGTTTTTGCTAAAAAAAAGTGGCAAATAACAAAATAGCAAATATAGTGATGTGTTTGAAATATTGATCTATATGTCATATTTTTTTATATTGAAATGTATAAATTATCACATGTATTCCATTATAATTTATTAATTAATATTATAATAATAAATTAATTATTTTTTCAACAACAATATCATAATAACACTTAAAATTAATTCGAATTAAAATTTAACATTTTTGTCTGCACTTTTTATGTTGTGTGGAATTGATGGTTAAAGAATCTTACATCTTCTGCTTTTGGAGAGAATACATCGTATAGAACACTAAGCATACAACATTATTTAAGAATTCCGTTTGTGATGGAAGTTAACTTTAACTTGGTTCCTCTAGCTAAATTATGGTAGTCAATTTTAACTTTATAGTAGGGGAAAAATTGGATTCCATTCATAACCAATATAATAATGACACACACATATATATACGTATAATTTTTTTATACATATATATTTTTAAAATTTAGAACAATTTAATTTATTTTAATTAATTACCCTAGTTACTTCTAACTCTAACATTAAACCCAGACAATATCGAGTCACCCACCATTGCATATGAAACACTCAAACTAGGCAACTCAAACGTTTTCTCACCTCACCATTCTTTGTTTATTAGCTCGCAAAAGACTAATCAGAGAATGAATTAATGGCAACTTTAATTATAAACTATATTGTTTTATTAAAATATTTTTAGGTTTTTAGAGAAATTTTTTAATTATAAAGGCAATAAATGACATTTCATCTAGATAATATATAAAAGTTGACCTTCACGGTGACACATATAGCTGTGAGAGAGCTTCGACTTTAAATTACAATTTGTTATCTATCTAATCATTGATTTATTTTCCCTTATTCATGTTATTAATAATTATTTATCTTTAGATATTATTTCCATTCCATTTATTATATTCATTGCTTTCTAATATTATTAATAATTATTTATCTTTTGACTTTTCTCTTATCGAAAACCGAGCCATCATAATATATTAACAATAACCTTTACTTAAAAGTCCTTTTGACATTTTTTAATTGAATACTTATACAAGTATTTCTAGAATTATTGTTTTTTTTTATAATATAATAATAATAATAATAATTTAACCTCTAAATACACCCCAATTTACTCTTTTTTTTAATAAATGGTAATAAATAAATATTCTCAAAACAAAATAAAATACCTATAGCCATAGAAAAATCTAAATTTAATAGAGTTTTAGATTTAAATGTATTCATTTATATATATATCAGGTGAATTTACATTTTGATTGTGACTAATGATATGATTTTATATTAACGGGTTAAAAATCAATTATGATATTGGTTAATATAATTTACTCACTGTCGCATTAATTACAGGGCTTCCTCTTGATTATCTATAGATTTTGTGATTTTCGGATTGTCTCTTGATTACCTCTTTATTTATATATTATATAGATGTATAAATGGAGAGTTGTTAATTTATTATATAAGTGAATTGATATTTACTGCATAAATTGAAATTGAATTGCTTTCTATCTCTTTAATAATATATATAAAAGCTGACCCTTGCAGTGCTACTTGTCGCCATAAGGGAGCTTTGGATTTAAATGCATTAATTTTTACGATTAAATATATTAGTAATATTTTTTTTAGTAAATTAAAAAATCAATTACAGAAGTAATTAATAATAATGATTATTTTGAGTATCATCAATTGAAGACATAACTTTTGGGTATTCAAAACTAACTTTTGGGTATCCAATACTAATAAAACTGATATAATTTTTCATTTATATTTTTTTTACGATGCATTTTAGCTTTTGATCTTACCTTCAACAATTCTTATATATAAAGACAAGCATGATGACTATGTGTTGAAACAAAATGCTATCCATTATTATGGGTAAAGCTTACACACTAAAGAGTGAGGTTTAGGTTATGGCAACTCTCAGCTGCTACATGGATATATAACAGGACATATCCACCCCCGAGTTATGAAAAAATTGTTTTATAAATTTGATAAAATTACTATGTATTGTTGTGTGCTAGACTGTTTTTTTTTATAGAAGTTGTTAGGTGAATCGACAATTAGTCACCATCTCGATGGTTACCTCACCCAACCGTGAACCAATTCACGTCGTTGACCACTGGCCACTAGGCCTATCACCACGAAAAAACACATAGAGATTATACAAAGGAAAAAAATAAGAGATATCGAGACTAGGGATGACAACGGGTCGAGTTCAGACGGGTTTTGTAAAATCCAAAACCTCATTCGTGAAAACTTTCCTCACCCACGCCCGCCCTCGTTCGCGGGCGGACGTAAACCCACGGGTTATGACTGCACCAATACTCTCACCTGCGAATCCACGATTTATCATTTGTAAATTTCTACATATAATCACCTATTTGATACTTAATTGAATTAAATTTTCACCTCTAATTACATACTTGATACATTACAAAATAATAATAACCATAAAAATAAAATGACCAAAAATAATTAAAATATATATGTATGTACATATACAAGTATTTTATTTATACGGGTTCGCTGGTTCAATCTGCGGGTTTATTTTTCCCACCTGCATCTGCCTATGAACCTACCGAGTTTTTTATTAAACGGTTTCACTGATCCGCGTGTCGTAAATTCACCATCCACACCCGACCTTACAGGGTCAGGTTCGGGCGGGTGCATGCCAAATTACCATCCCTAATCGGGAGAAGAAGCTTGAGAGAGATGGAGATTTTGAGAGAGAAATAAATTAAAATGAGTGAGAAAGGAATATGTAAAAAAGAAATATGAGGAATAAAGAGACTAAATATGGTATTTAATACACCACATGATTTTTTTTATTTACTTAATTCAATATTTTAAAGATTATTCAAATCTAATATAGCATTAAATAGTTTTAAAATTTTGAATTGGTCCAAATTATTTAAGTAGTGCCTATAATTTAATTGATAAGGGCAACCGGCAGTGGGATTAAAAATTAATAATTTGGTTTTTAATTAAATCATTAATGTTAATTTAAGTTAATTTACACATTTTTTACGGGTTTTTTTTTTCTTTTTAAAACCTTTTTGTTTCCTTTTCTTTTTGGTTTTTAAAATGTATTAAATATGCATTAAATACATAATAATTATATTCAAAAATAAATATTTTTAAATTTAATTATTCTTATAAATGGTTATAAATAAATATTTTTCAAAACAAATTAAAATATCAATTGTAATACCAAATTAATGGTAAACCATTTTTTTATGGAATTAACGATAAATATTTTTAAAAAATGTTAATGGTAATATATTTTTGATAACATAAACAAAAATTAAAATAATAATATCTAATCAAATATTATTGGTAACACATTAAAATCATTAATTATTACATTCTATTCAATGGATTATTTTTCTGAATATACGAAATTCACTCATACGAATTTTGATCCTCTACTGATTTGAACTTTTTTCTGATCTCATCTAATCTCATGACATATAATCATTGCAATGAATGTGTGGTTAAGATGTGATTGGTTTCCACAATCACTTTACCAACAACCAATTACATATTTTAAAAAGGTCAGGAAAGAGATCAGATCAGTAGAGGATCCAAATCCAATTAATAAATATTTTTGACACCTCCCTTCCATACCTAGTGGTAAAGGATTCGAATCCCACTATTAGCATTTCACAAGCATGTGTGTGGAGTTTTCTCCTAGTTTGTGGGAGCAGTCCTCTCTCCGATTGTGAGAGTTGTAGTCCATATGTAACAACTCCCGGACAGTGAGAGTAGTATTCAGATCATACTTGTGGAATTTAATTAATCTCGTCAGGTCTCGGTATTAGTTGTATTTCAATATATATAAATATTGCAAGATAATAAAAACAAAATCCACTACTCTTTGCATCTCCGTAAAAGTTTTCACAGTTTTTTTTTATTGAATCATCTAAGAGAGCAATGTGTGAATTTTTTTTAGGAATGAATAGATTAAAAAAGATGGATGTCTTTAGAAAATGAGTGTGGAAAAATAAATTAATTTATCAATAGGCTTGACAATAACCTCTATGGATTTTTTTTTTAAAAAAATTGAATACCTTAACAAGTATTTTTAGAACAAACATTTTTATAAAAATAAATTATAGAAATGGTATTTCTGAGAAAATTGGGGTGTGTTTAGGGGTTTAAAAAAATATTTTTTATGGATTTTATTCTTTCTATTTTTATCATTTCAGTTTTTTTTTTTTTTGGTTTGTTAGAATGTATTAAATATGCATAAAATACACTTTGATTATTTTCAAAAATAAAGCGGGAATAATAATGAATTGTTTTTTTTTTTTTTAAATTTACAATTAAATCAGGATTTTTAATATTTGCTTTTGATATCTAAATCTGTACATGCTACATGCTTGCCAAGAATTTGATCATATCTTTTTAGGTATTTGTACAAATAAGATAGGTTTTAATATATACAACTCTAATTTATTTATTTATTTATTTATTATTATTATTAAGTTGTTATAGATTTGTTTAACTTGATTTTCTTTACAGTCTTATTTTGTCTAAGATCAGGGATGAAATTAGAAAATCAACTTAGAGAATACAAAGCAATTATTTGGAATTATTTGAATTAGAAATTTTGGAAAATTCTTAAATTTTTTGTTGAAAATTTTATTCTGTATATTTTAAATGTAATTGCAGAAATTTATAGTCGATTGATTTTTAAGTGTCTTTTTCTTTCTATTATATGTTAGTTCCAACTATGAATGACAATGGGTCGGGTTTGGAAACCAAACCCAAAATTTATCTGGTTTGGGGGTTCGGGTTCCTGTTTCACCCGTGGATTTTAGCAACATCCAGACCCATTCACAAACCCGTAAGCTCTTGAGGATTTGTTGTTCCAAAACGATTCACTCCTGTGTGCGTAACTCGGTTCGAGTTAAATCCAGTTACCGGTAGCCATCTATGTTTTTTTAAAACAACAATTTATTAGAAAAAGAGAAGACCATCAGCCAAGAGCAAACAGAACAAGAAACCCAGCTCAAAACAGAGCAAGAAGAGGCAGAGCAAAGAAAAAAACAGGGGCCCAAACAGCCAAGACAAAAGTAAAAAGAAAGACATAGGAAACAAAAACGACAACATCATTCAGTTCCCCACTGTCATCATCCTTAGAACCTCGTTTAGTAAGGTTATCAGCAAAATAATTCGAAGCTCTAGAACCATAATAGACCACCATGCTACCATGATTCAACAACAACTCATTGATATCAGACCTTTTTAACATGCCTTAAGTTACCAAAAGAATCACCATTGATCCACAAGACAACCATCATAGAATCGCTAACAATATCGATAACACAACCCTTCAAAACTGGGTTCAGAACACGGAGATAGCAAGCTTTCTCGATAGCCATTAATTCTGCTGCGATTGAGTCTTGAAAGCCAACAACTAAAGAGAAAAGACAAAGAACCATACCTCTATAATCTCTCAGAACCCCACTGATCCTAGCCGACCCGGGTTAACTTCTAGCCGAACCATCAACATTAAACTTCAAAACCTCCATTCCAGGTAAAATCCAAGCCTGCACTCTACGCTTTTTAAGCTTGACAGTGTCCTTGCAGTGTTCACTTACACACTACAAAAGAGAAGTGATTGGATCCGAAGATCCACAACTGTGATGTTTAAACCATCTATGTTAGTTTTCTTCTTTAAGACTTCAGAGAAAATGAAAAAAGTAAGAGCAAAAAAAGACTTTAAAATGTCTAAGAAGAATAATATATAAAGAAGAAGAGTTTAATTTTGTAGAGAAAAAGAAAAAGAAAAGTTGCAGAGAAAATAAAAGGAGAAGATAGGTTCTAATTTTTAAAAGAGAGTGCGGGGGTTAAAGATCGAGAAGAAAAGAAAATGAAGACTTAAGATAAAAAGAAAAAGAAAAATAGTAATGGAAGATATTTTAAAATTAGAAAAGATAAATAATGAGGTCCAATTGTATGTGATGTAAGATAAAATGAATTATAGAAGTAATTATTATAATATTATTTGTTAAATAATTATTAAATCAAACGGGTTTGCAGGTTCGAGTTTGGTTTTTTCCACACCCGAACCCATGACGGGTTGAGATTTCATATTCAAACTCGTCCACAGGTTCTATTTTCACATATCAAACCCTCTCCAAGCGGGTTGGGTTCGAACAGATCTTATGGATTCGAGTTTAATTGACATCCCTAAGTTCAACCGTATGATTACACATGAAAAAAATTAATATATAATTTCGATAACGATTAAGTTATATTTTACTGTGCGTGTACATCGTGCGGGCTGCATACTAGTTATAATAATATTTTTGAATTTTATTATATTTATAATGGTGAATTTAATGTACAAAAGACAATATCATTTTGCTATAATAAGACAAATAAAGTATACTTTCACTAAAATTGTTAAAGTCAATTGTTATATCGAGGAAATAGGGTATATAGCACTTTTTCAATTTTGATTTGTGTAACTAACACCACTTTAATAACTAATGTTTTATTAGCAACAAAGTAAATGATGAGACCAAAATGCCCCTATTTTTTCTATCTTTTTTTTGACTTTCTCTTTCTTCCCATTCTCTCAGACTACCTCTCTCTTGCCCACCCTCCCTCCATCCCTCCCTCTCTATCTCCCTCCATCGTCTATTGAACGAACACTTTGACGAAGTTGGGTTGACAGGAGTTCTCGGCCATAGAACAGTGGCGATTGAAGGCAATAATTCTGAAAAAAAAAGTTTTTTGATGTTTTATTTCAAATTTGATTTTGTTGATTATGAGATATTAATTTTGTTTTGATTGATTTTGAGTTTTCAATTTAGTTTTTATTGTGAATTTGTTGATTTTGATGTGGATGGTAAGTTTGTTGAATCTGAATGAGGGTTTGTTTGAATCTTGAATTGGTGGGTTTGAGTTTGGGTTTATCGAATCGGAGAAGATGAACGATAGCTGATGTTGAGTTTTTTTTTTAAAAAAATTCGAGACTTATTTGTTCAACTTCGAGACTTATTTATGAATTCCCGGGACTTACTACACTTATTCGAGACTTAATTTATGAATGCCCAAGACTTATTACTCTTATTCGAGACTTAATTTATGAATACGTATTTGCTCCATTTCAAGACTTATTTATGAATACCCGAGACTTATCCATGCGTTTTCAAGATTTATTCATGCGTTTTCGAGACTTATTCATGTGTTTTCGAGGCTTATTCATGTTTTTTCGAGACTTAATTCATTTTACGTCTTCTTCTTCATCGCGATGGAGGTCTGTTCAACCTCTATCTTTGGTGAAAGCGAAGAGCCAACAACGGTGCCCATCTACTCCGGAGATAGCCGGATTTGAAAGATCGGACGACGTTGAGTTCATTGTTGCCATCGGTTTCATCGGATTCGCAATGGATCGTCATAGATCTGACGATGAAGGATCGATGACAGTTCGGGTTTGGCTTCGTTTCTCTCTCCATACAGCTCAAAACTGAAAACAAACACTAAGGTTACAAAGATTGGCATTGGACGAACGTTTTTCCGATGGTTTTATCCGTCAACTCACCTGTCGACGGCGACAACTCCATTGATGGAGGTCGGAGCTCCATCAATGGTGGTTTCTGAATTAAAAAAGAAAATGACTGATAAGAGAAAAGAAAGATGAGCGGAGGTATTTTTTATCAAAATCCTATCTTTACTTGTTATATTTGACAATGTTAACAGGGTAAAGAGATTAATTTGGTTACTTTTATAAGTATATAAACTAATTTGACATCTAGAAAAATATAAGGACCAATTTAGTCACTTTTTTAAAAGTCGTAAACTACTTGAAATTTTTAAAAAAGTCCGGGACCTATTTGGTAATCGCTCTAAAATTTATATTCTTAATCATTTATTTGGTAATCGTTCTAAAATCTATATTCTCAATCATTTTTAGGGTGTGTTCGGTATGCCTTTTCAATTAGAGCTTCTAAAGTAGATATTTTACTAATAGAGTTTTTATTGAGTATAGCTTTTAATAAAAATAAAAAGTTTTGACCGTATAAATTACAAAAAAGGTGTTGACAATGGATTTTTTCAAGTAGCTTTTAATTTTGTAAATTACGAAAAATGTGTTGACAATGTATTTATAACGAAAGAGTTGTATGATGGAATATCTAAAATTTTTAAAGGAAGATTGAGATAATTCATATATTTTTAAAAAGCTTAAAAAAAAGATTTTTGGGAAAACCAAAATTTTAGGGTTCGTCTAATAGATATATAATAACTTTTTATAAAGGATAGCTTAGACAATTCATATATTAAAAAAGTTGTTTTGATTTTTATCGAATAACAGAAGAAAAAAAAACTCAAACCAACTTCTAATATTAAAAAAACGTTTTTTTATCTTTTCAAAAATCATATCAAAACACTTATTCATTTTAACAACTTTCTCAAATAATAATAATTAAAAAAAAAAGGCCGGTGTGATGATCACATTAATTAAGAGAATGTACACCTGGCAAGTCGGTGAATCAGTGTTATTATTAAAGACCAATGTGATGGTCACATTAATTCCGGCGAATGAACGTAGCATTTTCTTATAATATATAATAAGAAGACTAGCTCTTCACAAGCGGTCTTGACTTGCTACCTGCATATAGTATATATACACCTCCTGCTAAGCGGTATTGGATATATATCTATCAAAGCAAATTAAGCAATCTTTAAGCAACCAAAAATGGTAAACTGTAGGCTAGCTTGTCTTTGTTTTGATATATAGGCATTTTATAAATTTAACTTCTTTTAATTATATTCTGCATGCAGGGAAGTACTCACGACCAGGATCTATCTTCAATTAAGGGAGAGCTATGGGGAGGTCAAGGTGGACGTGACTGGCATTACCGTCCAGTGAATGGGATTGTAGAGATAACAATCGTTTATACAGATGTTATTGATTCGCTCCATTTCAAACATGCCATTGGATATGGCACAAATAAATCTACAGAAAATTTTGGGGGTCATGGTGGAAGAAACGGACGGTAAGTATTAACCTTTTTATATATGCATACAAATTATTAGATGAATGCGGGATGCAATTCTTGTTTATTTTGTAATGTTAACGAAAACGAAATGTTTAAGATACCGTATGTATCAAATCAGACATATATATATAATTCTATTGTTATAATTGGTTTTTTCTTTTCCTACAAATTAAAATTTTGCAGACAATTCTATTCGATTGGCCTAATGAATATTTGACGGAGATAAGCGGAAGCACCGGTACTTTTAACAGAGATGAAGTTATTGGAACTTTATCCTTCACCACAAACCGAAACAATAAGTACGGGCCTTTTGGTTCTGTGAATGATGGCAAACCTTTTGAATTTATTTCTAAGAAAAACGGAGCCATTGTTGGGTTTTTTGGAAGACAAGGCAATTTCATCGATGCTTTAGGGGTCTATTATAAAGGTCCCCCATCACCAATTGTGGCCAAGGTTACGTTATCAATTAATATGTTTTTCCTAATCAAGAAATTAATATTATAACATATATTCATAATGTTGCACGCTAGTACTGATCATATGTTTTTTCATCTAATATATGTACATAGGTTAACAGTGCATTAACAATGGACAAGGACGACATACCACTTGATGTGGGGCCTTGGGGAGGAAACAAAGGTAAGTCATGGAATGGTGGTCGTTTCCAAGGCCGTATCATTGAAATTGATGTGCATGTTAGAAATGGAGTAATTCGTGCAATACAGTATCGATACGAGATCGGCTCACCACTTGTAGTCTCGTCCATCAAGCACGGTGGAGAAGTTGCTGACCGTGCTTCTACTACATATCGAGTAAGATGATATGAAATATTTGAAACCCTGCTCTGTCTCTCTCTCATCAAATTATAGATAATTAAAATGTTGCATTAAATAATTTGGAATTTGGACCATTAATTACAGATTATACTGGACAAGGACAACAATTCGCCAGAGGAATTGGTTGGCATCTCAGGATTTTACGGTGCTTTTGATGCAAATTGCTGTGAATATCAAGTGGTGCAATCTATTTCTTTTTATACAAATAAAGGAAAATATGGACCATTTGGAACTGAAATTGGAACATTCTTCAACTCTCCTGTGTGTACTGATGCAAAGGTGGTGGGATTTCATGGAAGAAGTGGTGAATACCTGGACGCAATTGGGGTTCACGTCCAATATTTATCATCATCAACACCTGAACAACCGATCATCGATGGAACTGAGATTTAATTTCTGTTGTGTGGTGTGTGCTTAATTTGCAATAAACGCCATATGTTTTGGCTTAAATTACTTAAATAAATACTTGCATGCCTGTGTGCTTGGCTGCTTGCTTTGTTATTTGTGTGTACGACGATCATTTGGTGATGTACTTCGAGTGTGTACGTAGACAATAATATTTCTATGTTAACTTTCGAGTGTGTAAGGAATGGTTGTTGATGATATAAATAAATATTATTTCTATGTTTTAATTATTTATATATGGTTTTTAATATTCTTAATCTGGATTCTGGACCACTCTATCTAAAACTCAGATCAATATATCTTAATAATTCATTATATGTTAATCAAGTCAAGCTCTCATAACACACTATAATTAAACAGAAATAGAGTTTATATATATATATTTTGAACAACGAAAGATTTATTCATCGGCTGGGAGGCCAGAAAGGAACAAAACCACCACCCGAAAAGGGCCAAACAAAAACCAGCAGACACCACACAAGCAAAAGGAAAGCACTATATAGTAACTTTCACGTGAGAAATCTCTTACTTTAATTTCGTTCCATATATTGATTTTTTTTTTTAACGGCATGGTGAAATATATAAAAGGCCAGAAAGCCAAGAAAAGGCACAAAGCAAGGTAGCAACACACGCAAAACCAACAAACCAGAAGCAAGACGGGGAAACCTATCGGCTACCACAACAGACCAAATCAGGCATCAACAACACGGAAACAGCCCACAAACGCCCAGAAAAAGCAGCCAGCAAAAACAAGGCCACCCAAAAAACAAAGTCAGTTATCTCCCCACTTACTGAAGTCCCCTTCCATATTGGATCTTGACTTGGCTAATTTGTCAACAAACGAGTTCGAAGCTCTCGAGGCAAAGGAGACGACCGTACCACCTAGATTCTCCAAGTAACTTCGAATATCATACACCAAATCCACATGTCTAAGATTACCAAAGCCAACCTCATTGATCCAAGAGACCGCAACCTTTGAATCACTAACAATGTTAATATCCCGACCCACCATCAACGGATTTGAAGCATATAGCTGAGCTGCTTTGCCAATTGCCATAAGCTCAGCTTCATTAGTCACGCGTGCCAACAAAGATAGAGAATAAACACAAAACTTTGCCATTGTTGTCTCTCACACATTGATGAAATCATATCTATTTTGTATGAATTTTGATAATTTTTTTGTATGTAGATGATAAGACCATTAAAATATACATATAAATAAAATTTGAGGATCTTTTAAACATCAGAGCTATTTTTTTGAATTTTCCTATGTATCTTTCATTTTTCCAATGCCTTTATATTTAATAAAATCGGGATAAATAGTTCTTGTACATATAAATAGTTGTTGAGAATTTGAGTTAAGTTTGGATTTACACCATATAGTTGACACTGTCAAAACAAGTTTTGCTAAGGCTTTACAATGTAATTTTGTGGGTTTGATGAGTTTTACATACCTATATATTCGAACACTAATTTCAATAGAAATTCTCAAATTTCAGAAATCCAGATTTGTTAAAATTCAGCAAATAAATTACAAACCACTAGATATCAAATATTTGGAGTTTCAATTTATGTATTGTATGAAGACTCAATCCACAAGGGTCGTGATGAAGAATTTCTTTACTATTGATAAGAAACTCAAATATAACAACTTAGTAGATAATGATCGATGAGAGAGAATCTCTGATGGTGGCAAACATGGAAGCTGTGAAGACTTTAGGAATAGATTGTTCTTCATTTTCGTGGACAATCCGAGTCCTAAGGTGGATCAATTGGGTTTATGGGGTATGTTTAAACCTTTTGGTAAAGTAAGGGATGTCTACCTTTTTTCGAAGATCAACTCGAGGAAGAGCAATTTTGCTTTCATCCGTTTCGAATCTAAGGAGGAGGCAATAAAGGTGGCAAGAACAACAAATGGAATGCATGTTTATGGGTGGCCGATTCTGGCAAAGGTGGCATCGGTGGGGTGGAACAGTAGAAGGCAGCAAGATTTAAATCAGCATTAGGTTAGAGGTCAAGCAAGTGAGTCGTATGTTAAGCTTACAAAGGAGGAGGTTGTTGATGAAAGACTCAAAAGGAATAGATCTTTTACGGAGGCTTTGGTAGGGAAACAAGGTAATATGGATGATTCGAATATGAGCCCCAATGAGAAGGCCTTGACTATGTCCTGGAGCTCTAATAGTGGTGATAAAGAATGGTTAAATAGATGTGCAGTGGGTATTTTGAAATCCTTCTCAAGTGTATCCTCTGTTAACTCGAGATTAAATAGTGGAGGTTTCTCTTTTTCGTCGAATTACTTAGGAGACAAGAATGTGTTTTGGTGTTTTGAGTCAGAATTTGAGAAGAAATGTTTTATTAAAAATCGGTACTTTGGGATGATTGTTTCAAGTCTATGCACAACTGGTCTGATTCCTTTAATCCTCAAAATAAACTGGCTTGGATCTACTGTTCGGGGGTCCTTTTAAGTTTGTGGAGCAGAGCTTTCTTCATTAAGTTAGGGGGGATGATCGGTGAACCGTTAATAGTTGAGGAAGAAACCTCGTTGAAGAAGAGGTTAGATAGAGGAAGAGTGTTGGTTCTTATCCAACAAGAGTCGACTGTTTCAGTTAAGGTCAAAGTTAGTGTGAAAAGCTTCTCGTATATGATTAAGTTAAAGGAAGATGAAACTCCACAAGATGTTTCATGGTCTAATAAATTTCTGGGTTTGATAAAAGAGGTTGTTCCAGGATTTTTGAATATGTTGCCAGACTTGGAAGGTCCTAAGAAAGAAGAAAGGCGTGTAGTAGGTGAGTTATCCTCTTTCAAATTGCTTCAAAGGGAAAAGGAAAAGAAGGATTTGATGTGCAGAGGTCAGATTCAAAAAGGCATTGACATGCTGGTGCTTCATGCTAGTGATATCGAAAAGGGTTTAAAAGTGGTTTTGCCTGTTAATCATAGCCAGTTGCGGTTGGAAGACAAGTTGACACCTAAGTCTGGATCCTACAAAGGCTTTGCAAATCAAAGAAAAAGGTATCAACAAGTGGAAAGGGTAAATAGTGATGACAACCCCTTTTATGACTCAGAAGGTGGAGGATTGCTTTATGATTTCAACAAGTGGGTAGGCGAATGCTTCAATAAAGGGGATAAGACGAACATCAGCGAAAATTTAAATTGGAATCTGGATAGTAGGCCAGTTAGAGTTAGGGAGGGTTCCCCACAAGATGGGCTAGAGTTTGAGACACTTCGTAGGTGTTCCACTCTTCAAGGCCCACTATTAGATCATTTAAATGAGTTAGAGGCAGCCTTTGTTAAGGCCAATTTTGATGTCTTCTTGGGTTTTCAATCTGATTTGAAGAAAGTGGGTCATTTGGGCCCAAAGACAAGTGTTGCTAATGGTAGTGAAAACACAGAGTTTTGCATCGGTGATAGTGTTCTTTCAAGACAACAGATAGGATGTGAGGAGAGTTTGTCTACAAATCCGATTATTGTAGAGGAAGGTGATAACGGTTTGGGATTGAGCTCTCCTACTCTTCCACAGAAGAGGAGAGGCAAAAGGAGTTGTTATTCTTCAAAAAAAAAAACATGGAATGATGACTAGGGTTCTAAAATTCATGATAAAACTCAGCATCAAATACGAGAGGTAAAGAACAAGGTTGGGTGGTGTCTTGAGGAAGAGATTGTGAAGGTTATGGAGAAAGGTATGGCCATTGGCTTTGAATTCAATGGGAAGAAAAAGGAGTTGCTTGAGATTATCAATGGTAGGAAGAAGGAGAATGATACAAGGTTTCATGATTTGGTGAGAAATCTGGTCCAAAATCTCAAACCATCTGTGTCCTAATTTTTTGGGGATCTTGTTACAGCTGCAGTGTCCTTTCTTCTTTTTTGACTTGTATGGCTTCTTGTTTTTGGCTTGCTAGGCTTTGTTTCAGTTGATTTCTTTCTCTGTAGCCTTGGGGTGTTGTTTTGTGGGTGGATCATAGCCCTTTTTGTTTGTTGGTGTGATATTGTTTAGGATTCTTGTTATGTTTCTGGTTTTGTGGCTTGTCTTGGTTTTCTTGGACTCTCAGCATGTGTGCTTGTACTTCAACTTGGCTCTTTTTGCCTTTTCATGAATAAAGATTTTCCATTATAAAAAAAAAACAACTTAGTGTTCAAACGATTAGGTCTTGTAATTTAACAAAAAAAAGAGAATGTCGATCCTCAACCTGATAAACAAACAAGGTTCTTGAATTTTCAAGTAAACACCGGTCAATATAAGCAACAAAAATTCTAGTCCTATTTTCACTCGTCATCCTCGTTATCTCCTGCTTCAGTGAGAGCTATCAACCTTTCGATCAAACTAGCTTTCCTTTGCTCCTGGCTCGAATCTTGTCTAGATCCTTGCATTAAGCCTGTTATTGATATCAGCTTTAAGGATTGAAGGTCGGTCAGTTTGGAATCACATTCAGCTATAACTGGATCTTGTACATGTGCTATCAGCTTTAGCTTTGTGAGTCTTGTAAACTTTTGGAGCAAATCCAAAATCTCATCGTCAACGTGTAGTCCCCAAACAGTATGCAATTGGAAAACGAATCTTTTTCGGAAAACAAATAACAAGAACAATTCATATTCAAATACAGATACAAATTTCTCTTATGTTAGTGTGCCTCACATCTAAAGTCTCTACTGTAAGAATTTGATTAACACAAAATCTAACATGCGTAGGTACAATTAATTCAAAAGTTTAACCTAAACATGTTTCTATATCATGTTTAATCAAACCCCAAATACATATTACTAACACATATCAATTCAAAAGAAAAGGGAGATAGGAGAAAGCGAAAGCGTACCTGAATCCATTGCCGGATGTTGGTGGACGGGTTGAGATCTTCCAAATTTTCATGATCCTTGGGACACAAAAGTGTTCTTTCTTTTTCTGGTGATAGGGATACATAAAAACAAAAGTGATCGTGTAATTTTTAAATGATAACCCTAAATATAATAATAATATTATTTCATGTTTTGTTATTTTTAATTTGGTCTCTCATCAAATTAGAAATAACACTTTGGTATCTACTCATTAATTCCATGACAATTATACCCTTAAACCTTAAAACTTTAATGTTAATAAGACAACTTTAATTTAGGTTTAACCAAAGATAGCATAACATATTTTATATTTACATGTGTGGCCACACATGATGGAAATTTTCAACAATCTCCTCATGGGCCACATATGTAACTTTACAAATGTGTATGACTTTATGAGCTCTAAAATTTTGATATCACAATTTTATGGTATATCTGAACAATCTCATCCATTGATTATGCTGATATACCTTAAAATTATGATAGCAAAATTTTAGAGCTTATAAATCTATATCAATCTTAGATTGATGATGATTCAAACTTCAAAAAATATTTGACAACTTATCAAGCAGGATTAAGCCTTCAAAGAGAAGTGAGTTTCATTGCTCAACAGAGGTATCTTTAGACCTCATTTCTGTTATAAGGCCAAGGCTCACACACATTGCATCCATATGTGTTCATGCATCGTTTTACTTAATTTATATAACACATTCACACATTTGATATTAAATGTTCATGTATTAGACTTAAATTGATAAATTTTGTGAATTGTATATTCTAAGACTATATCTAGAACATGATAAATTGACTGTATCCTACCGTTGTGAATTGTGAACAAGGTAGACCCAATTTAGAATTTTCACATGACCAGTGAAAACATGTTCGGCCTCCTACTTAAAATATACTCAATGGTTCCTCAATGAATTTCAGTAACATGGAACGTACCATGAAAGTAAAGAAAAGTTTTCACCCATATATATATATATATTTGATCATCGCTGTTGATTTTTTTTTATTTGTATAAATATAAAACCAAACTTCTCCCCCACCTTGTCGGTAAGCGGGATTTGAAGCCACCACTTGTACAACAAGTCAGCAACAACAAAACCTCATCAACTTAGCTGGTAATCATTTTCCAACAACCTTTCAAGTTTCAACTACAAAAACTTTGAAAAATATTTAAAAATTCTCAACTTCATAGTTACAATTATATCAAAAGTTCATAATTATAGTATACCTTCAACTAATTTAGAAATTTAGAAAAGTACAAAAGTAAATTTTTCCATAAAACACGATAGTTTCGTCTGAAACAATAGTAGTACATTCCACCTCCTTTACCAAAAAGTTGCTCAACATTTTCCATTTGTGTACAAAAACAAAAACAAAAAAAACAACACAAACACCGAAAAACTCAATTGCAAGCATTTCTAAAATAAAACACTTGAAAGCAACATTTACAATCCAAACAGTTAAAGCTAACACCCAAATTTAGAAGCTTTAAGCAATTCCTGAGTCAATACACAACGGTCACTAGTACAACAACAAAAAGCTTTGAAATTTGAGAATTGAAAGAGCAAAAGAATGCATGTGGAGGGAGAGTGCACTGATCGTTGAAGTGGGGTAGGCCGGAAAAATGATCAGAAGGTGGAGATCGAAGGCGGTTTGAGCGGTTAAAGAAGCAAGAACAACGTATAATCATCGCCATTGGATTGGATTTTATTTTGTTGGATAAAACAATTGATTTTTACATGGTTTTTTAATATATGATATATGGACATAATAAAACAACAACATTTTGATTATGTAAATGACTTTGATTTCTCAATAAATAAAACTTCTGCCACTGCTTTTTTTTCTTTTCCTTTATTTCATCTTAAATAAATTTATCTATTCTTTTTTTTTTCTTGATGGGTAGGTCGTATATACGGGTGTGTGAAGGATCAGATTCATCAGATTTATATAATTCAATATCCGACCGGATCTGATAAAATATATTACAATTCATTCGGATCTGATCTAATCTTAGAATGGAATCTGATTCAATATAATTATAAAATACTTAAATTCGATTCTGTCTATTTCAATTCAATCAAATCGGATTCATATGAAGTAATTTTAAAATAACAAAATCAATTTATCAATTCATATGGAAGAGCATTAATATTACAAACTAATAATTAACATAAAAACAATACACCTAAAGATAAAAAATTCTAACAGATTATAAACATTAAATATAAATATTCAAATACAAACATAATAAAATTATCCAAGATTTTAAAGTAAAAATATAATCATTTATCATAACAAAATATAATAGAATCCAAAATTTGTTCGACAAAATAAATTATAAATTACGCCTTGTATTTCGATAGAGTTTCATATGGAAAATCTAAAATTAGATATGATCGGATGGTTTCAGAATTTATGATCCAATCTGATATAATCATGTCTTAAAATCCGATCCAAACTAATCAATCCTACACACCCCTATTGCTGGGATATAATTTGAACTGGGCTTTTGTAGCCAATTGTTGGGCCAAATATTTTGGATGAGCCTTGAAATGTAGACATTAGATTTGACACGGTGGGTTTTGGAAAAAACAAAGGTCGTAGGTTCACGGATTCGTTACTATACAATCATGTATAGTTTACTAGATTAACATTTAGTTTTTAGATTTTAATCCGAAAGTGTGTTAAATTTAAAAACAAAAATTAACTCTCTTTTTCACATAAATATTCATTAATAGTACAGTTATTATATCGTAGCTAAATTCAAGTGGAAGTTCCCTAATAAAAGCGTGTGTCTATAACCTAGAGGGGGTGAATAGGTTTTAATCAAGTCAATTACCATTTTTTCTTTATTAGTCAATATTCAAAATTCACCCAATAAAACAAACAAACATACAACATCAAGTGTAAAGTGCGGAAATATAAATAACCCAAGATGTATATGTGAAAACCCTCCAAATGGGAAAAACCACAGGCTGTTAAGTGCGTCACACTCGATCACAGAAATCCACTATATGAGTAAAAAGTTACACCCTCAAGTGATACTCGGACTCTCACTCTCGACAACCTCAGGTTATGGCCACTACGACTCACCACTCTTGGTTCAATCCCTAGTGATATTTCCTGATCCACTACTCTTGGCGTGAACACCTCCTACTCTACCCCTCGGGCCTTTTATAGTGGATACCCTACCAATTGCTTACCTACCCACCCTTAGTTGTAAGGCTTCTCTTGCTTATGCAATTTTACACGGAAACCACAAGACTTTGAATCAATGAAGAGTATATGGTCTAAGTGTATATATGACACTATGTTCAAATGCAATTATGTGTAAGACCAAACACAAAATGCTTAATTAGATGTTATAATGCAATTCAACATCCTAGTTATCAAATAATGCCTACATGCCCCATATATAATAACTCAATTAGATGTAGATAAAATCTAACAACTTAATTGTCAATTAAGTCCAATCAACACAAGTTGTCACAACATATAATCAACGGCAATATATTTGTAATCAATAAATGCAATCAATGAGGCATACACATAAATGTTCATGAACTAGACTAGATGCATAAGGCAATCCTAATCATCAATTAAGCATACATGAACATATATAGATTAGCTATTTAGGTAAAACAATATAATTACGCAAGCTAGCACAATACAACAACCCAAACATCAACAACAATCTGTACTTGTAATAAAAATCCTAATCTAGAGGCATACAAGTCATACAAGAGATATCTTTTTAAGCTAGAATACAAGAATGATGAAGATAGTGTTCTACTTACCAAGTTACATGTGTTGATGAAGACCCATGCTAAGAAACATCCTAGATGTAGCTAGATGATGTTTGTTTCATGAAAGGATGATGGGTTTTGGGTTTGAAGAGTTAAATAATAACTCTTGGAGCTTCTCTCTCAAAGGAAATACTTTCTCACACTAAAAAATGGTTTGGAATCTCTGAAAAACGAGTGAGGAATAAGATGACATGTATATATAAGCCCTAGAGCAAAACTACATCGTTTTGAAAATGCTCAGAACTTTTACTCAGTGCGATGGTCGATAAGCGCCACACTAGCGCACACCTACTGTCCACGAGCACTAGTGAGGTCAGCTTGTGGACTAGCACATCCACGACAACATAAAAACTTAAGATTCGAGAGACCCAAAACATAACCAAAAGATATCTAAACCTTTCGTATAATATGCCATTGGAAAGATATGGAAGTCTACTTTCTACTCCAATTTACAAAACATGATTTAGATGTTTGTAGAAAAAGTTATGGTCATTTTAGTGACCAAAGATCAGAAACGGACAACAACCGAGATGTCCTGTTTTTGTGGTCACTTTGGAGATTTCAAAACCAATCCAAACGCTCATGAAATATTATGAATAATATACCGTTGGAAAGGTATGGGTGTCTAGTTTGTACAGAAATATTCAAAACTCATTTTGAATCATTGTATAAAAATATATGGTCGGAAGACCATACAAAGGTCAGTTTTGAAAACATTTAAATTATTGAAATACACTCTTTTGCAACCAGATACCTTACTCCATATAACCAGACCAAGAGAAGAATGAGGCCTTCTCATATGGTCACTCAACACGCTAAAACAAGCACACCATCGTGCAAGCGTGAACACAACATAATACCACACTTAAATCTATAAATGAAGTGCAATTGTGATTGTGAAGAGATGCACATATATAAACAATATCAACACAAACGCAAGATCAACAAAGCATGTATGAGGTGTGTGTGTGTGCACCTAAACTCTTCAAGATGCAAAGTCAAGTGAATATACCTTTTGCTCCTGAAGTCATGGAGATGCTTGGACGCTTGCCAATGAGAACCTAAGCTATCCATTACACAATCATCCCCAATGTGGTATGGTTTGTCTAGAAATAAGTCAATTATAAAATCAAGGTCCTTACAATCTCCCCCTTTGGCTATTTCATGATAAAATAACCACTCACAAATAAATCCTCACAAAACAAAAATAAAACTATTGACCAATAGATTAATTCTACATTACAAAAGAGATCCTACAATCTAAATCTTCAATATCATCACTCTCTTTGTTGAATTATCATTGTACCTACACACAATAGCAAGAAGTTTTTTCCAAGAACAAGTACATGTGAGGTGAACAAATATAAAAATCAATTGCACTCAATAAAACAATATAAACAAATACATGTGCAATGCTCCTCCTAAATGGGTTACTCTCTCTCATGATCTCTCCCCAAAGCATAACCAATGCTCCCCTTATATTTCTCAAGACTTCTCCCCCTTTTTGTCATGAGATAGGCAAAGAAGCTCCCCCTATCAGGTTGCTTTAGCAAAGAGAGCTATTAGCACAATTACGATGCATAATCATATAAACGAACTTTATGCAACATAAATAATTGAGAGAGATTCAAAGAGTTTGATTTAAAGAAAAATGTGTGACAAGGATGCTTTGCAAGCAAGACATGTTGCATTCAAATCTAAAACAAATGGTATTTGGAAAAACAAACATCAAAAGGGTTTCCAAGATGAATTCAAACCAATTTCACCCTTTGTCATGGAATAAACAAGATATAGTTTCAAGATAAACTCAAACAAGAGCAACTATATCAAACTTTAGCGACTATTGCGCCCTATTTGATTTTTCCGGGTGGAATACCCCGTATGATAGTAGTCTTGTTTGACAAGTAAAGAGGGAGACTTTTGGATTGTAAAATCCCTGAAATGGATTCAAGATCTTTATTGATTGAAGTCTCAAAATCGCTTTCACACACAAACTTTTGCTTTCATTTTAGAGCATTCAAAAAATCTCATCATGCATATCAATTTAAAGCATGTCATAGAAAGCAAGTTCATATGTCATGGAGATAAATTCTAGGTCATTCAAATGTACTTTCCCAATTAAATCTCCTAGTCCAAAAATACATGTTTGAACATAAATATGACATGGATTGCAAACAAAGCAATGGTGCACAGTTATTAAAAAATATATATATAAGCATGTGTGCAACCAAGAATCTCAAGCAATTAACAAAAGAGTATAAAAAAATTAACTTTTTGCATATAGCAAATCATGCAAGTTCGCTCTATTTGCTTGAGCTCCCCATGTGGGGTCAAATCCAACCAAGTCAAGGGGAGGCATGAACCCCTACAGGCTTACCAAGTCCAAAGGACCTAGTTGCATCTACGGGTGTTTCATGAGCACCAAGGCAAGAGGGTTCATTCTTTCTAACCCACCTAGGTTCCACTTTATCATTTTTAGTGGTCAAAGACATGTTTCTAAGTTCCCTAGGTTCATGCAAACTTGCCCTAACATTCAACCATTTTTCTTTCATGCTCTCTAACCTACTCCTCTTAATATATTTAAAGCAATTTGGTCTTAAGTGACCAATCATACCATAAAAATGACAAGTAGGTACAAAGTAAGAATTTATACCATTGCATTGTGATCTCATCTGGGCATTGGCATATTGATGAGGTTGTCTTTGATAGTGCATATGTTTGCTTCTCATTGGAGCTTGAGCCGATTGGTGGCACCTTTGTGGTCTAGCTTCTTGAGGTGGTTGAGCCGGTTGATCTTGTCTCCTTGGTTGGTCATGCTTCTTGTGGTCACCTCCTTTCCTCATAGTTGGTTTGTTGGAAGAGGTGATTGACTTCTCAAGAACTTGTCCTTTCTTCTTGAATTGCCTAGACTTTGATTGAGCTGCCAAAGTTTGTGTGGACTTTCTTTGAGTTGAAGATTTCTTAGATGAAGCTTTGATCTTGCCTTGAGCTTGAGGTTGTTTGACCTTGACCTTCTTTAATTCTTCAAGGCACCTTATCTCTCTTTCCTTGACAATTTTCAAGGAGTTTTCTTTGTTGGCAAGTTCATCTTTCATTGCCTTTATCCTTTGGTGGCAATCTTCAATCTCCTTCCCATACTTGGACACATCAATCTTGTCCATCGTCAAGGAGTCATCAATAGAGGTCACTTTCTCCATGGTCTTCAATTTGGAGACAAGAATGGAGATATCTTGTTAAGGTAGGTTTTACAAGAATGATGAAGATGATGTTCACTTACCAAGTTACATGTGTTGATGAAGACCCATGCTAAGAAACATCCTAGATGTAGCTAGATGATGTTTGTTTCATGAAAGGATGATGGGTTTTGGGTTTGGAGAGTTAAATAATAACTCTTGGAGCTTCTCTCTCAAAGGAAATACTTTCTCACACTAAAAAATGGTTTGGAAGCTCTGCAAAACGAGTGAGGAATAAGATGACATGTATAAATAAGCCCTAGAGCAAAACTACATCGTTTTGAAAATGATCAGAATTTTTACTCAGTGCGCTGGTGAGCTGTGCTAGTCGACAAGTACCATACTAGCACACACCTACTATCCATAGGCACTGGTGAGGTCCGCTTGTGGACTGGCGCATCCACGATAACATAAAAGCTTGAGATTCGAGTGACCCAAAACATGACCAAACGACATCCAAACCTTTTGTATAATATACATTTGGAAAGATATGGAAGTCTACTTTCTACTCCAATTTACAAAACATGATTGAGATAATTGTAGAAAAAGTTATGATTATTTTAGTGACCAAAAGTCAGAAACGGACAACAACAGAGATGCCCTGTTTTTGTGGTCAGTTTGGAGATTTCAAAATCAATCCAAACGGTTATGAAATATTACGAATAATATACCGTTAGAAAGGTATGGGTATCTAGTTTGTACAAAAAATTTCAAAACTCATTTTGAATAATTGTATAAAAATGTATGGTCAAAAGACCATACAAATGTCAGTTTTGAAAATATTTAAATCATTGAAATACACTCTTTTGCAACTAGACACCTTACTCCATATAACCAGACCAAGAGAAGAATGAGTCATTCTCATATGGTCACTCAACGCGCTAAAACATGCACACCATCGTGCAAGCGCGAACATAACACAATACCACACTTAAATCTATAAATGAAGTGCAAGTGTGATTGTGAAGAGATGCAGATATATAAACAATATCAACACAAATGCAAGATCAACAAAGCATGAATGAGGTGTGTGTGTGCACCTAAACTCTTCAAGAGACAAAGTCAAGTGAATATACCTTTTGCTCTTGAAGTCATGGAGATGTTTGGAAGCTTGCCAATGAGGACCTAAGCTATCCATTACACAGTCATCCCCAATGTGGTATGGTTTGTAATGAAATAAGTCAATCATAAAATCAAAGTCCTTACATCAAGGTTTTTTTTTTTTTTTTTGAAAAATGACTCGAATAACAAACTCGTGTTGCGGATGTGAGAGGTATGTAAGAAGTATATCATCGAACCAATCTCATATCGCAAATAAACATATATATATATATATATATATATATATATATTTGTATGGGGGATGCTTGGATTTGAGAATTAATCTTATAAAAAAACGATATTATATGTAAGAAAAAATTGTGTATTTTATGATTAGAACCTCAATATCAATCTTAGGCAGAATTCATGACTTTTAACGCCACCAACCCAACCAACCCAAACCTTTTTGCTCAGGTCAACACCACAGTCGACGAGTTTTGACTCCAAATCCGATAGATTTGAGCCGACGAACAAGGTTTGTTGTTATTGATCCCATCCCGGTGAAGATCGGTCGTCCTTGTGGCTCGTTTTGGGTCGCGATCGATCGTGATTCTTCACAGTCGCGATTAGGTTTAGATCCGGGCTCGTAGGTCTCGTTGCGCCGCCAGGAGTTGTCTTCAGGGGACAAATAGGCTGTTGAGGCGGCGACGAACACAGTCTTAGGGTTTCCAGAATCTTGATTATGCTTGGGCCATCTTTTAAGAATTTTATATTCTTGATGGACTGGGTTGCAATTATTTTGGGCCTTTTTGTAATTTTGATAAAAATATAGGATTAATTTGTAATTAAAAAACTTATTGGACTAGTTTGAAATTTCAAAATAGCTTTGGGGCCGATTTATAATTATTGAAAAGTTACAGTGTCACTTTGTAATTTTCAAAAGTTTTGGGGCTAATTAACAATTATCAAAATTTATTGAGGCAATTTGTAATTTTGATAAAATTTAGGGGCCAATTTATAATTACTGAATTTTGGGGGCTTTGTTATAATTTTTCAAAAAAGATTTTGGGAAAAAATTACAGTTGATAAACTTTCTGATTTTGGATGATTATGTTTCTACGTAGTAGACTAATCATTAAGTTTTTGTATTGATTATTTCGTTTGAAATTAATAATCCGTTTTGTAAATTTTGGTGAATCGGGTGGTTATGTTTTTATGTAGTGGCTAATCATTTTGATTTTAAGAATTTAATTGGCTGACGGTTATTAATTTGATAGTTTTAATAATTGATTGAATACTCTCGCAAATTGGATGATTATGTTTCACGTAGTGACTAATCATTAAAGATTTTGAGATATTCGTCGGTAATCAATTATTAAATTTGAACTGCAAAGATGGAAATGCTTGTGTTAATCATCTCCATAGAAGGGTTATCACATGTGATAGATGATATTCATCTTCGTAGGTGGTTCATCATCTTGAGATATTCATTTATAAAACTGCCATAATGGAAACTACATGCATGTTTTAATCATCTTTGTATGAGGGTTATCACATGTGATATGTGATGTTCTTCTCTGTTGGAGGTTCATCATCTTGAGGAATTCATTTATAAAATGTAGTGATCCTTGCCCAATCGCATCTTGAATTTTGTTTCTATAAATGTTTTGATTGTTATCTTATGAGCATGAAATCCTTTGTTTTGATATTCAGTTTTCAATGTCAACAACTTTGCTTCGTAATTGTCTACTATCAAACCTTTGGATGAGACTAATTTCATGGAATGGAAAGAGACTCTCATTGCTGTACTAGCTCTTTAGGGGATAGACCTTTTGTTATGTAAGAAGAAGCCTTCTAAACTCACTGATGAGAGTACTGCTAAACAGAGGTCTTATCAAAAGAGGTGGAAAGAGTTTAATCGGAAATGTCTGATGATCTTGCGTTTGTCTATTGCCTAAACTATTAAGAAGAGTATTCCAAAATGTAAGGATGCAAATGCTTTTCTTAAAGCTGTGAGTGGCAAGTTCAAGAAACGAAGCAAGACTGAGAGGGGAAAGTATCTGAGCCAACTAGCGACAGCGGTTTATGACGGTATCGGTGATGTTCATGAGCATATTATGAAGATGACTAATATGGTCATGAAATTAAGGGATCTGGATAATGAGATCTCTGACTCTCACCTTGTATGGCAGGTCTTTAAGTCTCTTCCAAGTGAGTTTGATGTTCTAAAAATCTCTTATAATGCTCAAGAGGCTGAATGGACTTTGGACCAAATGACTGCAATTGTGGTTCAGGAGAAAGAGACTATTCGCAAGAGTAAAAAACAAAGTGCTCATTTGGTTATTCTCAGCAACAATGGTAAGAAGAAGTTCAATGGGGGTAAGAAGTTTAAACATCATGGAAAGAAAGCTGGCAAGTCTAATGGGTTCATTAAGGCTATGGATGAAGACATGAAAGACAAGTTTTTTGCTGGTGTAGCATGAAAGTCATATGAAAAAGGATTGCTTCAAGTTTAAGAAACACATAAATGGTACCCCTTTAGCTCTCATATGTTTTGAATCTAATTTGGTTGATGTCCCTTTGAAATCTTGGTGGGTTGATTTTGGAGCCACTATTCACGTTATGAATTCTTTATAGGGCTTCAGAAGAAAAAGGAAATCAAGGGATAAATAAGCTGTCGTTTTCATAGGAAATAGAGAGAAGACTTTAGTTGAGTTTACAAAAGTTGTTAAATTATCTTTAGCTACAGGAAAGTTTTTAGATTTAGTTGATATTGCTTTTGTTCCTTCTCTCAGACGTAATTTGATTTCCATTTCTAAGTTGGATATTAGTTGCTATCATTTTGAATTCATTAATAAAGGATTTTTTCTTTATCATGGTTCTATTCTCATTGGTTCTGGTTGTTTGTGTGATGGTTTGTATAAATTGAATTTACACTCTGATTTTGTTGGTGAATGTTCCCGTTCCGTTGATGTGATAAATTGTACCATTTGATCTAAACGTCAGAGAGAAAATTGTTCGTCCATGCTATGGCGTAGACGTTTAGTCCATTTATCCAAAGATCGAATTAAATATTAGTAAAAATTGGTATTCTTGATTCACTTGACTTTTCATATTTTGAGTCTTGTGTTAATTGTTTGAGGGGTAAAATGATAAGAGCTAAAAAGAAAGAGGCTACCAGAAGTCAAAATATGTTGGAAATTATTCATACCGATATATGTGGGTCATTTTCACCCGCCACACTTGGTGGATATAAATATTTCATTTCTTTCATTGATGATTTCTCGCGTTATGGTTACATTTATCTCATTCAAGAGAAATCTGAAGGCTTAGATATCTTCAAAATATGTAAGGCTGATGTTGAACTGAAATTAGAAAGTTTGATCAAATGTGTCAGATCTGATCGTGGGGGTGAATATTATGGTAGGTATGGTGAAGCTAGTCCGAATCCTAGTTCGTTTGCAAGGTTTTTGCAAGAATGTGAGATTGATGCTCAATACACTATGTCTGGTGAACCTAAACAGAATGGAGTTTCTGAGAGGCGGAATCGTACATTAATGGACATGGTAAGAAGTATGATCAGTTTGCCTAAATTTTTATGGGGTGATGCATTAAAGACGACAACTTACATTCTTAATAGAGTTCCCAACAAATCTATGCCTAAGACTTCATTTGAAATGTGGTTGGGTTCGAAGCCAAAATTAAATAATATGAGAGTATGAAGATGTCCTGCGGAAGTGATACCTTCTGATCCTAATTTGAAAAAGACTGGATTTTAAGACAGTTAGTGTATTTTTTATGGGATATACGGATAAATCAAAAGGATACAGATTTTATTATCCTACATACTATATGAGGATCGTTGAATCTAAACGTGTTATATTCTTGGAGGAAGATAATGAAGTTGAAAGAAATATGCAAACTCAGGATTTCGAGTTTGAGAAAGACAAATTGGGTCATCTAACATCTTCTACTTCATTGGATGTTGTCATACCATATCTCGTTGAGCATCATGATGAACCTCTATCTGAGCAAGAAGATGAGCCATTACCAGTTGTTGTTGAACCTCAACCGGTTATTTATGATCCCGAGCAAGCTATTGATGAACCCCAACTAGTCGTTGATGAGCCACAACCAGTTATTGATGTTCCTTTAAAGAGATCTCAGAGGGTCCGAAGATCTTCCATTCCTGATGATTATATTGTTTATTTAAGGGAGCATGATTTTGACTTAGGAGTGGATGACGATCCTAGGACTTATGATCAAGCTGTTCAGAGTCCTCAGTCGTCAAAATGGATGGATGTTATGCTTGATGAACTGAGATCCATGGATACAAATCGTGTTTGGGATTTGGTTGAACTACCTGATAGTTGCATGCCTATTGGCTACAAATGGGTTTTTAAGACTAAACGAGACTCTAAAGGCAATGTTGAGAGACATAAAGCTAGACTTGTAATGAAAGTGTTCAGTAAAAAAGAAGGTATTGATTATACCGAGACTTTTTTGCATGTCTCTTCAAAAGATGCCTTTAGGATTATTATGGTCTTAGTTGCTCATTTTGATTTAGAGCTTCATCAAATGGATGTGAATACTGCTTTCCTAAATAGAGATCTCGTAGAGGATGTATACATGATGTAACCTGAAGGTTTTTAGGTAGTTGGAAAGGAACATATGGTTTGCAAGCTCAGAAAATCCATTTATGGTCTGAAACAAGCTTTAAGACAATGATATTTGAAATTTGATGAAGTCGTTACATTGTATGGTTTAGTTGAAAATTCGATGGATCATTGCATATACCTTAAGGTCAGTGGGAGCAATTTTATTTTTCTTATACTTTATGTTGATGGTATTTTGCTTGCCAATAATAATTTGAGTTTGATGTATGATACCAAGAATTTTCTATCTCGTAGCTTTGAAATGAAGGATCTTGGGGAAGCCTCTTATGTCCATGGTATTGAGATACAATGTGATAGGTCACGTAGTTTGCTTGGATTATCTCAAAAGGCTTACATTGATAGGGTACTGTAGAGGTTTAACATGAGTGATTATTCTTCAGGTGAGGTACCTATCGTGAAATGAGATAAACATACAAAGCTACAATATCCCCAAAATGAGCTAGAACGTTCTCAAATGAAAAATGTCCCATATTCATCTGCGGTTGGCAGTTGATCGAGCCATGATAACACTAGAAATTGAGTCCCCATTCCTATGCTTATTGTTTAATTCTCGAGTAAAATCAAGTGTTTAATGGCTCGATTAAGTGTTTTTACAGTATTTTGTAATAGGGGCATCATATGGGAGATATGAGTGAAGTCGAGACCCAAAAGAGCTGGAAATTGACATCTTGGACAAAAAGGCACGAGTTGTCGTGGTCATGGTGCGTTGTCATGGTAGACCGCGACATGACATGTGACATCAACTTGTTTTAGAAGTCACCTAAAGTTTCGCTTGGAGAACATACGTGAAATTGAAGAAAGTGACATGTCGCGGTCTAAGTGTCGTCATAGGAGACCGCGACATATCAGGCGACACCAACTTTTCTAAAGTTTCGCTCGAAGTGTTGCCTGGAAAGAAGGCACGAAAATGAAGAAGCAAGGTGTCATGGTCGTGATGTCATCATGGACTACCACGACATTCAAGGAGGCGACAATCCGCCAACACACATTTCTAGGTTGATTCCTGACCTATTTTTTGACCCATATAAATACACATCTTAGATTTTGGTGAGAAAACATTATCCACACGAACTTTTGGACATTTTCACCCTTCTATCACCATCCTTAGAAACTCTTATTCCTCCATCCATCTTGAAACCTTTGAAAGCCAGAAGAGGAAGCTTACAAATCAAGGAACCTCAAATAACCAACTTTGGTTTCTTCTTTAACTCTTATTTGTTTTATTACTTTTTCTTAATGTGTAACCAATTTCTAAGTTAGGGGATTAATGTAAACCGGTTGAACAACTCTTTATAATCTTATAGTCTAATGGTTTTTAATTAAATACCTTGGTAGTATCTTTTATTGAAATACTTGCTCTAATTCCTTCACTTATATTCAAATGAGACCTCAATGAATGTTTGTGTTAGGATTAGTTTATTTATGATGTTGAGGGTTATATGTGAGTGATCATCCCATTTAATCCTTAACTACAATACTTAATAATTGATAAAATTTCCATATGCATGACCATGCTATGTGTGACTTGGTTTAGAGTTTTAATTAAAAACTAATTCTAACCATTGCTCATTACATGACCGTGTGTGAGTAATAGGAAAGATTAAATGCTTCATGAAACAAACCCTATCAATTGGATTTAAGTGCTTAAATGAGACTTGTGGATTACCTTGAGTAGTTTATTTAAGTTGCATTAATTCCCTAGCGTTTCCCTCATATTCATATTTTCGTGTGAGCTTTTGTGTCATTTAGTTTATTGCATTTTTGTATGTTAGTGAATTAGAATACCAACCCAAGACAAGCATTATGCCATTTAGCTTTCATGCACTTAGATTAGGATTTAATTAGATTAATTAGTGTTCAACTATAGAATCACCGATCCCAGTGAACGAACTTTTCTTTTAAATTGATTAAGATTAAAAATACTACAATCAGCAGTTTGATGTATGAAAAGGTTTGTACACGTCCTGATATTGATTTTGCAATTAGCGTACCTGGAAGATTTCAAAGTAATCCTGGCATTCATCATTGGACAACAGCAAAGAAAGTTATGTGTTATCTGCAACGAACAAAGGATTTCATGCTCACTTATAGGCGTCTAGACCTATTGGAAGTTGTTGGCTATGCAGATGCGGATTTTGCTAGTTGTACAGATGATCTAAAATCCATTTCAAGTTTTGTGTTTATGTTGGCCGGTGGAGCCATATCGTGGAAGAGTGTCAAGTAGACACTTACAGCTTCATCTATTATGTAAGTTGAGTTTGTGGCATGTTATAAAACGACAATCCAAGCAGTTTGGTTGCGGAATTTCAATTCAGGGTTACAGATTGTGGATTCAATTTCTAAGCCATTGATAATCTATTGTGATAATTCCTCATCAGTTTCTTTCTCTAAGAACAATAAAAGGTCTTCAAGATCTAAACATATGGAGATCAAGTATCTTGTAGTTAGAGAGAAAGTTTAGGAGTTGCAAACTTCTATTATTCATATTCCCACAAAAGATATGATAGTTGATCCCCTAACCGAGGTACTATCTCCGAAGGTTTTTAAAGGGCATGTTACCCGTATGGAGTTGGTAGATAGTTATGATATGCTTGGTTAGTGGGAGTTATGTTTTTTTTTTAAATTAACTGTATTTTTCTGTTTAATAAAATTTTATTCTCGAGAATATATTTGTATATTGTATATGTATGTTATTTGTCATGATATGTGTGCATGTATATTTTTTATTGTGGCAGGATATCTCAAAGCTTTTGGCTTTGAGGGGGCACTTCACTCATAAGGTATAAAGTTTCTACCGATGAGTGAATATTACTTAAGACAAAAGGATTTGCCCGTCTTAAGGGAGGTTGAACTCATGGTCAAAATGTTTGGCCAATGAGTGTAAAATGCTTAGGACATTAAGTTTGCTCGTCTTAAGCTGCTTCGTATTATGCGAAGTCGGACCTATATGGAAATAGGCATGATGATCACATTTGCATGTAATTTTCATACCACACATACATACCCTTTTACTCGGGTAGGTAAAGCTAAGGGTATTTTTAATTACATATGGTCTTATGTTGATTAAAGATGTAATGATCTATGTAGTTGGATACTTAAGGTTCTATTAGACTAAGGGGAAGGAAGGAGTTACTCTCTTAAACATTCTTTCTGGCCACATATAATTGTTTGTTAATTTGGAGAGTTGTTTTCTAAAATGAATTTTTAAATCTAAAAGAATAATGTCTTTGTAGCTCAAGTTGGAGAATGTAAGGTTCTTATAAAATTGTGAGCAACATATGACATTTATGTTATGTTTATAAAACCGAATTGATTGGAATGTTTAAGTAAGTGAGAGTTGACCAGATAAAACCCGTTATTAATGTGACAAATATTGTTGGGCTCGGTGCACCTTAGCTACATTAAATAAATGTAGGATATGGTATGGGCTATTGTATATGTGTGGGCCTAGTATTCCTATTAAGACTAGTCATTCTATTAGGGTTTTGAGAATCATTTATGGATTAGGATTTTATGAAGTTATACTATATATAGGGGGTCCCTACTTTCACCCATATAACATATTACAGAATTGTCTCCCCATTAAACAATCTGAGAAAGGTGAGTAGAGAGTAGAAGACTCTCCATTGTTTCAATTATTTTCTTTATTTTATTTTCAGGCTGAGTTTCTTACATTGTTCAATGGATTCGGGAAATTCAGGTACGATTTCATCCTTATGTATTTAATACGAATATATATGTTTAATTATATACAATGCTTACAGTCTAGGCACACTACCACCATATAATTGGGAAGTGACTCATTTGCACTTGGTTGTTGTCCTAAGGAAGTATTAGCATCAACCAGATGTACTGGACATGATATTTGTATTCTCGGGAATTCATACAAGTCTCCCGGCTAACATATGAAGTTATTATTTGCAGCGCGACCAAACAAACCAGACACAATCAAATGATGCAAGTCGCAAACCACCAAACCAGTACAAAACTACTTGTAATAAAACCATTAGACTGCCGTATATTTATCACTTGGATACAACTTGTACGGTACTATTGATTAGATTATATATCTCACACATCAGTTTTACTCTGTAATTGAAGAGCAGTGTAATAGATAAAGTTGAATTTTTTTTTCATTGGACATGTTTTTTTAGCACATTCAACCATTTCCTATCCTATATTAGTCTCATTACAATTAGCACACAAAAAAAATGACTGAAATTGCAAAATAGCAAGTCACGAACCACCAAACTAATCTTAGAATTGTTACAACCCGAAAAATGTGAACCTTGGACATGTTCTACAAAAAGAATATTAATCTTAGCAATGGTATCATAGATAACTCCATGAGTGTAAACCTGTACAAGAAAAAAATAACATGAATCTATACCGTACAAAAACAAAATCATATACATGTACAAGAAGAAAATCACATAAAACAAAAACATACCATTGTAGTTACAAAAAGCATAATAAATATAAATCAACTTTGATTTTCTTGATTGTAGAAGTGATGATCATCGTAATTGTTTAAAACCTACATCACAACTATAATAAATGTACTCAACTTTTATTTTCTTGATTGTAGGAGTGATGATCATCATATTTTTACCCTGCGTTCTCCATCATCTTCTTCTCAAGTATGTCCTTGTTTTAGTTTTAAAATAATTCATCAATGTCTTTAAAATGTTCAACTTGCAAAATAGAAAAAAAAATTCAACTTCCACAATCAACCAACATTCTCAACTTGAACAATCAATTAGTTGACAAATTTTAAAATTGGCTATCAATTGGACATTTGGACATATGCGTTTGAGAAGCAAAAAATGAACAATGGATAAAGTTGGATACAACCAAATACAACCGGACAAGAATGATTATTTTTTTTTGATAAAGTGGGACCAAAGCTAGAACAAACCAGAAAACAGAACAAAGAAAAACAAGGTAAAAATAAACATTTCAAACAACTGCTTGATTTTCAATTCCAATCATTCCTTCAAAACCCAAATATATAATTCTACATCACGATTTTAGAAGCAAATTATATATGTAAAATTTCTAGATTGAATTTCTTGAAAAAATAAAACAAGCAAAAATTAAAATTATATTTTCAGATTAGATCTCCATCTTCCATTAATAACCATGACTTTCAAATATTTATTATCATTATTATTATTATTATTATTATTACTTATTAATTTTACTATTATTATTGTTAAATTTAATTATCTAATTAATTAAATTATCTTTTTTATTTAAATATCCCTAAATATTTAATAATAATAGTAATAATAATAATAATAATAATAATAACTAGTAATAACAATAAAAAATATTTATAAATAATAATAATACTAATAATAACAGTAATAATAGTAATAAATAACAATAAAAGTATTATTAATAATAATAATAATAGTAAAATTAATAAATAATAATAATAATAATAATAATAATAAATGTTTGAAAGTCATGGTTATTAATGGATGGTGGAGATCCAATCTGAAAGTTTAAAAATATAATTTTATTTTTTTCTTGTTTTTTTTTTTAAGTCAGATCTCTTCAAATCTAAACATTTCAATATTTGAATAAACTGATTATTAAAATATGTCATGAACCTTCGTCATATGTGTTACGTTATAAACTTCAATCTCAAAGCACACGTACTAACTAATGGGATGTAATTGGAATAATTATGACTTAATAACCATGACTTTCAAATATATATATTATTATTATTACTATTATTATTATTATTATTATCATTATTTCTACTAATACTACTACCACTATTATTATTATTATTATTATTATTATTATTATTTCTACTACTACTACCACCACTATTATTATTATTATTATTTCTACTACTACTACTACCACTATTATTATTATTATTATTATTATTATTATTATTATTATTATTATTACTACTACTACTATATTTTTATTATTTATTATTATTATTTTTTATTATTATTACTACTATTATTTTATTTATTATTATTATGATTATTATTATTGTTGTTGTTGTTGTTGTTGTTGTTGTTGTTGTTGTTGTTGTTGTTATTATTATTATTATTATTATTATTATTGTTGTTGTTGTTGTTGTTGTTGTTGTTGTTGTTGTTGTTGTTGTTGTTGTTGTTGTTGTTGTTGTTATTATTATTATTATTATTAGTATTATTATTAAAAATTTAGGGATATTTAAATAAAAAAAGATAATTTAATTATTCAAAAAATTAAATTCTGAATTTTTTTATTATTTAACAGTTATTTCAATTTTTAAAAAATTAATTTTCAAAATTTGGTCGTAGGGGTATATAGGACATATTATTATATAGTTTCTGGTTTTATGTAATTATCTATATAATCAGGAGAACACATTGTAATATGTCGAAACAGAAAAATGGACTTGTTAGGCTTTTGGCATTTGCTGCAAAGAAAATGAGAGTTCAGGGGGCTTAGTGACCATTTTAAGAATTCAGAGGTCATAACAGCAGTTCGTGAATAGCTCAGGAGGCATTTGTACCATTAAGTCCTATTTTTTTAAGTTATAAATATCTGGCATTAATTTTTTTTACATTTGTGCCCTTCTAACTATTGATTATTTTATATTTATATTTTAATATATTAAGGATAACTATAATAGATAATTTAATAATTCTAAAATAAAATTATTTAGTTATTTGGACAACTATAATAGATAATTTAATAATTCTAAAATAAAATTATTTAGTTATTAATAATATTTCAAATTGATATAAATAATTAAAAAAATCACATAGGTAGGAAGCCATCTGTGGTGGATAAACTAAAAGTTTTTAGTGGATATGCTTTTAATTATTCACTATTTTTAAGTTTACTATGTCTGGTGTATTGATGCTAGTTAACAAACTCATGGGCTTTGATTTAAATATGGCGGGAGACAGTTGGTGGTCTAGAAGGAACAATGGAGGATCTCCTCCACTGTGAACCTGGTCTTCAAATGGAGATCTGGTCGTCGACTAACGAAGGAGAAAAGAGGAAGAAGAAGTGACGACGATGAAGAAGAGAGAAGCAGAGGAAGATGAAAAACAGCTATGGAAAGTATAATAGACATGGTGGAGGTTCGGTTCGAACCGATGAACAAACCGAAACTGGCACGAAAAAAACCAGAACAGAACAGAACAGAACCGAACCGAACCGGGACGGTTCCAAACCGGAATCTCTAATATGCACGGTTCTGGTTCCGGTTCCTGTTTTGGTGGAACTGTTGGTTTGAACCGGGCAGTTCCACCAAAACATTTTTTTTAAATTTGTTATTTGTTTTAGTTAAAAAAAATTAGGCGACCCAATAACATGCATTTACAATTTTACTTTTACATATGTAATAATTTTTAGTTAGCGAAAAATGAAAAAAAAAAAATCGAACCGTTGGAATTGGAACTTGTAAATACCGGTTTCTGTTCCAGTTCCGGTTCTCCCACAACCGGAACCGTCGATTCCTAGCCGAAACTGGCAACACGTCTAGAGTAGAAGAAGAAGAAAAGGAAAGGAAAAAAAATGAATTTTTTATTTTGAAAAACAAAATGAAAAACAAAATGAAAAACATCTAAGGACCCGTCCTGTAAGCGTTTTTCAGTTGTTGTTTTTCGAAAATAAAAATGAAAATGAAAACAGTGTTTTTGGTTTCAGTTTCGAATTCCGAAAACGCGTATGGTAGCATATACTGAAAGCTGTATTTTGAAAATGAAAACAGAAAAAACGCGTCTGGTAGGTTAACCGAAAACTATTAAAAATTGATTACATAATTAACCAATATAATTTTTGTGTTGTAATTTTTAAATTAAACAAAAGTAACACATCAAAAATTAATTCAAAAAAACATATCAAAAAATGAATTAATCAAAACTAAACTCTTAAATTATAAATAAATAATTACAATATATATATATATATATATTACTATATAATAAAAATATAACTGTATATTTATATTAATATATATACATATTATAATAATATATTAAATATTATTACATATATTATAATTTACATTATAATATTTTATATTATATTATATTATAATAAATAATATATTACATTATAAATATATAATATTTGATATAGTTATATATATATATATATTATATTATAATATATATATATATAATAATTAATATATATATATATATATATTATTGTATGAATGCTTTTAGTTCTAGTTGTAAATAAATATTCTGGAATATATATATATATATATAGGCACTTTGGTCATTTAAAAACCCTATCCCGTCTTATTCTAACGATATGAAATGTATAATAGTACAATTAATAGTTTAAAAAAAATGAATTTTTTTATATAAAAAAGTGAAAAACAAAATGAAAAACAAAAACGAAAACGAAAAACAAGTATTTTGTGTTTTTCAAATCTTTCACTTTTAACACGGGTTTTGTTATTTATTTTTATTTTCGTTTTTTGAAAATAAAATGAAAAACGGTTAACGAACGCGTTTTCGAAATCGTTTTTAAAAAATAAAAACGAAAACAGACTGAAAAACAACTGCATGACGGGACCTAATTTTTTTTCAATTTTTTCACTTTTTACACTGATTTTGTTTTCAACTATATTTTTATTTTTTAAAAACATAATGAAAAATGGTTAACGCAAATTTTAAATCGTTTTCAAAAAAACAAAAACGAAAATGAACTGAAAAACAGTCGCAAGACGAAGCCTTATATTATCTATAATTCTTATTATTTCTAACATCTTTCAAAATAAATAATCCAAAAGATCAATGACCATGACTTACCATATAATTCCTAGTTCAACCTTGTTGTACTTAATTAAAATAATTTATATTTTTAAAAAATGTTTCGTTGAAAAGATTTTAATGAGATCTTTCAAATGATATCGATATTGATATATATATATATATTATATATATATATATATAATTTAATTTAATTTATTTATTAATTAATGTTAAACTTTTATAATAAATAGTAAGATGATATTCTTTAAAAATGTTATTATGATTTAAAATTTGTTACGGAACATTGCAGTAAGAAAAAAAAAACCAATATAAAAATATTCTTTGATTGATGTAAAGTTTGGTTTTGTATATTGAAAATGAAGATGGCCTAACAGAGTAACAGTCCACTTCTCGAATGGACACATGTGGACACAATCACATGTTCACACTGCACATGCATGTTTAGTGATATTTTAAAAGTTAAGTTACAAAAAAAATACAAATATATATTAATAATAAAAGACACATGTCATGTATGATGGAAACATGTGGTCACATATCGCATATTCACATGCATTAAAATTAAATTAAAAAAAATACAAAAGTAATAATAAAAGTATACAAATATATATTAATAATAAAATACACATGTCATGTATGATGGAAACATATGGTCACATATCGCATATTCACATGCATTAAAATTAAATTAAAAAAAATACAAAAGTAATAATAAAAGTCAAATGTCATGCATGATGGAAACATGTGGACACATATCGCATATTCACATGCATATTCAACGATATTTATAGTTAATTTTTTAAAAAAAAAATCATTTAGTAAAAAAAAATTAATAATAAAAGCACGTATCATGCATGATGTGGACACGTATCATATATTCACATGCATGTTCAACAACATTTTTATAGTGTAATTAAAAATAAAATATATTTAGTTAACAAATTAATAATTAAAGACACTTGTCATTCATGCTCACGTAAGCAAGTGTCAAGCCGACATTAAGAAAGTGAACGGTGCTATTGATACATCCACCATTAAACTATTTATATCCTCAATTTTTAAATTTTTAATTTTTTTTTTATTAAATGACTTAAATAGACATATAAGTTATATTACAAAATCTTGTAGAAACAAAAGATAATAAAATCCTACTTTTCTTATTTCAAAACCATAATAACAAAAACTTTAATAAAATAGATTATTTCAAATCATTAAATATTTACTATTTTTATTCATATTTTTTTTTTAGATCTCGATCTCATATTTCCTATGTTTAGTGCTTATTGATTTATTACTATTTTTGTTTATATTTTCTTTTAGATCACAATCTCATATTTACCATGTTTAATTATTATTTATTGATTTTATTATTTCACATGTTTGTTTTAATTTTCTTCTTAAATTCCAGATCCATGTTTACTACTTTTTTTTAATTCCGGTATATTTTATTTCAGATGTTATAGGTATACTATAATTTGTATCAATTTTTTATAGGTTTTATTCTGGATATTCCAAAGTTAGTTTAATGTTATTTGCAAATAAAAAAATAACGAAATCGCAATCAAGAACACATAATCTCTGATAAAACGAAACTATATCAAAACTCTAGCTCAATCGTTAAAAAAAAATCACATATCACGTTCACAATCTACCACCAACAATCTAACTGACTATAAAAAAAATGGATCTAAAAATTATGGTTTTACCATTAAATAAGAAGAAAAAAAATATTACGAATGGATGTGAGACAACTTTATATAATGATTAGAGATGGAGTGTATTTCTGTTTTTATTTTTTTGAAAAAGATATGGGGTGTATTAAGTTTTAAAAATAAGTAAAAGAGTAGTTATGGAAATAAAAAAAAAATACCATATAATTTTTTATAATTAAATCAATATTTAAAAAGGTGGAACATAAATTATTTAACAGTGAGGGGTGCCGATAGCACCGCTCTAAGGAAGTATATATGCAAACGAGTGTATATGCAAACGAGTTAGTGAAGGATTTTCTTTACCCCCTATAGAGTATAGTCTGTAATAATATATATATATATATATATATATATATATATATATATATATATATATATAATACTATCCATAATTACACCTATATTTTTAACTACTTCTCTGTATTAAAAAAAAAACTTATGATAAATCCTAATTTTATTTCAATTATCAATCTTTTTTATCATTAAATGATTATCGTATAACAAAGTAATTGTTTTGTGGAGGAAAATAAACCCGGATCATAAAAAATGTAAATATCCTAATTTTTAGGGAATTTCACTTTTTTTTTATTAATTGTTTTGTATAGGAAAGTAAACTGGAGCAATCTCCAATTAAGGGTGGCGCTATAGGGGGGTCAAGGGGGAGTGAATGGGATTATAAAGATGATAATCGGTTATGACAAAGTAATTGATTTGATCCATTATAAGAATATATATATAAATAATTTAAATCAGTATAGACCGATATATTTCATCAAATATAAATGATTAGATTTATATCTGAACTGATGTATGTATATCTACTCCAACAATAATAATAAAAACATTACATAGAATTACTAAACGGCTATTAGTAGTGGGTCAACCTCAAGATGAGGAACATGATTAGTCAAATATTTGATTGACATTAAATCATTAAAGAAAGACTTGTTAAAGCATAAAATAAAATAAAGAGGAATTTCAAGTGTTAGCATAAAAATATGATATTTCTTGTTCCGATAAGAAATTACCATTCACTACAACTTTATCATTAACGAGGAAATGCATATTATATCCCTATTAATTTAATTTTTTATAATCAATATTTTACTAAAAAATTAATAATTTTATCCATATAATTTTTAAACGAATAATATTAAACATTCCATCTATAATCCTGCTTTTTCATCTCAATACATGTAACAGTTAATATATCACTTGATGATTGAATAAAAATTAATTGTAATTTATCTCATTTACCAATGTATCGACTCAACAATTATTGTGTATTCACTTAAAAAGTGACACATCAGCTATCACATGTGTTTGGATAAAAAATGTGAGATTATAGGTGGGATGTGTAACATTACCTTTTTTAAAAAAAAAAACTCTAGTCTCTATTGTATATTTTTTTTACGGACATCGTCATAAATTATAATTTTTTTGATATATTATTTTAAAAAATTAAAATTGAACCAAAATATTTGATGAAAGATTTGACATAGTGTTTTTGCTAAAAAAAGTGGCAAATAACAAAATAGCAAATATAGTGATGTGTTTGAAATATTGATCTACATGTCATATTTTTTTTATATTGAAATGTATAAATTATCACATGTATTCCATTATAATTTATTAATTAATATTATAATAATAAATTAATTATTTTTTCCACAACAATATCATAATAACACTTAAAATTAATTCGAATTAAAATTTAACATTTTTGTCTGCACTTTTTATGTTGTGTGGAATTGATGGTTAAAGAATCTTACATTTTCTGCTTTCGGAGAGAATACATCGTATAGAACACTAAGCATACAACATTATTTAAGAATTACGCATGTGATGGAAGTTAACTTTAACTTGGTTCCTCTAGCTAAATTATGGTAGTCAATTTTAAACTTATAGTAGGGGCAAAATTCGATTCTACTCATAAGAAATATAATAATGACATATATATATATATATATATATATATATATATATATATATATATATATATTATACACATGTATATTTTTAAATTTTAGAACAATTTATTTTATTTTAATTAATTACCCTAGTTACTTCTAACTCTAACATTAAACCCGGACAATATCGAGTCACCCACCATTGCATATGAAACACTCAAACTAGGCAACTCAAACGTTTTCTCACCTCACCATTCTTTGTTTATAAGCTCGCAAAAGACTAATCAGGTAATGAATTAATGGCAACTTTAATTATAAACTATATTGTTTTATTAAAATATTTTTAGGTTTTTAGAGAATTTTTTTAATTATAAAGGCAATAAATAACATTTCATCTATATAATATATAAAAGTTGACCCTCACGGTGACACGTATAGCCGTGAGAGAACTTCGGCTTTAAATTACAATTTGTTATCTATCTAATCATTTATTTATTTTCTCTTATTAATGTTATTAATAATTATTTATCTTTAGATATTATTTCTATTCCATTTATTATATTTATTGCTTTCTAATATTATTAAAAATTATTTATCTTTTGACATTTCTTCTATTGAAAACTAAGACATCATAATATATTAACAATAACCTTTACTTAAAAGTCCTTTCCTCTTCCTCGATTTTTACTATAAAAATTGTCCAAAATCTCAAAATTGAATACTTATACAAGTATTTCTAGAATTATCGTTTTTTATAAAATAATAATAATAATAATTTAAACTTCTAAATACACTCCAATTTACTCAAAAATATTTTTTTTATAAATGGTAATAAATAAATATTCTCAAAACAAAATAAAATACCTATATCCATTGAAAAATCTAAATTTAATAGAGTTTTAGATTTAAATATATTCATTTTTGTATATATCAGGTGAATTTACATTTTGATTGTGACTAATAATATGATTTTATATTAATGGGTTAAAAATCAATTATGAGATTGGTTAATATAATTTACTCACTGTCGTATTAATTACAGGGTTTCCTCTTGATTATCTATAGATTTTGTGATTTTTGGATTGCCTCTTGATTACCTTTTTATTTATATATTATATAGACGTATAAATGGAGAGTTAATTTATTATATAAGTGAATTGAAATTTATTTACTGCATTAATTGAAATTGAATTGTTTTCTATCTCTTTAATAATATATATATATATAAGCTGACCCTCGCGGTGCCACTTGTCGCCGTAAGAGAGTTTTGGATTTAAATACATTAATTTTTATAATTATATATATTAGTAATATTTTTTTTAGTAAATTAAAAAATCAATTACATAAGTAATTAATAATAATGATTATTTTGAATATCATCAATTGAAGACATAACTTTTGGGTATTCAATACTAACTTTTGGGCATCCAATACCAATAAAACTGATATAATTTTTCATTTATAAATTTTTTTACGATGCATTTTGGCTTTTGATCTTACCCCAACAATTCTTATATATAAAGACAAGTATGAGGACTATGTGTTGAAACAAAATGCTATCCATTATTATGAGTAAAACTTACACACTAAAGAGTGAGGTTCAGGTTATGACAACTCTCAGCTGCTACATGGATATATAACAGGACATATCCACCCCTGAGTTATGAAAAAATTGTTATATAAATTTGATAAAATTACTATGTATTGTTGTGTGCTAGACTGTTTTTTTTATAGAAGTTGTTAGGTGAATCGACAATTAGTCACCATCTCGATGGTTACCTCACCCAACCGTGAACCAATTCACGTCATCGACCACTGACCACTAGGCCTTTCACCACGAAAAAACACATAGAGATTATACAAAGGAAAAAAGAAGAGATATCAGGACTAGGGATGACAACATGTCTGGTTCAGACGGGTTTTGTAAAATCCAAATCCTCACTGGTGAAAACTTTCCTCACCCACGCCCGCCCACGTTCGCGGGCGGACGTAAACCCACGGGTTATGACTGCACCAATACCCTCACTCGCGAACCCACGATTTGTCATTTATAAATTTCCACATATAATCACATATTTGATATTTAATTGAATTAAATTTTCACCTCTAATTACATACTTGATACATTACAAAACAATAATAACCATAAAAATAAAATGACCAAAAATAATTAAAATATATATGTATATACATATACAAGTATTTTATTTATACGGGTTCGCGGGTTCAATCCGCGAGTTTGTTTTTCCCACCTGCATCTGCCTATGAACCTATTGAGTTTTTTATTAAACGGGTTCTTGGGTCCGCGTGTCGTAAATTCACCATCCACACCCGACCCTACAGGGTCAGGTTCGGGCGGGTGCATGCCAAATTACCATCCCTAATCGGGAGAAGAAGCTTGAGAGAATTGGAGATTTTGAGAGAGAAACAAATTAAAATGAGTGAGTAGGGAGCATGTAAAAAAGAAATATGAGGAATAAAGAGACTAAATATGGTATTTAATACACCACGTGAATTTTTTTATTTACTTAATTCAATTTTTTAAAGATTATTCAAATCTAATATAGCATTAAATAGTTTTAAAATTTTGAATTGGTTAAAATTATTCAATTAGTGCCTATAATTTAATTGATAAGGGCAACCGGCAGTGGGATTAAAAATTAATAATTTGATTTTTAATTAAATCATTGATGTTAATTTAAGGAAATTTACACATTTTTTACGATATTTTTTCTTTTCTATTTTTAACCTTTTTTATTTTCTTTTCTTTTTGGTTTTTAAAATGTATTAAATATGTATTAAATACACAATAATTATATTCAAAAATAAATATTTTTAAATTTAATTATTCTTATAAATGGTTATAAATAAATATTTTTCAAAACAAATTAAAATATCAATTGTAATACCAAATTAATGGTAAACCATTTTTTTTATGGAATTAACTATAAATATTTAAAAAAAATGTTAATGGTAATATATTATTGATAACATAACAAAAAATTAAAATAATAATATCTAATCAAATATTAATGGTAACACATTAAAATAAATAATTATTACATTCTATTCAATGGATTATTTTTCTAAATATACGAAATTCACTCATACGAATTTGGATCCTCTACTGATTTGAACTTTTTTCTAACCTCATCTAATCTTATGACATATAAGCATTGCAATGAATGTATGGTTAAGATGTGATTGGTTTCCACAATCAATTTACCAACAACCAATCACATATTTTAAAAAGGTCATGAAAAAGATCAGATCAGTAGAGGATCAAAATCCAATTAATAAATATTTTTGACACCTCTCTTCCATACCTAGTGGTAAAGGATTCGAATCCCACTATTAGAATTTCACAAGCATGTGTGTGGAGTTTTCTCCCGGTTTGTGGGAGCAGTCATCTCTCCGATTTTGAGAGTTGTAGTCCATATGTAACATCTCCCGGATAGTGAGAGTAGTATTCAGATCGTGCTTGTAGAATTTAATTAATCTCGTCAGCTCTCGGTATTAGTTGTATTTCAGTATATATATATATATATTGCAAGATAATAAAAACAAAATCCACTACTCTTCGCATCTCCATAAAAGTTTTCACAATTTTTTTTTATTCAATCATCTAAGAGAGCGATGTGTGAATTTTTTTTTTAGGAATGAATAGATTAAAAAAGATGGAATGCCTTTAGAAAATGAGTGTGGAAAAATAAATTAATTTATCTTTAGGCTTGACAATAACCTCTATGGATTTTTTTTAAAAAAAATTGAATTCCTTAACAAGTATTTTTAGAATAAACATTTTTATAAAAATAAATTATAGAAATGGTATTTCTGAGAAAATTGGGGTGTGTTTAGGGGTTTAAAAAATATCTTTTTTTTTTTGGATTTTATTCTTTCTATTTTTATCATTTCAGTTTTTTTTTTGGTTTGTTAGAATGTATTAAATATGCATAAAATACACTTTGATTATTTTCAAAAATAAAGATGGAATAATAATGAATTGTTTAAAATATATATATATATATATATATATATATATATATATATATATATATATTACAATTAAATCAAGATTTTTAATATTTGTTTTTGATATCTAAATCTGTATATGCTACATGCTTGCCAAGAATTTGATCATGTCTTTTTAGGTATTTATACAAATAAGATAGGTTTTAATATATACAACTCTAATTTATTTATTTATTTATTTATTATTTATTATTATTATTATTATTATTATTATTATTATTATTATTATTATTATTAAGTTGTTATAGATTTGTTTAACCTGATTTTCTTTGCAGTCTTATTTTGTCTAAGATCAGGGATGAAATTCGAAAATCAACTTAGAGAGTACAAAGCAATTATTTGGAATTATTTGAATTAGAAATTTTGGAAAATTCTTAAATTTGTTGTTGAAAATTTTATTATCTATATTTTAAATGTACTTGCAGAAATTTATAGTCGACTAATTTTTAAGTGTCTTTTTTCTTTCTATTATATGTTAGTTCCAACTAGAAATGACAATGGGTCGGGTTTGGAAACCAAACCCAAAATTTAGCGGGTTCGGGGTTCAGGTTGGTGTTTCACCCGTGGATTTTAGCAACATTCAGACCCGTTCACAAACCCGTAAACTCTTGAGGATTTATTGTTCCAAAACGACTCACTCCTGTGTGCGTAACTCGATCTGAGTCAAACCCAGTTGTCGGTAGCCATCCATGTTTTTTTAAAACAACAATTTTTTAGAAAAAAAGAAGACCATCAGCCAAGAGCAAACATAACAAGAAACCCAGCTCAAAACAAAGCAAGAAGAGGCAGAGCAAAACAAAAAATAGGGGCCCAAACAGCCAAGACAAAAGTAAAAAGAAAGACATAGGAAACAAAAATGACAACATCATCCAGTTCCCCACTGTCATCATCCTTAGAACCTCGTTTAGCAAGGTTATCAGCAAAATAATTTGAAGCTCTAGAACCATAATAGACCACCATGCTACCATGATTTGACAACAACTCATTGATATCATAGACCTTTTTAACATGCCTTAAGTTACCAAAAGAATCACCATTGATCCACGAGACAACCATCATAGAATCGCTAACAATATCGATAACACAACCCTTCAAAACTGGGTTCAGAACACAGAGAGAGCAAGCTTTCTCGATAGCCATTAATTCTGCTGCGATTGAGTCTTGAAAGCCAACAACTGAAGAGAAAAGACAAGGAACCATACCTCTATAATCTCTCAGAACCCCACCGATCCTAGCCGACCCGGGTTAACCTCTAGCCGAACCATCAACATTAAACTTCAAAGCCTCTATTCCAGATGGAATCCAAGCCTGCACTCTACGCTTCTTAAGCTTGACAGTGTCTTTGCAGTGTTCACTCACACACTGCAAAAGAGAAGTGATTGGATCCGAAGATTCACAACCGTGATGTTTAAACCATCCATGTTAGTTTTCTTCTTTCAGACTTCAGAGAAAATAAAAAAAGTAAGAGCAAAAAAAAGCTTTAAAATGTCTAAGAAGAATAATATATAAAGAAGAAGAGTTTAATTTTGTAGAGAAAAAGAAAAAGAAAAGTTACAGAGAAAATAAATGGAGAAGATGGGTTCTAATTTTTAAGAGAAAGTGCGGGGGTTGAAGATCGACAAGAAAAGAAAATGAAGATTTAAGATAAAAAGAAAAAGAAAAATAGTAATGGAAGATATTTTAAAATTAGAAAAGATAAATAATGAGGTCCAATTGTATGTGATGTAAGATAAAATGAATTATAGAAGTAATTATTATAATATTATTTGTTAAATAATTATTAAATCAAACAGGTTTGCAGGTTCGAGTTTGGTTTTTTCCACACCCGAACCTGAACCCATGACGGGTTGAGATTTCATATTCAAACTCGTCTACGGGTTCTATTTTCACATACCATTGGATTCGGGCAGATCTTATGGATTCGAGTTTAATTGACATCCCTAAGTCCAACCGTATGATTACACATGAAAAAAAATTAATATATAATTTCGATAACGATTAAGTTATATTTTACTGTGTGTGCACATCGTGCGGGCTGCATACTAGTTATAATAATATTTTTGAATTTTATTTGTATTTATAATGGTGAATTTAATGTACAAAAGACAATATCATTTTGCTCTAATAAGACAAAAAAAGTATACTTTCACTAAAATTGTTAAAGTCAATTGTTATATTGAGGAAATAGGGGTATATAACACTTTTTCAATTTTGATTTGTGTAACTAACACCACTTTAATAACTCATGTTTTATTAGCAGCAAAGTAAGTGATAAGACCAAAATACCCCTATTTTTTCTATCTTTTTTTTTTACTTTCTCTTTCTTCCCATTCTCTCAGACTACCTCTCTCTCGCCCACCCTCCCTCCATCCCCCCCCCCCCCCCCCCCCCCCCTCTCTCTCTCCCTCCATCGTCTAATGAACGAACACTTCGACGAAGTTGGGTTGACAGGAGTTCTCGACCACAGAACAGTGGTGATTGAAGGCAATATTTCTTAAAAAAAAAGTTTTTTGATGTTTTATTTCAAATTTGATTTTGTTGATTATGAGATATTAATTTTGTTTTGGTTGATTTTGAGTTTTCAATTTAGTTTTTATTGTGAATTTGTTGATTTTGATGTGGATGGTGAGTTTGTTGAATCTGAATGAGGGTTTGTTTGAATCTTGAATTGGTGGGTTTGAGTTTGGGTGTGTCGAATCGGAGAAGATGAACGATAGCTGATGTTGAGTTTTTTTTAAAAATTTTGAGACTTATTTGTTCAAATTAGAGACTTATTTATGAATTCCCGGGACTTACTACACTTATTCAAGACTTAATTTATGAAAACCCGAGACTTATTACTCTTATTCGAGACTTAATTTATGAATACGTATTTGCTCCATTTCAAGACTTATTTATGAATACCCGAGACTTATTCATGCGTTTTCGAGACTTATTCATGTGTTTTCGAGACTTATTCATGTTTTTTCGAGACTTAATTCATTTTACGTCATCTTCTTCATCGCAATGGAGGTCTGTTCGACCTCTATCTATGGTGAAAGCGACGAGCCGACAACGATGCCCATCGACTCCGGAGATAGCCAGATCTGAAAGATCGGACGACTTTGAGTTCGTTGTTGCCATCGGTTTCATCAGATTCGCAATGGATCGTCATAGATCTGATGATGAAGGATCGACGACGGTTTGGGTCTGGCTTTGTTTCTCTCTCCACACAGCTTAAAACTGAAAACAAACACTAAAGTTACAACGATTGGCATTGGACGAACGTTTTTCCGATGGTTTTATCCATCAACTCACCTGTCGACGGTGACAACTCCATTGATGGAGGTCGGAGCTCCATCAATGGTGGTTTCTGAATTAAAAAAGAAAAAGACTGATGTGAGAAAAGAAATATGAGCATGGGTATTTTTATCCAAATCCCATATTTACTTGTTATATTTGACAACGTTAACAGGGTAGAGAGATTAATTTGGTCACTTCTATAAATAGAGAAACTAATTTGACACTTAGAAAAATATAAGGACCAATTTAGTCACTTTTTTAAAAATCGCAAACTACTTGAAATTCTTTTAAAAAGTTTGGGACCTATTTGGTAATTGCTCTAAAATTTATATTCTCAATCATTTATTTGGTAATCGTTCTAAAATCTATATTCTCAATCATTTTTAGGGTGTGTTTGGTATGGCTTTTTAATTAGAGCTTCTAAAGTAGATCTTTTACTAATAGAGTTTTTATTGAGTAGAGCTTTAAATAAAAATAAAAAGCTTTGACTGTATAAATTACAAAAAAGGTGTTGACAATGTATTTATAACGAAAGAGTTGTATGATGGAATATCTAAAATTTTTAAAGGGTGATTGAGATAATTCATATATTTTTAAAATACTAAAAAAAAAAAAGTTTTTTATGAAAACCTAAATTTTAGGGTTCTCCTAATAGATATATATAATAGCTTTTTATATATGATAGTTTAGACAATTCATATATTGAAAAAGTTATTTTGATTTTTATCAAATAACAGAAAAAAAAAATTCAAACCAATTTCTAATATTAAAAAAACGTTATTTGATCTTTCCAAAAATCATATCAAAGACACTTATTCATTTTAACAACTTTCTCAAATAATAATAAAAATAAAAATAAAAATAAAGGCCGATGTGATGATCACATTAATTAAGAGAATGTACACCTGGCAAGTCGGTGAATGAGTGTTATTATTAAAGACCAATGTGATGGTCACATTAATTCTGGCGAATGAACGTAGCATTTTCTTATAATATATAATAAGAAGACTAGCTCTTCACAAGCTGTCTTGACTTGCTACCTGCATATAGTATATATACACCTCCTGCTAAGCGGTATTGGATATATATCTATCAAAGCAAATGAAGCAATCTTTAAGCAACCAAAAATGGTAAACTGTAGGCTAGCTTGTCTTTGTTTTGATATATAGGCATTTTATAAATTTAACTTCTTTTAATTATATTCTGCATGCAGGGAAGTACTCACGACCAGGATCTATCTTCAATTAAGGGAGAGCTATGGGGAGGTCAAGGTGGACGTGACTGGCATTACCGTCCAGTGAATGGGATTGTAGAGATAACAATCGTTTATACAGATGTTATTGATTCGCTCCATTTCAAACATGCCATTGGATATGGCACAAATAAATCTACAGAAAATTTTGGGGGTCATGGTGGGAAGAAACGAACGGTAAGTATTAACCTTTTTATATATACATACAAATTATTAGATAAATGCGGGATGCAATTCTAGTTTATTTTGTAATGTTAACGAAAACGAAATGTTTAAGATACCGTATGTACCAAATCAGACCTATATATATATAATTCTATTGTTATAATTGGTTTTTTCTTTTCCTACAAATTAAAATTTTGCAGACAATTCTATTCGACTGGCCTAATGAATATTTGACGGAGATAAGCGGAAGCACTGGTACTTTTAACAGAGATGAAGTTATTGGAACTTTATCCTTCACCACAAACCGAAACAATAAGTACGGGCCTTTTGGTTCTGTGAATGATGGCAAACCTTTTGAATTTATTTCTAAGAAAAACGGAGCCATTGTTGGGTTTTTTGGAAGACAAGGCAATTTCATCGATGCTGTAGGGGTCTATTATAAAGGTCCCCCATCACCAATTGTGGCCAAGGTTACGTTATCAATTAATATGTTTTTCCTAATCAAGAAATTAATATTATAACATATATTCATAATGTTGCACGCTAGTACTGATCATATGTTTTTTCATCTAATATATGTACATAGGTTAACAGTGCATTAACAATGGACAAGGACGACATACCACTTGATGTGGGGCCTTGGGGAGGAAACAAAGGTAAGTCATGGAATGGTGGTCGTTTCCAAGGCCGTATCATTGAAATTGATGTGCATGTTAGAAATGGAGTAATTCGTGCAATACAGTATCGATACGAGATCGGCTCACCACTAGTAGTCTCGTCCATCAAGCACGGTGGAGAAGTTGCTGACCGTGCTTCTACTACATATCGAGTAAGATGATATGAAATATTTGAAACCCTTCTCTCTCTCTCTCTCTCATCAAATTATAGATAATTAAAATGTTGCATTAAATAATTTGGAATTTGGACCATTAATTACAGATTATACTGGACAAGGACAACAATTCGCCAGAGGAATTGGTTGGCATCTCAGGATTTTACGGGGCTTTTGATGCAAATTGCTGTGAATATCAAGTGGTGCAATCTATTTCTTTTTATACAAATAAAGGAAAATATGGACCATTTGGAACTGAAATTGGAACATTCTTCAACTCTCCTGTGTGTACTAATGCAAAGGTGGTGGGATTTCATGGAAGAAGTGGTGAATACCTGGATGCAATTGGGGTTCACGTCCAATATTTATCATCATCAACACCTGAACAACCGATCATCGATGGAACTGAGATTTAATTTCTGTTGTGTGGTGTGTGCTTAATTTGCAATAAACGCCATATGTTTTGGCTTAAATTACTTAAATAAATACTTGCATGCCTGTGTGCTTGGCTGCTTGCTTTGTTATTTGTGTGTACGACGATCATTTGGTGATGTACTTTGAGTGTGTACGTAGACAATAATATTTCTATGTTAACTTTTGAGTGTGTAAGGAATGGTTGTTGATTATATAAATAAATATTATTTCTATGTTTTAATTATTTAAATATGGTTTTTAATCTTCTTAATCTGGATTCTGGACCACTCTATCTAAAACTCAGATCAATATATCTTAATAATTCATTATATTTTAATCAAGTCAAGCTCTCATAACACACTATAATTAAACAGAAATAGAGTTTATATATATATATAATTTTCACGTGAGAAATCTTTTACTTTAATTACGTTCTATATATCGATTTTTTTTAATGGTACGGTGAAATATATAAAAGGTCAGAAAGCCAATAAAAGGCACAAAGCAAGGTAGCAACACACGCAAAACCAAAAAACCAGAAGCAAGATTACCTTTGAATCACTAACAATGTTAATATCCCAACCCACCATCACTGGATTTGAAGCACATAGCTGAGCTGCTTTGCCAATTGCCATAAGCTCAGCTTCATTAGTCACGGTGCCAACAAAGATTGAGAATAAACACAAAACTTTGCCATTATTGTCTCTCACACATTGATGAAATCATATCTATTTTGTATGAATTTTGATAATTTTTTTGTGTGTGGATGATAAGATCATTAAAATATACATATAAAAAAATTGAGGATCTTTTAAACACCAGAGCTATTTTTTAAAATTTTCCTATATATCTTTCATTTTTCCAATGCCTTTATATTTAATAAAATCGGGATAAATAGTTCTTGTACGGATAAATAATTGTTGAGAATTTGAGTTAAGTTTGGATTTACACCATATAGTTGACACTGTCAAAACAATTTTTGCTGACGCTTTACAATGTAATTTTGTGGGTTTGATGAGTTTTACATACCTATATATTCGAACACTAATTTCAATAGAAATTCTCAAATTTCAGAACTCCAGATTTATTAAAATTCAGCAAATAAATTACAAACCACTAGATATCAAATGTTTGGAGTTTCAATTTATGTATTCAATCCACAAGGGCCGTGATGGAGAATTTCTTTACTACTGATAAGAAACTCAAATATAACAACTTAGTAGATAATGATCGATGAGGGAGAATCTCTGATGGTGGCAAACATGGAAGCTGTGAAGACTTTAGGAATAGATTGTTCTTCATTTTCGTGGACAATCTGAGTCCTAAGGTGGATCAATTGGGTTTATGGGGTATGTTTAAACCTTTTGGTAAAGTAAGGGATGTCTACCTTTTTTCGAAGATCAACTCGAGGAAGAGCAATTTTCCTTTCATCCGTTTCGAATCTAAGGAGGAGGCAATAAAGGTGGCAAGAACAACAAATGGAATGCATGTTTATGGGTGGCCGATTCTGGCAAAGGTGGCGTCAGTGGGGTGGAACAGTAGAAGGCAACAAGATTTAAATCGGCATCAGGTTAGAGGTTAAGCAAGTGAGTCGTATGTTAAGCTTACAAATGAGGAGGTTGTTGATGAGAGACTCAAAAGGAATAGATCTTTTGTGGAGGCTTTGGTAGGGAAACAAGGTAATATGGATGATTCAAATATGAGCCCCAATGAGATGGCCTTGACTATGTCCTGGAGCTCTAATAGCGGTGATAAAGAATGGTAAAATAGATGTGCAGTGGGTATTTTGAAATCCGTCTCAAGTGTATCCTTTGTTAACTCGAGATTAAATAGTGGAGGTTTCTCTTTTTCGTCGAATTACTTAGGAGACAAGAATGTGTTATGGTGTTTTGAGTTAGAATTTGAGAAGAAAGGTTTTATTAAAAATCGGTTCTTTTGGGATGATTGTTTCAAGTCTATGCACAACTGGTCTGATTCCTTTAATCCTCAAAATAGATTGGCTTGGATCTACTGTTCGGGGGTCCCCTTAAGTATGTGGAGCAAAGATTTCTTCATTAAGTTAGGGGGTATGATCTGTGAACGTTAATGGTTGAGGAAGAAACCTCGTTGAAGAAGAGGTTAGATAGAGGAAGAGTGTTGGTTCTTATCCAACAAGAGTCGACAATTTCAGTTAAGGTCAAAGTTAGTGTGGGAAGCTGCTCGTATATGATTAAGTTAAAGGAAGATGAAACTCCACCAGATGTTTCATGGTCTGATAAATTTCTGGGTTTGATAAAAGAGGTTGTTCCAGGATTTTTGACTATTTTACCAGACTTGGAAGGTCCTAAGGAAGAAGAAATGCGTGTAGTAGGTGAGTTATAATCTTTCAAACTACTTTAAAGGGAAAAGGAAAAAGAGGATTTGATGTGCAGAGGTCAGATTCAAAAAGGCATTGACATGCTGGTTCTTCATGCTAGTTATATCGCAAAGGGTTTAAAAATGGTTTCGCCTGTCAATCATAGCCAGTTGTGGTTGGAAGATAAGCTGACACCTAAGTCTGGATCCTACAAAGGCTTCGCAAATCAAAGAAAAAGGTATCAGTAAGTGGAAAGGGTAAATAGTGATGACAACCCCTTTTATGACTCAGAAGATGGAGGATTGCTTTCTGATTTCAACAAGTGGGTAGACGAATGCTCTAATAAAGGGGACAAGAAGAACATCAGTAAAATATTAAATTGGAATCTAGATAGTAGGCTGGATAGAGTTGGGGAGGGTTCCCCACAAGGTGGGCTAGAGTTTGAGACACTTCGTAGGTGTTCCACTCTTTAAGGCCCACTATTAGATCATTTAAATAAGTTAGAGGCAGCCTTTGTTATGGTCAATTCTGATGTCTTCTTATGTACTCAATCTGATTTGAAGAAAGTGGGTCATTTGGGCTCAAAGGCAAGTGTTGCTAATGGTAGTGAAAACACAGAGCTTTGCATCGGTGATAGTGTTCTTTCAGGACAAGAGATAGGATGTGAGGAGAGTTTGTCTACAAATTCGATTATTGTGGAGGAAGGTGATAACGGTTTAGGATTGAGCTCTCCTACTCTTCTACAGAAGAGGAGAGGCAAGATGAGTTGTTATTCTTAAAAACAACATGGAATGATGACTAGGGGTTCTAGCATTCATGATAAAACTCAACATCAAATACGAGAGGTAAAGAACAAGGTGGGGTGGTGTCTTGATGAAGAGATTGTGAAGGTTATGGAGAAAGGTATGGCCATTGGCTTTGAATTCAATGGGAAGATAAAGGAGCTGCTTGAGATTATCAATGGTAGGAAGAAGGAGAATGATACAAGGTTTCATGATTTGGTGAGAAATTTGATCCAAAAACTCAAACCATATGTGTCCTAATTTTTCGGGGATCTTGTTGCAGCTGCAATGTCCTTTCTTCGTTTTTGACATGTATGGCTTCTTGTTTTTGGCTTGCTAGGCTTTGTTTCAGTTGATTTCTCTCTTTGTAGCCTTGGGGTGTTGTTTTGTGGGTGGATCGTAGCCCTTTTTGTTTGTTGGTGTGATATTGTTTAGGATTCTTGTTGTGTTTCTTGTTTTGTGGCTTGTCTTGGTTTTCTTGGACTTTCAGCATGTGTGCTTGTACTTCGTCTTGGCTCTTTTTGCCTTTTCATGAATAAAGATTTTCTATTCAAAAAATAAAAAAAACAACTTAATGTTCAAGCGATTAGGTCTTGTAATTTAACAAAAAAAAAGAATGTCGGTCCTCAACCTGATAAACAAGCAAGGTTCTTGAATTTTCAAGTAAACACTGGTCAATATAAGCAACAAAAATTCTAGTCCTATTTTCACTCGTCATCCTCATTATCTCCTGCTTCAGTGAGAGCTATCAACCTTTCGATCAAACTAGCTTTCCTTTGCTCCTGGCTCAAATCTTTCCTAGATCCTTGCATTAAGCCTACTATTGATATCAGCTTTAAGGATTGAAGGTTGGTCAGTTTAGAAACACATTCAGCTAGAACTAGATCTTGTACATGTGCTATCAGCTTTAGCTTTGTGAGTTTTGTAAACTTTTGGAGCAAATCCAAAATCTCATCATCAACGTGTAGTCCCCAAATTGTATGCAATTGGAAAACGAATCTTTTTCGGAAAACAAATGACAAGAACAATTCATATTCAAATACAGATACAAATTTCTCTTATGTTAGTGTGCCTCACATCTAAAGTCTCCAACGTAAGAATTTGATTAACACAAAATCTAACATGCGTAGGTACAATTAATTCAAAAGTTTAACCTAAACATGTTTCTATATCATGCTTAATCAAACCCCAAATAAATATTACTAACCCATATCAATTCAAGAGAAAAGGGAGATAGGAGAAAGCGAAAGCATACCTGAATCCATCGCCGGATGTGGTGGACGGGTTGAGATCTTCTAAATTTTCATGATCCTTTGGACACAAAAGTGTTCTTTCTTTTTCTGGTGATAGGGATACAGAAAAGCAAAAGTGATCGTGTAATTTTGAGATGATAACCCTAAATATAATAATCATATTATTACATGTTTTGCTATTTCTAATTTGGTCTCTTATTTCTAATTTGGTCTCTCATCAAATTAGAAATAGCACTTTGATATCTACTCATTAATTCCATGACAATTATACCCCTAAGCCTTAAAACTTTAATGTTAATAAGCCAACTTTAATTTAGGCTTAACCGAAGATAGCATAACACATTTTATATTTACATGTGTGACCACACATGATGGAATTTTTTAACAATCTCCCCCTGAGCCACATATGTAACTTTATAAATGTATATGACTTTATGAGCTCTAAAATTTTGCTATTACAATTTTAGGGTATATCTGAACAATCTCATTCATTGATTATACTGATATACCTTAAAATTGTGATAGTAAAATTTTAGAGCTCATAAACCCATATCAATCTTAGATTGATGATGATTCAAGCTTCAAAAAATATTTGACAACTTATCAAGTAGGATTAAGTCTTCAAAGAGAAGTGAGTTTCATTGCTCAACAGAGGTATCTTTAGACATCATTTCTGTTATATGGCCAAGGCACACACACACACACACATACACACACACACATTGCATCCATATGTGTTCCTGCATCGTTTTACTCAATTTTTATAACACATTTACACATTTGATATTGAATGCTCATGTATTAGACTTAAATTGACAAATTTTATAAATTGCATGTTCTAAGACTATATCTAGGATATGGCATTCTTGTGTGTTCATGTATTTGTTTGTTTATGTTTTATGGACTTCAGACTTGAATTTGATCTTATATATTTTTTCTTATTGAGTTCTGGTCATTTTGGTTACTCATTCATTAGATTTCAAGTTTCGAGTAAGAAGTTACGAAACTTTCCGGTCTCTTACCATGTATTGTCTTCGTCTTCATGTATCGAGTCGAATTCATAATTTTCGGTCTAAGTTTTATAGTCGTCTATGTGCGTGAGAGAGTCCCGATTTTTAATCCAAAAACGGATTCGAATTCAGAGTTTGGAGGCCGGAGAACGGACGAAGAACGCGAAGGTGCTTGAGGGAGGATGAAAGTGGCCAAAGGAGACTTGCCACCAATCCCCGATGAGGCGCGTGGCCATCTCAGGGAGGAGGGCTTCCTACCCCCAAGATGGACATGATTTTTAATATGAAAACGGATTCGAATTCAGAGTTTGGAGGCTGGAGAACGGTCGAAGAACGCGAAGGTGCTTGAGGGAGGAAGAAAGTGGCCAAAGGCCACTTGCCACCCATCTCCGATGAGGGGTGTGGCCATCTCAAAGAGGTGGGCTTCCTACCCCTGAGATGGCCACGTGCCTCCTCGGGGAGGTCAGTTGGCACATGGCCATTGGCCCTCCAAATTTCCTCTCTCTCCCTGTCATTTATAAACATTTTCCCTCTCTCATTTGATTTAGGAAGAAAAAATGAAAAATCAAGTGTATAAAAATTTTCTCTAATACTTTCACATCTTCCAAACACCATAACTTTCTCATTTCAACTCTGATTCAAGTGATTCAAACTGTAGATTGTTCATCTATCAATTCTCTAACATCTTCAAAAAGGTTTGAGATCAATCAGGTTTTCTGGTGGTTCTTTATCAATAAACGGGACTGCACATTTGTCTTAAGGTATTGAAAAATTTCTTGAGTTTTGTTATTCAAAGTTTTCAATTACCTTGGTTTTCTTCTTCTATATATGTATATTTATTGTGTATACTTTGATTAGATTTTTAGACAGTACTAAAGCTAGATTGAACATGATTAGATTCTCTCATGTTGAGTTAGATTTTTCTAAAATCTATGTTTTCACATGTTTAGGAGTTGTGTTGTGCTAGCTTTTGATTTAGGACCATTTATGCTTCATATTGACTGATATTTGATAACAAATAGTCTTTACATGTGCTAGATTGTTTTAATTGAACATATATTGGATTAACACATCTGATTGTGTATTTAGAGCTATTTTGACTTTGATTGAATATTGTGAGAAAAATATGCTCTAGATATTTTCTAGAACTTTGATTGATCATATTTCATAAATCTAGCATGTTTTTGTTTAAATTATTGAATGTGTGCTTAGTGTATATGCCTGAATTCAAGTTTTAGTTACATGAATGATTCTAGGAATTAAATGTGTTTGTAGTGTTTCACATGTTCTAGAATTTTCTTTCATGCATAATAACTATACTATAATTGTGTTGTGAACTTACATGCATATGTCTAGTTCCCATAGGATGTGTTGATCATCATATTCTATGTTGAGTGCTTATTTGCATTTTTGCATTCATTGATCATATTAGGAAGTCCTTGTAAAAGGTATGAAGTCTTGGCTAGGACATGTGGTCCGAATAGCTAAGCAAGGAGTCGTGGTTAGGATATGAGGTCTGGATAATCAAGCAAGGGAGACTTTCTAGTGGCAAGGGTGTCTAGGATGGAAAGTAGACTTTTTAGTGGTAGACTCGGGATATTAAAATGTGATGGAGTCTAATAGAGAGTGTTTCATTTGTAGATCACTCTTGAGGAATTTCCAACTTCTTAATGGTGTTGTGTAGAAGTGGATTCCAATAGAAAGCGTGTCATTTGTTGATCACTTTTAAGGAATTTCCAATCTACCTATAGGGATTGGGTAGATGTCGAGTCCAATATATAGAGTGTCATTTGTTAGTCACTTTTGAGAAATGTCTTGTATACTTTCCAATAATAAAAGTACCCGATGGTTGTATTCAACCCATGGATGTTTTCTCCTTAGAGGTTTTACCACTTTATAAAAATCCATATGTTAATTCATCATATCTCTCTTATATACTTGTATATGTATGTTTGTATCTTGTTTCACAATCTTCATTTCTAGATATTTTTCAAATACAATGTTGTAATATGTGATATATAAGCACTTCATTTGATCTAAATTGTAAATCTTATTTTATGTGTACTTAGATTTATTTGTATATAATCATCTTTGATTGAGTACTTGTACATATAGAACAATATTGAGAATACAAGTATCTTTTGTTTTTAGTTTTATTGTAATCCCTTCACTAGCAACTTGTAAGCTTGATTGACAATACTTTGTTTGATAATACATATTGTTTAAATTCATATGCTTTATTATCTGAAGAATTGTTATTCAAGTTAGCTAGAGGGATAAACGTATGTTTGTTTTCAAGGGATTGAAAAAAGTGTAAAAACCTATTCATCCCTTATCTAGGTTAGCTTAAGGCAATTTAACCGTGTTTGTACATTTTCAATATCCTCACACAAAATAACACCCATATGAGCAGCGTGCTCATGAAAGACCTTGAGTGGTAATCACTTTGTAAACGGATCCGTTATCATGGAGTTTGTCCCGATATGCTTTATGGATATTTGTCCACTCTGCACTCTCTCTTTCACAACTAGGAACTTAATGTCAATATGTTATGACCTAGATGAGATCCTGTTGTTGTTGGAATATAGTACTGCTGACTTATCTTCGCAATATAGTTTGAGTGGTCTTTCAATGCCCTCTAGAATGGGCAGCCGAGTTATAAAATTCTGCAGTCATATTCCATGGTTGGATGACTAATAACATGTTACAAACTCTACTGCCATTGTGGAAGAAGCTTTGAGTGTCTGTTTGGCACTCCTCCAAGAAATAGCTCTACCAGCTAACATGTATATGTAGCCTGACGTGGATCTCCTACTGTCTTGGCATCTAGCATAATCGGAGTCGGAATACCCTATAATCTCTAATTGATCCGATCTCCTATATGTGAGCATGTGATCTTTTGTTCTCTACAAATACCTCATAACCCGCTTAGCTGCTTTCCAATGATACATCCCAGGGTTACTTAAATATCTGCCTAACATACCAATAATGTACGCAATATCTAGACGCGTACACACATGAGCCTACATTAGACTCTCTACAACTGAGGCATAGGGAATCTTCTACATTTCCTTAACTTCAAGGTTATTTTAAGGGCACTAACTGAGACTGAACTTGTCTCCCATAGCGACGGAGGTGTCACTTAGTTTGTTGTCCTGCATGCTAAACCTTTTGAGCACTTTATTGATATAGCTCGTTTGTGATAATCTAAGAATACACCAAGAGCGATCTCGTTGTATCTAGATCCTTAATACAAAGGAGGCATCACCAAGATCTTTCATCTCAATATTCTTTGATAGAAATCTGTTGACATCGTGCAACATGTCTATCATTTATGGCAAGCAGTATGTCATTGACATACAAAACCAAGAATATATGCTTACTCCCATTGAATTTGTGATACGCACAATTATCAACGCGTTTATCTCAAAATCAAACGAGATAATCACTTGATGAAACTTGTGATACCAATGACAGGAAGCTTGCTTGAGTCCATAGATGCACTTTATCAGTTTACAAACCATATTCTTTGGGTCTCCCGACTCAAAATTTTCTAGTTGCATCATATAAACTGTTTCGTCAATGTCACCATTGAGAAACGTCGTCTTAACATCCATCTGATGAAGCTCAAGGTCAATATGTGCAACAAATGCCATGATTGTCCTAAAAGAGTCTTTCGTTGAAACCGGAGAGAAAGTCTCTTTAAAGTCAATCTCTTCCTTTTTGGTAAAGCCTCTAGTTACAAGACGAGCCTTATACCTCTCATTTGAATCCCTTTGGTTTTAAATATCCATTTACATCCAATAGGCTTCGCACCTTCTGGCAATGGGACAAATTCCCACACCTTATTGTCTTGCATAGACTTATACTCCTCTTTCATGGTATCAATCCAATTTTGAGAGTTAAAACCCCGCATGGCTTGATGTAAGTTGATTAGATCATTTTCCACCATTCCAATGTCATCCTAATGTTCCTGGAGAAATATGAAAAAATTCATCTGGAATAACATTTCTTCTCTCTCTAGTGGATCACCTTAATGATACTGATTCTTAAGGTTATTAAGTTTGTTCCTTAGGAATAATTACCTCATCTTGAATAGAGGGTTGTTCAACATTGTCTGGTTGAGGATCCGGATTTGCTTCTTGATCAGCGACAAGTATAGAAACTTACACATTGTCAAAAGCGATAGTAGGAATTGAAACTGATTCTCCTTAAAGATAATGTCTCTAACCTTATTTCTCTCCCCAAACTCAACATCCTCAAAAAATATTACGGTTCCCGTCTCAAAAGTTGACCTAAGTGTGGGATCATAAAACTTATAGCCCCCTAGGTCGCTCAAAGTAGCCAATGAAATAGTTGCTCACAATTTTGGAATCTAATTTCTTTTCATGTGGCCTGTAAAGCTTTACCTTAGATGGACATCTCCAAATGTGAAAATGCTTTAGACTAGGTTTTCTATCTGTCCAAAGCTCATAAGGTGTTTTTGAAGCTGCTTTATTGCCACTCAGTTCAGAATATAAGCTATTGTTTTGAGTGCTTCTCCCCAGAGTGACTTTGGTAAGGTGGAATATCAAATCATACTCTTAACCGTATCCTTAAGAGTCTAGTTTCACGTTTCAGCTACACCATTCATGCTAGGTGATCCATGCATGGTGCACTGTGGGACGATTCCATATTCCACTAGAAATTAAGCAAACGGTTCTGGACGTTGTTCACCTGAATCGTCATATCTACCGTAGTATTCAACATCACGGTCATACCTGGCATTCTTTATTCTTTTGTTGAGTTGGTTCTCAACTTCAACTTTAAATGTTTGAACATCTCAAAAGACTGTGATTTCTCATGAATGAGAAATAGGTACCCATAATGTGAGTAATCGTCTATGAATGATAAGAAATACTGTTGGCCATTCCAGGAAGCCGTAGGGAATGGTTCACACATGTGTATTAGTTCTAAGACATCCATATTCTGTTGGCATCTAATTTCTTTATCTTGGTCTGTTTTCCCTTGATACAATCAATACAAACCTCAAAGTCTGTAAAGTCATATGAATCTAAAATCTTATCAGACACAAGTCGCTCAACTCTAGTCTTAGAGATGTGACCTAAGCGTTTGTCTTATAATATGACCGAATTTTCTTTACTAGTTTTCGTTTAGTACCTTGCGATTCCACATGCAAGGTTTCATTATAAGAAACAATTGTATCAAACAAATATAAGTTGTCATATACACAAAGAGAACTAGTTCCAATAACATTTCAATTTATAGATAAGCTAAATTTATTGTTTCCAAATGAATAATAATAACCAGACTTGTCCAATAAAGAAATTGAAACCAAACTCCATCTAAAAGACGGTACAACAAAAGTATCAAATAAATCCAAATAATAACTAGTTCCTAATAACAACTTAAAATGCTCTATCGACTCTACTTCTACTGACTTGCTATCGCCCATAAAGATGTATCTTTCAGCATCACTTGGTTTTCGGTAGCTCAGTCTACCCTATATAGAAACAATGATGTGAGTAGTAGCACTAGAATCTAACCACCACATGTTTCTAGGTACTGAAGGTAAATTTACCTTAGAACATACCAAAGTAAGAAATGTCCCATTCCTTGCACGCCAAACATGATACTTGGTACAGTCTTTTTCACATGTCCAGGCTTGTTGCAAAAGAAACAACAACAAAATAAACAACCCTCATTGTCTTGTCATTGTTTCTTTTGAGTTGGACTCTTAGCAGCTTCATTATTTTTCCTCTTTTTACCTTTAACCTTAGAGGTGCTAGCCAAATGAGCACTTTCGGTCCTATCTTGCATCAATCTCTCTTCATCTTCTACACAGTAAGAAAGAGCTCATTAAGAGTCCATTTCTTCTTTTGACAGTTGTAACCGACCTTAAACTATATGTATTCTGCAGGAAATGATATTAATACCAAATGCACGAGCAAGTCGTCAGACAGCTTGAGCTTCAATGCCTTACGCTCAGAAACAACATGAGACATTTCCATAATGTACTCCCTTATGTCCCTATTGCTTTTATAATTCATAGAAATCAAGCTTTGCAAAAGTGTGCTTGTTTCTGCCTTATCATTTTTTGTAAAAAGCTTTTCAATTTCGGCTATGAACTCTTTGGCTTTGGTTTTCTTCTCAGATACCACACCTCTGAAATGCCGCGCTTAATGATCATAAAACTCATGTGATTTGAGCGATCCCACCTTTTAAAGTTCTTCTTATCATCAGAAGAACTTGCATCCGTAAAAGAAGCAGGTTGCTCAATCCAAAGTGCAACGGATCTATGCAGTCAAGAACAGTAAGTATGTTCTCTTTCCAATCCTTAAAATTGGTCCTGTTAAGTATAGGTATTTGGTTGATATTGGCAATTATAATAGAAATACTAGCTGAAAAGAGAACAAAACAAACAAACAAACATACTCACATTAATAATCAAATACAATAATCAATAAATTCAAATAATGGTAAGTCTCATCTCAAGATACCTAGCACAACATTAATATCAAGTCTTTCGACAGTAATATTGATTGTAAGTGGTATTCTTGTTGTAGTAATCAAACATTGACAATAATTCATGTCAAATAATAAATTTATCTTTGGATCGACTTATTATTCACATGTAAAACATTCTAATCATCACATGTTTACCACCACAAGTGTGTGTGCAATTCGGCCAAATATTAACCATCCTTTAGGCCGGCTAATACCCGTATGAATTTATACACACACACACACAAACATCCAATGTTCTTCATGAACAATCTACACAAGAGATGTCACTTTGGCGACATATTGTTTCAATTAACCCATTCAAAATGATGAACTACTTTATTTAACCATAAAAGATATACCAAAAATATTTGAATTTGAGTTGATTCCTTAAAAAAAAATCATAAAATTTGCAAAATTGCCTCTGATTTTCTAAAATAACAAAGAGCCCCTCAAGTTTCAATAATTACATATCAGCCCCTATATTTTGTCAAAATAAAAACTAGCCAAGTAATTTTCAATAATTAAATTGTGGCCCTAAATTTTTTAAAATTACAAAGTGACCATGAAACTTTATCAAAATCACACAATGACTCAGAATAATTACAAAACAGACCCTCAATTATATCTAATTTTCAAAAGTTGGCCCAAGCAAAAATCTAATTAAGAAACCCCAGATCACCACCGCCTAAGCCACCACCCAGTCGCTAGAAGGCCACAACGCAAGCAGCGGATGATGACGACGATCGATTCATACCGAACGATTGAACGAATGGCGAGTGAAGGTGTTGGTCAATGACCAACGATCTCCTCCTCGCCGTAAATCGCATGAGGTCCATGCAAAATCTCACCAAAAAAGGGGGCCAATCTTGACCGAGAAGGAAGATGGGTCTGGGTCGACGACCGGTAACCATATCGAGTCTGGTGAGAAACCCAAAACCTGGTGTTGTCTGATACCATATTTTTTTTATCATCAAAGAAGATCAACGAACCCCCAAAAAAAAAACTTTTAGATTTTTTTTTATAAAACCGAAAATCCAAATCTCAATTCTCAAGAATCGATCATGGGTGACTTTGATACCACTTATAAGAATTTGATTAACACAAAATCTAACATGCGTAGGTACAAAATTAATCCAAAAGTTTAACCTAAACATGTTTCTACATCATGCTTAATTAAACCCTAAATACGTATTATTAACCCATATCAATTCAAGAGAAAAGGGAGATAAGAGAAAGCGGAAGCATACCTAAATCCATGGTCAGAGGTTGGTGGACGGGTTGAGGTCTTCCAAATTATCATGATCCTTGGGACACGAAAGTGTTCTTTCTTTTTCTGATGATAAGGACATATAAAAGCAAAAGTAATCGTGTAATTTAAAGACCATAACCTTAAATAAAATAATCAGATTATTATATGTTTTGCTATTTATAATTTGGCCTCTCATCAAATTAAAAATAGCACTCTGATATTTACACATTAATTCCATGATAATTATACCCTTAAACCTTAAAACTTTAATCTTAATTAGACCACTTTAATTTAGGCTTAACCAAAGATAGCATAACACATTTAATATTTACATGTGTGACCCCACATGATGGAATTTTCCAACATCCAAACATGGCAATACACTCACAACATATGGAAGATTATCTATAAAAGTTGATCTGATACTAACAATCTTGCCAAGAAACTTAATTGTGTCTCTAGCCACTGTGCCTCGCAATCTAGTGTCGAAAGCTACATAAGAACGTGGACCCGAACATTGTAAAACAATGAAGAGCACAAGTCCTTGACTCTAAAGTAAGCTGCAAGTCGCCTAACGGAAACTTTTGATTGTTTTGTGGATGTATGAGATGATGTGTGGAGTTGATAGTTAAAGAATACTGCAGCTTTTGCTTTTAGAGTGAATGAATCATGTAGAACATTAGGCATAAGACACATTTTATGATGTCCGTCTAACTTCCATCTTACTTGAACCATGTTTCTGATGATTAGTAGCTCAAAGCACATTTCTGTAAGATCTTCAGGGTCTATTAACTCAGGATCCGGTAGCGTCAGAAATCCCTCGGCACTCCAAATAGGAATCAACCTCCTCATTGGAATCTCGAATCCTTTAGGGAAAATCCCCATGTAAAGAAACCAAGGCTTAATCTCTGAAGGTAGGTCTTGATAGATTAAAGGAAAGATATCTCCTTTAGCATTATTTGCTTACACAATCACTCTTGACCACTAATCATAACTTGGTTCTTTGGTAGAAAGCAATCCTCCAGGCAAGACAATTGTTGAAGGTAAACCAGCACATATCTCCAGGATTTGCTCTTTGAGTAATGTTAAGAAGTTGACGTCAAGATTTTCTACTCGAACCTTGTTGAAGAACAACTTCCAGCTCTCCTCGTTGTTTAATCGTGGTACATCTAGAGTCGAATAAGCAGCCTCTGGTGGCAGATTACTTGCATTGCGAGTAGTTATAATTATTATGCCACCAAATTGATGAGAAAATGTACTACAAAGTGGTTTCTGGAGGGTTGCACAAACTTGAGAGGTATGGACTTCTTCCAAGACAATAAGATATCTTGACCCATTCAAGAGTTTAATCAGCCTCAACAACAACTCATCTTCTGAAAGTGTTTTATCCAGAGCCACCAACTTGGTTTGATTAATTTGTTTTAGTAATTCAGCTAACACATCTTTACCTTTGAACAAACTTGGAACTTGAACCCATGCACGGTTGATAAATTGTCGTTTCACATCCACTTTATTATATAAAATTCTTGCCAGAGTTGTTTTGTCTGAGCCTCCTTCACCAACAACAACTGCAATTACTTGATGAGTAGACTGAACTGGATCCTGGATTTTCATAACAAGTTCAGTGGACTGGCCACTACTAAGTTCACGTTGAGGGAATATTTGAACTAACAACTCATTTATTTGTTGTTGAAAACCAATATCATCATCTGTTTCCTTCTCCATACAACACTGCTGCTGGCTGCCACCATTTCGAAAGTAATTGAGTACTCTGTGTTATCCTCCGCGGCATATTCTAAGCATGAAGTCGCAGCTTTTTCTTTCACAATATTTACCAAGTGATGATCACAGGAGGACAAGCGTTTGAACTCGTTCTTGAATTTCATCACCTCTTGAATGAAAAGGAATTGGCAAGACAAAAACCACAAGTAAGAAATGGAAGGATTCGGATTATTAAAAGTCTTTAATCTCATCTTCTGCGATTCTCTTCTCATAATCAAGTTATCTGTGTCATCATCCGCGGACTACACTACTTTTAGAAACAGGGCAATCGTCTGATCATTCATTGATGAATTACCATATGGAGCTTCATGGTCTTCTGCATCTTGTAAGTCAATTTTCAAAGAATAGAGGTTGTTAAGAACTGTCTGGACTTTTTTTATCAAACACAGGATTAATGCTACTTGGTTCTTTGTCAAGGAGAAGATCCAGTAGCTTCTCTATCAGAAGCAGAACCAGAATTGTGGCATCCATAGATCAAGAGGAAAAGTATCTGAAGCTAATTTGAACTCCAACTTAATGAAGTAACTTGTATAAACATCTTCAACAAATTGAGCGAGACAAAAAATAACTAAGATACTACAGTTATGTACAACAGAACTAAATAATCTGCTACTTCATTATGATTCCTCTCATTGCATAAATAATTAGCTGACAAAGAAGAACAAATTATACAAGTTTAATTAAAATAAAATTAATACGTACTTGGGACTATAAAGAAATTCAATGATGAAATCAGACTCTTAAAAGTAGCTGAGAATTTGGATATTGAAACCAACAATAACACTAGATTGTTGAGGTTTCAAGTAATAAAAATAAAAAAAATATTTAAAAATAATAATAATACTAAAAATAATAATAAGAATAATAAGAATAATAAATAACAATAAAAATAAAAATAATAATAATAATAGAAAAATTAATAATAATAATAAATGTTTGAAAGTCATAGTTATTAATAGATGGTGTAGATCCAATCTGAAAGTTTGGAAATTTAATTTAAATTTTTTCATGTTTTATTTTTAAAAAAATCCGATCTCTTCGAATCTAGAAATTTCAATATTTGAATAAATTGGTTATTAAAATATGTCATGAACTTCGTCATATATGTTACGTTATAAACTATAATCTCAAAAAACATGTACTAACTAATGGGATGTATTTGGAATAATTATAACTTAATAATCATGACTTTCAAATATTTATTATTATTATTATTATTATTAATTTATTATTATTATTTCAACTGCTGCTGCTATTATTATTATTATTATAATTTTATTTTATTTTTTATTATTACTATTATTTTTTATTTATTTATTTATTTATTTATTTTTTATTATTATTATTATTATTATTATTATTATTAAATATTTAGGAGTATTTAAATAAAAAAAGACAATTTAACTATTCAAAAAATTAAATTCAGATTTTTTTATTATTTAACCATTATTTTAATTTTTTAAATTTAATTTTCAAATTTTGGTCATAGAGGTATTTAGGATATATTACTATATAGTTTCTGGTTTTATGCAATTTTTTATATAATCAGGGGAACACATTGTAATATGTCATAATAGAAAAATGAACGGTGTTAGCCTTTGAGCATTTGATGCAAAGAAAATGAGAGCTCAGAGGGTTTAGTGGTCATTTTAAGAATTCAGAAGGCATAACAGCAGTTCACGAACAACTCAGGAGGTATATGTACCATTAAGTCTTTTTTTTTAAGTTATAAATATCTACCAATAAATTCTTTCACATCTGTGCCCTTCTAACTATTGTTTACTTTATATTTATATTTTAATGTATTAAGGAAAACTATAATAGATAATTTAATAATTCTAAAATAAAATTATTTAGTTATTTGGACAACTATAATAGATAATTTAATAATTTTAAAATAAAATTATTTAGTTATTAATAATATTTCAAATTGATATAAATAAAAAAAAATCACATAGGTAAGAAGCCATCCGTAAGGGATATGCTAAAAGTTTTTAGTGGATATGCTTTTAATTATTCACTATTTTTAAGTTTACTATGTCTGGTGTATTGATGCTAGTTAACAAACTCATGGGCTTGGATTTAAATATGGCGGGAGACAGTCGGTCGTCTAGAACGAACAATGGAGGATCTCCTCCACTGTGAACTTGGTCTTCAAATGGAGATCTGGTCGTCGGCTAACGAAGGAGGAGAAGAAGAAGAGGAGGAAGAAGAAGAAAAAGAAAAAGAAATGACGACGATAAAGAAGAGAGAAGCAGAGGAAGAAGAAAAACAGCTATGGAGAGTAGAATAGACATGGTGACTGTTCGGTTCGAACCGATGAACTGAACCGAAACTGACACGAAAAAATTGAAACCGAATCGGGACGTTTCCGCGGTTCCGAACTAGAATCGTTACAGTACACGGTTCTGGTTCCGATTTCGGTTCCTGTTTTGGTGGAACCGCCCGGTTTGAATTGGGCGGTTCCACCAAAACAGTTTTTTTTTTTTTTTTTAATTTAAAATTTAAAATTTGTTATTTGTTTTAGTTTAAAAAAAAAATATGCAGCCCAATAATATGCATTTACAATTTCACTTTTACATATGTAATAATTTTTAGTGAACGAAAAATTGAAAAAAAAAACCAAACCGTCGGAACCGGAACCGGAACCGGTAAATACCGGTTTCGGTTCCAGTTCAAGTTCAGGTTCCCCCAGAACCGGAACCGTCGGTTCCCAACTAGAACCGAACAAGATACGGAACCGGCGACATGTCTAGCTTAGAAGAAGAAGAAAAGAAATAGAAAAAAAAAGTGAATTTTTTATTTTGAAAAAAATAAATAAAAAACATCTAAAACTTTTTTCAAAATTTTCACTTTTAACACTGATTTTGTTTTCCATTTTGTTTTTGTTTTTTGAAAACAAAAAAAAAAACAGTTAACTACGCGAATTTAAAATCATTTTCGAAAAACAAAAATGAAAACGAATTGAAAAACAGCCACATAACAGGGTCTTATATTCTCTATCATTCTTATTATTTTTAACAACTTTCAAAATAAGTAATCCAAAAGACCAATGACCATGACTCACCATATGATTCTATTTCAACTCTTTTATACTTAATTAAAATAATTTGTATTTCTAAAAAAATATACCGTTAAAAAGATTTTAATGAGATCTTTAAAATCATATCAATATTGATGTGTGTATATATATATATTTTTTATTTTATTTACTTATTAATTAACGTTAAACTTTTATAATGAATAGTAAGAGGATATTCTTTAAAAATGTTTTTATGATTTAAAATTTGTTACGGAACATTGCAGTAAGAAAAAAAAATCAGTATAAAAATATTCTTTGATTGATATAAAATTTGGTTGTGTATATTGAAGAATGAAGATGGCCTAACAGTCCACTTTTCGAATGGACACAATCACATGTTCACACTTCACATGCATGTTTAGAGATATTTTAAAGTTAAATTTAAAATAAAATTAGTTCAAACATTAATAATAAAAGACACATGTCATGTACGGTGGAAACATGTGAACACATTTCGTATATTCACATGCATATTCAACTATATTTTTACAGTTAATTTTTTTTTTTAAAAAATACATATAGCAAAAAAAATTATAAAAAAAACACGTATCATGCATGATGTGGACACATATCATAAATTCACATGCATGTTCAACAACATTTTTATAGTTAAACTAAAAAAAATACATTTAGTTAAAAAATTAATAATTATAGACATGTGTCATGCAGGCTCACGTAAGCAAGTGTCAAGCTGGCATTGAGGAAGTGTATATGCAACGAGTTAGTGAAGGGTTTTCCTTGCCCCCTTATAGAGTATAGTCTATAATATAAATAAGAAAATATATATAATACGATCCATAAAACTAATTGGTATATATATATTGTATTAAAAAATTTAATTATAAAAATATTTTAATAGAAATTCATTAATAAAGATAAATTATTTTAATTAAAAATACATAAAATATTATTTACACTCATTAACTATATCTATATTATTATTTTTTTAAATAATTATACCCATATTTTCAATTATTTCTCTTTTTTAAAACAAATCTTATAATAAACCCTAATTTTATTTTAATTATCAATCTTTTTTATCATCAAATGATTATTATATAACAAAGTAATTGTTTTGTGGAGAAAATAAATCCGTATCATCAAAAATGTAAATATTCTAATTTTTAGGATATTACACTTTTTATTATTAATTGTTTTATATAGGAAAGTAAACCGGAGCAATCTCCGATTAAGGGTGGCGCTATGGGGAGGTCAAGGGGAAGTGAATGGGATTATAAAGATGATAATTGGTTATGCTGAAGTTATTGACTTGATCCATTATGAGAATATATATTCAAGTCAGTGTGTACCGATAAAATTTGTCAGTGCGTTGGATGTGGATCATTAGATTTACATACTTTGATTCAAAGTGTATACATTAGTCAAAGCTTATCCATAATCTATGGTCCACATACAACGCGCTGATATAAGTTATATAAATATGCACTGACAGAAAAATCAATATATATATATATATATATATGTAGTCATTTTCTCATCAGTGTGTACTGATAAATGCATACACTTTGAGTATACACTGATAGGAAAACTAATATATATAAATATATATAGTCATTTTCTTATCAGTCGGTACTGATAAGTGTATACACTTTAAGTCAAAGTATGTAAATCTAATGATCCACATTCAACGCATTGATAAATTTATATCAGTGAGAACTAACTTGAATATATATAGTAAGGATTGGGAGACATAATTTTTGACACATTTTGTAGCCTTAAGATTGATAACATTTCAATGGTTTATATTAAACCACTTGTCCCTTATTTAATTGGCAAATTAAAAGTATTTTAACAGAAAGAAAGACCATATATAGAATAGTCGATGGTGTATTGAATTAGGATTCTCGAAGACATTTAAAGACTTTATAAATTAAGGTGTATTCAATTTGGACATTTAAAGACTTCATAAGAGTCTATCTTAATCTAGTTGTATTCAATTTGGATTTTTATGGACTTTTAAAGAGTCTTTCAATGAGACATTAAAAATTTCTACAAAAATCAAGGTGTATTCAATTGGGACAAGATTTTAAAGGATTTTCTAAAATCATGGATTTTGGTAGACTTGATAGTGAGAAATATGAATATCAAAAACCATAACAAGTCAAGCCTTCTCCCTAAGGATTTTGGTGGACTTTAACTTTCTAAATATACAAAAGCTTGCTAGAACCCGTCTATTTTGACAAATGATCAGAATTCATAATTTTATTTGGGTGGGTTTTTCTATCTAGAAAATTCTGAAAAATTATATTTATATAAAATGTTATGTCTAATTTTAATCTGCAAAAATTTGTGATTTATAAATAAGTATAAACATTGTTTTAAATTTTAGAATGAACAAAAGTCAATATTGATTTCTTCTGGATAGATTCGAGAAATCAGAAAAAAATGAATGTTTTTATATACAAATGATCATGGATTAAATTGATAATTTTACTGTAGTATAACCTATATGTCTAGATTATCCATATCAAATTTTGTAAGATTTGAAGTTTTAAAGAATTAATTAAAAATCGTGGATCAAAGGGTGGTCAGTTGTGATAAGGTTTGGTTTAGGGTTATGCTTCTTCTTTTTTTCAATATTTTATTTGTAGTTTTGCTTGGTTATTCAATTAGTTTGTTTGTTTATATGATTAGTTGAATATACAAATGTTTTATTATTGTTTGTTTGGTTATTCGATTAGTCAATTATTGTTTGTTCATATTATTTCATCGTTATATTATTTAACGTTCTTTATACTATAGCGTGAATGCGAAAGATTTACTTTTTTTTTGTTCATATATCTATTTATGGAATAAGAAATTTGTTTTATTTTAATTCATATGTTTTAGTTCATATTTCAGTTTATTTTAAATAGTTCTGTGATGATATCTATTATATGGTTGGTTAATTTTTTTACGTGCTTATTATAAATTATATTTGAATGTCTCAATCAATCTATCTATAATAGAAATCTAAGAAAACAAATCATTGAAAATCTGAGATAGATGTCTAAACAAATCTATAAATGTCTGAGATAAATGTCTAAATAAATCAATAAAAATCCATCTGAATTTATAAAACGCCGTAAAAATCCATGACAATTTATCATTTAAAAAATATATTTAAATGTCCTCAAGAATCTTAATTTTATCCTGATTGAAAACACCCTACAAAAAAAATTATAATATATATTCTTGGGAAAGAGGTAACACCGGTTCAGGTTCTATCTAGATGGTTAGACCTGATCAATATCTACTCTAGCAATAAAAAAAAAACATTACATATAAATTACTAAAATGGCTATTAGTAGTGGGTCAAACTCAAGATGAGGAACATGATTAGCCAACTAATTGATTGTCGCTAAAAAAAACATATGATAATGTTTAATTAAAATCATATGCTCTTTCTAGACGACTGATCTGGCAGATCTGATAGATATATATCTGACCTGATAGATGTATATCTACATTCTACTCCAACAATAATAAAAAGAAACATTACATATAATTACTAAATGTTAGTAGTGGGTCAACCTCAAGATGAGGAACATGATTAGTCAACTAATTGATTGTCACTAAAAAAACATATGATACTGTTTAATTAAATCATTAAAGAAAGACTTGTTAAAACATAACATAAAATAAAGAAGAATTTCAAGTGTTGACATAAAAATATGATATTTCCTTGTTCCGATAAGAAATTACCATTTACTACAACTTTATCTTTAAAGAGGAAATGCATATTATATCCCTATTAATTTAATTTTTTATAATCCACATTTTACTAAAAAATTAATAATTTTATCCGTACAATTTTTAAATGAATAATACTAAACATCTCACCTACAATCCCACTTTTTTCATCTCAACACAGGTAGCAGCTGATAGATTACTTGATGAGTGAATACACATTAATTGTAATTTATCTCACTTATCAATGTATTCACTCAACAATTATTATGTATTCACTCATAAAGTGACACATGTGTTAGGATGAAAAAGGTGAGATTATAGGTGGAATGTGTAATATTACTATTTTTTTATTCCTAAACTCCGGTCTCTATTATATATATATATATATATATATATATATATATATATTACGGTGATCGTCATAAATTATAATTTTTTTGACATTATTTAAAATTTATATATATATATATTACGGTGATCGTCATAAATTATAATTTTTTTGACATTATTTAAAATTTTTAAAATTGAATCAAAATATTCGGTGAAAGATTTGATATAGTGTTTTTGCTAAAAAAAAGTGACAAATAAAAAAATAGCACATATAGTGATGTGTTTAAAATATTGATCTACAAGTCACCTTTTTTTTCAAATTGAAGTGTATAAATTATCACTCATATTCCATTATAATTTATTAATTAATATTATAATAATAAATTAATTATTTTTTTCTATAACAATATCATAATAACCCTTAAAATTAATTCGAATTAAAATTTAACATTTTTGTCTACAATTTTTATGTTGAGTGGAATTGATGGTTAAAGAATCCTACATCTTCCGCTTTTGGAGAGAATACATCATATAGAACACTAAGAATACAACATTATTTAAGAATTCCGTATGAGATGGAAGTTAACTTTAACTTGTTCCCTCTAACTAAATTATGTTAGTCAATTTTAATTTTATAGTAGGGGTAAAATTATATTTTACTCATAACCAATATAATAATGACAAATATACGTACAATTTTTTTATACACATGTATACTTTTAAAATTTAAAACAATTTAATTTATTTTAATTAATTACCCTAGTTGCTTCTAACTCTAACATTAGTTGCCTGGAAATCATTTAAATACTTTATCTCTTCTTATGATTTACTGTGATTATACAGAGAATTGAAAGTATGTTTTATGCTTATATTAGCACTTGGAAATAATAAATATATTACTTTGATTAAATATGGAGAAGAGATTATATTGATTTCACAAAAGCACCAGGTCGGTACCCTTCCCCAGTTACTGTAATTATTGGCTTTTGGGGCCGTTCTACACATGTGTAGGTTAGATGAGTCGTTCTGCACGTGTACGACAGATGTTAAGAGTATTGAGTCACTCTGTACGCGTATGACAGAAGTTATTCCCAACTCTGCGTATGCTCGAAGTGATTTGGCGTATGTATTGAAGATATCCCTGGGTATTAGTTTGGTGTATATTGAGATTTTATAAATCATTTTATTCTTGATCAGAAAAGAGTTGTATTAAATGCGATAGTAGATATATTACCTTTAACTACTCAATTTTGATATGTTTATGGAATCATTTGACATGATGCAATGATATTTAATATGTATTACTGATTGCATATTTAAAAAGTTGTTCAGAAATGTTTTTAAAAGTTTTTATTCACTCACTGGGCGTTAGCGCTCATCATTTTATTTCTAAAATATTTTTCCAGGTAACTGCTCGGTTGTGCGAACTCTTCAGTTTTGAAGTGGACAACTCGATGACATCATGAAGCATTAGAATCATGCATTTTGATTATCTCAAATGTTGTACATATCTTGAGATTCATGGTCGGACTGATCGGGTTGGAATGGTCGGTATTTGTATGGTCGGGTTTTGACTGATTGGGTTGGAAATGGTCGGTTTTTGACTGTTCGATTATTTCCAGACAGTTTTATAATGAACAGAAGTATGAAATAAAATACCTGCAGTCATGTACATTTTGTATACTTACATTTTTTTTATGTTAAAAGCAAGTATTTTCTATAGAATTTAAGTCAAAACTTATGTATCATGTTATCAAAAAGTGAAGCTCACAGGACCTCCCTCGTACCCAAGAGAGGGGTCGGGGTGGGTCATGTCATCGCGGGCAGATGTATATACAACTCTGATTTAATTTTTATATTATTATTATTATTATTATTATTATTATTATTATTATTATTATAGATTTGTTTAACTTGATTTTCTTTGCAATCTTATTTTGTCAAAGATCAGGGATGAAATTAGAACATCAACTTAGAGAGTATAAAGCAATGATTTGGAATTATTTGAATTAGAAATTTTGGAAAATTCTTAAATTTGTTGTTGAAAGTTTTATTATGTATATTTCAAATGTAATTACAGAAATTTATAGTCGATTGATTTTTAAGTGTTTTTTTCTTTCTAATATATGTTAGTTCCAACTAGGAATGGTAATGGGTCGGGTTCGGACGGGTTTGGAAAAAATCAAACTCAAACCCACGAAAGAAAATGATATCCAGATTCATCCACAAACCCATACAATGTAGCGAGTTCGGGTTCCTGTAACCCGCGGATTTTAGCAACATCAAAACCCGCTCACGAACCCGTAAACTCTTGAAACTCTTGAAACTCTTGAAACTCTTGAGGATTTATTGTTCCAAAATGACTCACTCCTGTATACATAACTTGGTCCGAGTCAAACCCACTCAGTTGTCGGTAGCAATCCATGTTAGTTTTTTCTTACAGACTTCATAGAAAATGAAAAAAGTAAGAGCAAAAAAAGGCTTTAAAATGTCTAAGAAGAAGAATATATAAAAAAGAAGAAGAGTTTAATTTTGAAGAGAAAAAGAAAAAGAAAATAGTTGCAGAGAAAATAAATGGAGAAGATGGGTTCTAATTTTGAATAGAGAATGTGGGGGTTAAAGATCGAGAAGAAAAGAAAATGAAGACGTAAGATGAAAAGAAAAAGAAAAAGAAAAATAATAATGGAAGATACTTTAAATTTAGAAAAGACAAATAATGAGGTCCAATTGTATTTGATGTAAGATGAAAACGAAATATGAAAGTAATTATTATAATATTATTTGTTAAATAATTATTAAATCATACGGGTTCGTAGGTTCGAGTTTGGTTTTTTCCACACCCGAACCCGAACCCGTGATGGGTTGAGATTTTAAATTCAAACCCGCACACGGGTTCTATTTTCACATACCAAGCCCTCTCCAAGCGGGTTGGGTTCGGGCAGATCCCATGGATTCGAGTTTAATTGGCATCCCTAAGTCCAACCGTATGATTACACATGAAAAAATTTAATATATAATTTCGATAACGATTACGTTATATTTTATTGTGCGCACACATCGTGCGGGCTGCATACTATTTATAATAATATTTTTGAATTTTATTGTATTTATAATGGTGAATTTAATATATAAAAGACAAAATCATTTTGCTCTAATAAGACAAACAAAGTGTACTTATGTACTTTCACAAAAATTGTTTATGTCAATTGTTATATTTGACAATGTTAACATTGGAGAAAGATTAATTTAGGCACTTCTTTAAAGTTAGAGACTAATTTGGCACTTAAAAAAATATGAGAACCAATTTATTCACTTTTTTAAAAGTTGTAAACTACTTGAAATTTTTAAAGAAAGTCCGGGACCTATTTGGTAATCGCTCTAAAATCTATATTCTCAATAATTTATTTGGTAATCGTTCTAAAATCTATATTCTCAATCATTTTTAGGGTGTGTTTGGTATGAATTTTCAATTAGAGCTTGTAAAGTATATTTTTTACTATAGAGTTTTTAATAAAAATAAAAAGTTTTGACTGTATAAATTATAAAAAAAGTATTCACAATATATTTTTTAAAGTAGCTTTTGGTTGTGTAAATTATAAAAAATGTATTGACAATGTATTTATAACAAAAGAATTGTATGATGGAATATCTAAAATTTTTAAAGGAAGATTGAGATAATTCATATATTTTTAAAAAGTTTAAAAAAAAAAGTTTTTGGAAAAACCCAAATTTTAGGGATCTCCTAATAAATATATAATAGCTTTTTATAAAGGATAGTTTAAACAATTCATATGTTAAAAAAGTTGTTTTGATTTTTATCAATTAACAGAAAAAAGTTGTTTTGATTTTTATCAATTAACAGAAAAAAATAATTTCAAACCAACTTCTAATATAAAAAAAGCGCTTTTTGATCTTTCCAAAAATCATATCACATTAATTAAGAGAATGTGCACCTGGCAAGTCGGTGAATGAGTGTTATTATTAAAGACCAATGTGATGGTCACATTAATTCTGGCGAATGAACGTAGCATTTTCTTATAATATATAATAAGAAGACTAGCTCTTCACAAGCTGTCTTGACTTGCTACCTGCATATAGTATATATACACCTCCTGCTAAGCGGTATTGGATATATATCTATCAAAGCAAATTAAACAATCTTTAAGCAACCAAAAATGGTAAACTGTAGGCTAGCTTGTCTTTGTTTTGATATATAGGCATTTTATAAATTTAACTTCTTTTAATTATATTCTGCATGCAGGGAAGTACTCACGACCAGGATCTATCTTCAATTAAGGGAGAGCTATGGGGAGGTCAAGGTGGACGTGACTGGCATTACCGTCCAGTGAATGGGATTGTAGAGATAACAATCGTTTATACAGATGTTATTGATTCGCTCCATTTCAAACATGCCATTGGATATGGCACAAATAAATCTACAGAAAATTTTGGGGGTCATGGTGGGAAGAAACGAACGGTAAGTATTAACCTTTTTATATATACATACAAATTATTAGATGAATGCGGGATGCAATTCTAGTTTATTTTGTAATGTTAACGAAAACGAAATGTTTAAGATACCGTATGTACCAAATCAGACCTATATATATATATAATTCTATTGTTATAATTGGTTTTTTCTTTTCCTACAAATTAAAATTTTGCAGACAATTCTATTCGACTGGCCTAATGAATATTTGACGGAGATAAGCGGAAGCACTGGTACTTTTAACAGAGATGAAGTTATTGGAACTTTATCCTTCACCACAAACCGAAACAATAAGTACGGGCCTTTTGGTTCTGTGAATGATGGCAAACCTTTTGAATTTATTTCTAAGAAAAACGGAGCCATTGTTGGGTTTTTTGGAAGACAAGGCAATTTCATCGATGCTGTAGGGGTCTATTATAAAGGTCCCCCATCACCAATTGTGGCCAAGGTTACGTTATCAATTAATATGTTTTTCCTAATCAAGAAATTAATATTATAACATATATTCATAATGTTGCACGCTAGTACTGATCATATGTTTTTTCATCTAATATATGTACATAGGTTAACAGTGCATTAACAATGGACAAGGACGACATACCACTTGATGTGGGGCCTTGGGGAGGAAACAAAGGTAAGTCATGGAATGGTGGTCGTTTGCAAGGCCGTATCATTGAAATTGATGTGCATGTTAGAAATGGAGTAATTCGTGCAATACAGTATCGATACGAGATCGGCTCACCACTAGTAGTCTCGTCCATCAAGCACGGTGGAGAAGTTGCTGACCGTGCTTCTACTACATATCGAGTAAGATGATATGAAATATTTGAAACCCTTCTCTCTCTCTCTCTCTCTCTCTCTCTCTCTCTCTCTCTCTCTCTCTCATCAAATTATAGATAATTAAAATGTTGCATTAAATAATTTGGAATTTGGACCATTAATTACAGATTATACTGGACAAGGACAACAATTCGCCAGAGGAATTGGTTGGCATCTCAGGATTTTACGGGGCTTTTGATGCAAATTGCTGTGAATATCAAGTGGTGCAATCTATTTCTTTTTATACAAATAAAGGAAAATATGGACCATTTGGAACTGAAATTGGAACATTCTTCAACTCTCCTGTGTGTACTAATGCAAAGGTGGTGGGATTTCATGGAAGAAGTGGTGAATACCTGGACGCAATTGGGGTTCACGTCCAATATTTATCATCATCAACACCTGAACAACCGATCATCGATGGAACTGAGATTGTGGTGTGTGCTAAATTTGCGAGTATAAACGCCATTTGTTTTGGCTTAAATTACTTAAATAAATACTTGCATGCCTGTGTGCTTGGCTGCTTGCTTTGTTATTTTTGTGTCCGACAATCATTTGGTAATGTACATTGAGTGCGTACGTACGTTTTCATATGATCAATAGACAATAATATTTCTATGTTAACTTTTGAGTGTGTATGGAATTGTTGTTGATGATATAAATAAACATTATTTCTATGTTTTAATTATTTATATATGGTTTTTAATCTTCTAAATCTGGATTCTGGACCACACTATCTAAAAATCAGATCAATATATCTTAAGAATTCATTATATTTTAATCAAGTTAAACCCTCATAACACACTAGCTATAATTAAACAGAAATAGAGTTTATATATATATATATATATATATATATATATATATATATAGAGAGAGAGAGAGAGAGAGAGAGAGAGAGAGAGAGAGAGAGAGAGAGAGAGAGAGAGAGTAACTTTCAAGTGGGAAATCTTTTACTTTAATTTTGGTCTACACATTGATAAAATCATATCGATTTGTATGAATTTTGATATTTTTTTGTGTGTGGAGGATAAGATCATTAAAATCTACATAAAAATAATATTTGAGATATTTTTAAACACCAGAGTTATTTTTTTTAGTTTTCCAATATATCTTTCATTTTTTCGATACCTTTATATTTAATAAAATCGGGATAAATAGTTCTTGTACGGATAAATAGTTGTTGAGGATTTGAGTTAAGTTTGGATTTACACCATATAGTTGACACTGTCAAAACAATTTTTACTGAGGCTTTACAAGGCAATTTTGTGGGTTTGATGAGTTGTACATACCTATATATTCGAACACTCATTTCAATAGAAATCAAATTTCAGAACTCCAGAATTGTTAAAATGCAGCTAATAAATTACAAACCACTAGATATCAAATATTTGGAGTTTCAATTTATGTATTGTATGAAGACTCAATCCACAAGGACCGTGATGGAGAATTTCTTGATAATAAAAAGCAATGTATCTGGGACAGCTATTTGAAATCTTAGTGAACCGTAAACAAAATAAAAAGACTTGATTTATTATATCATGGTTTGATTTTAATGAAAAACTACACTAGCTGCAAACCTATCTGAAGAATTTAAAATACAACTGAAACAAAAAGATAAATTAAATGCGCAGGTAATTCTTTTATGGTCCAAAAACTGAGTTGCTAATACTTTACTACTGATAAGAAACTCAAATATAACAACTTAGTGTTCAAACGATTAGGTCTTGTAATTTAACAAAAAAAGAGAATGTCGGTCTTCAACCTGATAAACAAGCAAGGTTCTTGAATTTTCAAGTAAAACTGGTCGATATAAACAACAAAAATTCTAATCCTATTTTCACTCGTCATCCTCGTTATCTCTTGCTTCAGTGAGAGCTATCAACCTTTCGATCAATGATTGAACCATGATAACACTAGATTTCGAGTCCCCCTTCCTATGCTTATTGTCCAATTCTCAGGTAAAATCAAGTGTTTAATGACTTGAGTATGTGTATTTGCAAGATTTTGTATTAGGTGATTAATGTAACCGGTTGAACAACTCTTATAATCCTATAGTCTAATGGTTTTTAATTAAATGCCTTGGTAGTCTCTCATTGAAATACTTGCTCTAATTCCTGTACTTATATTCAAATGAGACCTCAATGAATGTTTATGTGAGGATTAGTTTATCTATGATGTCAAGGGTTAGATGTGGGTTACCATCCCATTTATCCCTTAACTACAAGCTTAATAATTGAGAAAATTTCCATATGCATGACCATGCTATGTGTGATTTAGTTTAGAGTTTTAATTAAAAATTAATTCTAACAATTGCTCATTACATGACCGTGTGTGAATAATAGGAAGGATTAAGTGCTTCTATCAATTGGATTTAAGTGCTTAAATGAGACTAGTGGATTACATTAAGTAGTTTAATTTGGCTGCATTGATTCCCTAGAGTTTCCCTCATATTCATATTTTCATGTGAGTTTTTCTGTCATTTAGTTATTTGATTTTTGCATATTAGAGAATTAGATTACCAATCCAGGACAAGCATTATGCCATTTACTTTTCATGCACTTAGATTAGGATTTAATTAGACTAATTAGTGTTCAACTAGTAGAATCACCGATCCCAGTGAACGAACAAATCTTTTAAATTGATTAAGATTAAAAATACTGCATCAATTTTGGCACCGCTGCCGGGGATCAGCGTAGATTTATTAGTTGAATCTAGTTAGTTTTATTTAGATTGTGTGTGTGTCATTTGTTTTATTAGTATAGTTTTATTTCATTTTAGTTTCTTTTTACTTCGTTGGTATTCTTGTTTTTGGTGTTTTAGGGTCACAGGTGTATGCACGGTCGCCGTTCTCCTGGAAGAAATTTGTTTTCGGTTATCAATAACATAAACCGAGTAGGTCGGCTGGCCAGGCAGTTTGAAGGTATAAACATCTTTGTCAATCTTAAGGATACATCGATTCAAGAGATGGAAGATCAAGAGGGGAATGAGAATGTGGACCTACCGAGGGCACCTACAAATGAGGAAAACCAAGGTGTTATAGCAATAAGGGAATTCAGCCAACCTATGATGGAGCATCAACTGTCACCTATAGTGTTGAGTTCAAGGGACTTCACATTGCCATGCTTCCTCCTTTCAACGGCCATCCGACCGAGGATTGTTTACAATTCATGAATGATTATCATTCTATATTGGATACCTTCCCGATAGGTCGGCTCACCGAAGAACAGTTAAAGATGAGATGTTTTAGGTATTGCCTAAAAGGTAGAGCCAAGGTATGGTTTGGTTCTTTGAGGGTGGGATCTTTAACTCCATAGGATGAGGTGTGCCAAGTTTTTTCAATAGGTTCTTTCCGACCGTGAAGATAAAGGAAATTCGGATCCAAATTACAAGCCTCACCGAGGAAGATGGTGAGCCTTTTCATGAGGCTTGGGGAAGATATAAGTAACTTTAGGAACAAATCCCTCCGTACATGGTGACCGATGAATACAAGGTCTATACTTTCTATGATGGGTTGACAGCCTTTACACAAGCTTCAGTGGACAATGCATGTGGGGGTTTAATCACCAATAAATCGGTCGCTGAAATTTTTGAAATATATGAGACGTTGGCTCTCAACTCCCAACATAGAAGATAAACTTCAAGAAGGGGAGGAAAGCATGGGGTTAGTCAAGACACGGAGATGGAAATACAAATGGCTAGGCTAACCAAACAAGTGGAGGCAATGACAAGAAATATGGGTTAACAACAAGGAAAGGCAAACATGGTGTATGAAGAGGATCATCAAGGTAGAGAGATGGTACTTTATGAGACGTAGGATGTCCAAGCCCTAAATTATCAAAGAGGAAGAAATTATCCATATTCTAACTCATACAATTCGGGATGGCGCAACCACCCCAACTTCTCATGGTCCGACCCAAACAACACTTTGAATAAGCAAGCTCCGAACTACCAAGGACAAGGATCAAGTGGGCAGCAGTGGAACAATTTCGAAAATAGGGAAATGACTTCATTTTATCCTAGGAAGAGTTCTTTGGAGGATTTGGTTACTACCCTTGCTAAGACTTCACAACAGACAGATCAAAACTTGAACAATTTCATTCAAGCAACCGGGCAGATATTCATCAACTTAGAGGCATGCATAAAGAAGTTGGAGACACAGTTAGGGCAAATAACTAACACGATTCATAGGAATGAGCCAGGTAGACTTCCAAGTCAGTCAGAGCAAGCTAAAGCAGTGACAATTTTGAATAGTTCCCGAGTGTTAGAGACCAAAGATTCTAATGGAGAGCCTAAGAGGAAAAAGGCTAAGGATTTAGAGGAAGAAAATGGGGGTAGTACTTTGGTAGAAGAAGAGGAAGTAGTAATAGAGAAGACTTCTTTTTTACATAAGTCACCCAATCCCTACATTCCAGCAGTTCCATTTCTTAGAAGGTTGAAGAAAGTCACTAACTCAGTTGATTGTCTTGCTGTGGGTACTCTCCGGTTAGAAGAATATTCTAAGAATCCAATTAAGTATTTGAATGAAATTCTAGCACTCTTTGAGGATAAGGGTGAATAAGACAGTCATGTCAAAGAAGATTGTAAGGAAGATGCATCCTTAGATACCATTGGGCTTAAGAGTGAACATGTGTACTTAATAAGGGAAGTGGAAACCCTTAAGAAAGAAAGAGATGAAGCAATTAAAAAGACGGAAGATCTTGCAAGGCTAATAAAAGAGCAAGAAGAAAACTATGCCCGAAACACTAAGAAGTTGCAATGGCAAGTGGAGCAAGTGGACAAGGAAATCAATGCCATAAATGAGGATGAGTGGAAAAGAAATTGCCTTAAAGGTAGCAAAATTCAAGGAATGTGACTGCTTAGTAGAGCTTGAAAGAGTCGAACGAACAATTAAAGCCTTGACCAATGACCAAAGCATAGGTGAAGCAACTCCACAACTCCATATCATCGAGAAAGATGCTAACTAGCCAAGGGTAAGAATTAAGAAGACCGGAGGAAGTTCATCATATTTTCCTTACAAATTTCATTTTTGCCACACTAAAGGTCATAAAAAGGCTTAATGTGTTGAATTTATGGAAGTGTGCAAAAAGAGACGGAATATGCCTAAAAGAAGGCCAAGGAAGATTAGACAAGTTTGAGTCTGGAAAGACAAACTTGACAAAGCAAGAGACACTATCGTTGATAGGAAGATTGCTTGGTTGGAAGAGATAGAGCTCCAAGAGTTGTAGTGCTCTTACCATGTCTTACATAGACGTTAAATAGTCCGCTTGGTGGGAGGCAGCCCACCTAGGTATCTTTCCTTTCAAAAACTTTTAATTTTATATAATAATTGTGAATGGTAGTGATTCTACTTCACTCCCAAGTCTAAGTTGATCCACACCTTAGTTTCTAAAATATTAATTGTGTTGATAGCGCAAGGTGTGGAAAAGCATAGGTTTGGGGGTGATTTCCATTTTATTTGCAAGTTTAGTGATTACCAAACTAAAAAATTTCAAGCAAATTCCCTTGATATGTTTATTATTGAGTATGTGTGCAGATTAGGCCCTTAGGACAATTGAAAGGCCTCAAAGAGAAATTTTTCCAGGTATGTCGCGATCATGATGTTGTCATGAACAAACGCGACAATACCACATGACAGCAAAGAGGAGTTACTGTCATCGGAGGTGTCGCTTGTGGGTCGCTTGGTGTGCCAAACGCGACAATCTCCATGACGAAGAGGTGGTGTGTCGCGGTTATGATTTCCGTCATGGAAGACTGTGACAGTTTGACTGCGACAGACACCTGGTATAAAACATCAGTTCATGGTAGGGTAGTCTCTCACCAAAAATTCAAACCTCAATCGCGACAATTCTCCCCCCACTCAACATCAAAGACTTCCAGCCCACATCATCGGTATTTATTTCTCCTTTGCACTTGTTCTAGATCATTGTTAGTTCCAAATTCCCTTTTTTTCCCTCGCTTATATGATTCTAAGTCAGATTTGGAGAAATTGTGAATTTTATTTTTGGGGTGGAAGATTGTTGTGGTGTGATTATTGGGTGAGATTGGTTGAAAATAATGAAAATTCAGGCACATTTGGCCACCACCACCACCACCTCATTATTTGCTTTGAGTTATTCTTGTGTAGCTAGACTTGCCTTATTTTGTTTTACCGCTTTCAGTTATATTTCGTACTTGTTTTAATTACTCTTATTATTTGATTTCTATCGTAGTGGTACTTTTATTTCATTTCTTTTGTTTTATTTTATTTATGTTTAGAATAAGGGTGTGCACTGTATTGTGTTATGGTTGATGATTAATTGCCATTGAGAGCTTTCTATGCCATCTTGATCGAGCTTTTGTTCATTTTATTTTATATTGTTGAATTGTGTTGTTTTGTGGTTTAGGCGCCTTTTCGTCGGGCTCTCATTATCAACATTGGGGACAATGTTGAGTTTAGGTTTGAGGGTGTCGACACCGGTTTCGATCGTTTTGGTTTTATTGAGTCCTAAATTTCATTTTGAGTCAAATTTTTGGTTGAGTCAAACTTTTCAAAAATTGTCGCATTGCCAAAAAATTTGAGCTTCAAGTAGCTTGGGTGTGATGCTTTGAGTGTGTGTTTGTGTGAGTTTATTTATGCATAATGTGCTCGATTGAGCATCTTGTTGTTACTCTATGGTCTTACTTACACTTCATGGGCTTGTCCCATCTTTTTGTGTTCAAGTTGAGGGAACTCGGTGCTTAAACACCGTGTTCTAATAGCGGATACCACCTAGTGAGTTCACAAACACAAGCCTTAAAAAAAAGTGCATTTGAGTGTTATCATTGTTTCATCTTAAACACTTATCTCGTCACGCGCATCATTTGCCATAGGACATCACATTGCATTATATTTGTGTATTGCTTGATGGATACTTACATTCCCTTGATAGATGAAATGGTGGAAATTATTTTAGGCAATGGGTGTGCTTAACTACTCAAATTAGCCTCAACACATTCCTTATCACTATTTGTGTGCTCCCAAGCCAATGTTGATGCCAAACATTTACCTTTCTTTTTGGAACCACATTACACCATATAGCTAAGACCTAAACACATGCCTACCCTCGTTGTCAATCTTGTTAGGATGTGTTGTGTTGTGTTGTGGTAGAAAAGTGGAAAAGCTCTAAATATGAAAAGTTGATGTGTACTTAGGATATTTTAATAAAAGTGTAAGGCAAAAAGACTCAAAAATATAAAAGTGCGAAAATGTGCACTTATGAGCCTTAAGTGTAAAACAAATGGTGAAAGATTCTTGTATGTAATTGTAAAGTACTCACTAGTAGAGTACTCATGTGTGGCACAAGTGTAATGAAAAGTTAAGCCTAGTCACTAGTGTCGAGTGATGCAATTAGAGCTAAATTATTATATGTATCGTGTAGTGTCTTTGCATGATTGGTGACTTTTGAATTCCATTTCCTATTTTTTGTTCACCACATTTCACCCAATGACCCCATTACAACCAAAAGGAAGACCTAAATGATCTACTATGAAATCTAGATTGGGAATGTTTGTTGAAGCATGATCGTCCATGTCCATGGCATTTGATTCATTTCCTAGGCTAGTTCACCAAAAGAATAACGTTTCATTTCTTATTGTATGCAAGTAGTTGATTCTATACATAACTCTATCCTTGCATACTTTACATGAGTGTGAACTTAGGACTCCGAGAGGAAAGAAAAGAGAATGTTCACGTGAGATTTAGAGTCAAAACGAACTATGCTCAAGGTGTGAGAGTGAGTAGTTCTCAACATGAGAGCGCTCTATGTGTGGGTTTCGTGTTGTTCGAGTGTTCCGTGAGTGCCTTCGAGTTGCTTGAGAATGTTTTGCATGTGTGTACTTTCCTTATCCACACCTCCTTGCATCTCACCACCAGTTGAAAATACTGCTTTTGAGTTATTGTTGTTTGAATTTCTTTTGTTCTTATCGAGTCTTCGTGTTGTTTGTTTGTTTGTTTTTGTTGTTGTTTTCTCTTGATTTTGCTCGAAGACGAGCAAAAGGCTAGGTTTTGGGGTGTTGATCGAGCTATGATATCACTAGATTTTGAGTCCTCCTTCCTATGCTTTTTGCCTAATTCTTGGGTAAAATCAAGTGTTTAATTGCTCAAGTAAGTGTATTTGCAGGATTTGTATTAGGGGCATCATATGAGAGTTATGAGTGAAGTTGGTGTTAGGTTTTAGATTATGTTGCCATTAATTCCATATCAAAATGATGTTTACTTGTAATGATTTAGTTGTTTAAGTTCATGATGATTCAAGCTTCAAAGAATGAATAACAACTAGTCAAAGCAAGTACAAAGTCTTCAAAGAGAAAAGATGCTATATGGTTCTACAAAGGTATATTAAGACCTTATCTTTCTCTTATAAGGCTTAGGCACACACATACGATTCATACATTTGTGTCCCTATATAGTTGTGCACCATTATAGGCACACACACAATTCATACATTTGTGTCCCTGCATAGTTGTGCACCATTAAGGCACACACACACAAATCATACATATGTGTCCCTGCATCGTTGTGCACGATTTATAACACATTCGCACACTTGTAGATGAATGCTCATGCATTGATATGAAAATAACATGTTTTGAAAAATGCATGATTGGAGACTATCTCTATGTAGTTTGTATTCTTGTATGAAATATGTTTGTACGTGCATATGTTTGTATAACATGGATATTGAACTTGATTTTAGTCTTAAATCATTCTTGATTGAGTTCCAAACACTTTAATTACTCATACTTTCAATTTCAAGTTCTAAGTCAAAAGATATGATACTTTCCAGTCATGTTGCGTACGTTGTCTTCGTCTTCGTATATTGAGTCAAATTCTTATTTTATGGGTTGAGTATCTTATATGTCCATGTTCGTGGGAGAGTTACAGTTCGTAATCCATAAACGGATTCAAATTCCGAGTTCGGATATCTGAGAACGGTCAAAGAACGTGTGAGGAAAAGAAGTGCAACCAAGCACTCTTTCCCGAGATGGCGTGTGGCCATCTCTGGCCAAAATGCTTGCTGCCCCGAGATACCCACGTGCCATCTCGGGTAGTAAGTGTTCTTGGTGCCTTCTTGTCCCTTTTGGTCATTTCAAATGATACATTTCCCTCTCTTTTATATTTCACTTCCCTCTCACATTTCATTCTAAGAAGAGATTCAAAATTTGAGTGTAGAATTTTCTCTCAAATTTTCTAACTTTCTAAACACCATAACTTATTTATTTGAAGTCTGATCTGAGTGATTCAAAGTTGAGAGTGTTTGTCTATTCATCTTCCATCTTTTCTATGAAGGTTTGAGTTAGTTTTATTGCTGTTTTTGGAGTCTAACCTCACAAAAACGGGACTGCACCAAATCAACTAAGGTATTGATTTTCTCTCAAAGTTTTCTTTTTAAATTTGGTCTATTGCCTTGGGTTTTCTTCTTCAATATATATATATATATATAGATATATATATATATATATAGATATATATATATATATATATATATATATATATATATGTGTGTGTGTGTGTGTGTGTGTGTGTGTGTGTGTGTGTGTGTGTCTTGTGATTATTTTGATTTGAGTTTTGAAATCATTTAATGCTAGATTGAGTTTCAATTGAAATCTCACATGTTGAGTTAGGTTTTGATTTGACCTATGTTTTCTCATGTTTGGGATTGTATTGTGCTAGCTTTAATTCTAGGATTATTTGATGATCTTCAATTGATTGATTTTATGAAAAATAGTCTCTCACATGAACTAGGCTTTCTTTGGCCAAATTCTTCTAATAGTGCATGTGCTTGTGTTCTTGTGAGTTATTCTTGCGCTTAGTTGATTTCATGAATAGATAATACGCTATAGAACTCTTGCTTTAATCTAAATGACTTTGTCACATGATTTTAGCATGTTTTTGGTATATGAGATTTAAACTTGATTATGCATTAATTGATATATCTTATGATTCAAGTTTTTGATCTATGTATGTATCTAGGTTGAAATTAATGTTGAACATATCTTACATGATCTAGATGGATTACACATGTATGATTGTCTAGACTACATTCATTATGTACATTCATGCATATGTCTAATATTTTCCATTGGATGTGTTGATCATAACATTCTATGTTGCGTGCTTGTTTGCGTTTTGCATTCATGATCACCTAGATGCCTTATGAGAAGGAAGTCTTGACAATAGGTGTGAGACCTATGTTGTTGAGCATGAAAGTCTTGGCAAGAGGTGGGAGACCTCGGAATGTCAAGTAAGGAAGTATTACCTAGGGTTGTGAGGATCCAGAAGGGTGATCAAGGAAGTCTTGCCTAGGGTCGTGAGGATACGGAAGGGTGAGCGAGGAAGTCTTGACAAGAGGTGTGAGGCCTCAGAATGTTAAGCAAGAGGATGACATATTCATGAGTAGGATAGGATGGTAGTTTCTAGGTAAAGGGATCACTTGAGAGATTATACTTTTCTTATCTACTAGTGGATTTTGTTTGCCGGCGGTTGCTAACCCGTGAATGTTTCCTCTTCTTATGTCAACTTTTCTCTATCCCTATCTCTCTTATATTTGTATCTGTTATTTGAATACTATGGATAGAACTTTATATGTAAGTGTTGGGGTTTACGCTCTAAAGATGTAATTTGTAAATGAATTTATAAAATAAATAAAATTAAAAGTTCAATTCATTCATGTTGTGTTGTTTATTTTATAACTTGTGCATATATTTAACATCCAAGATTGCCGGATGTAATCTAGAACTGTGTATATAAGTGCCATATACAGATGGATATAGTAAGAGACGTACAATCTAAAGAGTCCATAGATAGCAAATAAAGCTGGGTACTTTATTTGTGGTTAATCTATAGTTGCGGTTCATTCCATAATGTACGATGATTCTATCCTGAATCATTCATATGAGATATGGGAATTGAGGAACCTTGTATGATATGATCATATAGGACTAGGTCATGAGCAATACGAATCTCTCACCAAGATCCGTTTACCGATGAGATTCATATATAACAACTAATGATGGCCATATGTGGGTAATCTTAATCCTGAGTGTCTTATCAACTCCTTCATGTTAGATCGTGGTCTTTAATATACCATGGGTGAGGACGGATGCAGTTCCCGATCAATATGCTCCGTATGTTGAGATTACGGTTTGGCTTGTGGCTAGGAAGGTTTGTACACAATAGTGGAATCCACTCCTTCTTGTGAGAAGTAGATGGTAGTTCCCTTAAGGGTTGATTCGGAGCTTGGACAATATGAGCGCTCTCCTAATTCCGTAAGGAAATAGGATTTATTGTCCATTAGAGAATTAATGGTACTTAAAGGATATATGTAATTAAAGGGGTATAACAGACATTATGACCCATCTCTAATTATGAACTACTGTGGAGGATCACACCATATGTAATAGCTATATCGATGGACACCGAGTTGTATCGGTCTGTGTAAAAGCATCTACAGTTGAGAGAGTGCAGTTTCGGGTTTTTAGTGGAATAACACCAGAGTTAATAATCAATGAATATTAATTAAAGAGTTTAATTAATGATTTCGAGGATTATTTGAGCTCAAAATACTGTGGGTCCATTAGGTCCCCTTGTTAACCCGATCGATTTAGGTAACAAGGGTCACAGTTAATTAATTGGATTGTCCAATTAATTGTGTTACAAAAGTGACACGTGTTTATTCAGGAATTAATTGAATAATGAGACTATTTAATTAATAAATTTTAATAGTTAAATTAATTAATTAATTAGATTATTTAATTATATTGATAATTATAAATTATTAATTAACTATTAATTGGAGGGTGTTAGTTGATATATGGATTTAGGTGAAGATAAAATAATAGGATTATTTTATTTTTGTTAAATCATTTATCTAAGTATTTGAATTTAAGTTTAAATTTAAAATACTTATTATCACTTTTAATGTATTAGATATATTTGAAAAGAATAATTAAAAGATATATATCAATTAATAACACAAGAGATTGCATTGGATACAAATTGGTGTGTGCACATGAAACAATAGTTAAAACAAGAATTTGCATAGGATGCAAATACTTGATACACACATATGATATATATATTTGTGAGCAGAGGCGTGAGATACTGATATTTATGATATTTGTGAGCAGAGGTGTGATACATATATATTTGTGATAAAAGTGACTAGAGGCGTGAAATATATATATTTGAAAGAAAAAAAAAAAGAATACATATATCTTGCTTCGTGTGCAACGAAATAGCGAGATATATATATTTTATATATATATAGTTTCATGCTTTGTGTGTTTTTGAAACACATAGAAGAAAGAGTTTCTTTAATTCTCTCTACATCCTCCATTCAAGTTTCTGAGATCGTGACGCATCCACACGTAGTTACCAGTTCAGGGAGATAGTGAGGAAGATTGAGTGGTTCAGACAGAAGCATATCGAAAAGTGAAGGAGCCTCCAAACGTTCGTACGTTTTTCTTCATCTGATTATATCGATTTCAATTTCTTGTGTTTACATATTGTATGTATTTGTTTCAAAAAATAATTACGATCACAATTTCACTGGTCCCAGATACAAATTATGATTTGTATAAAAAATTTAAAATCTAGTTCCGCTGCGCAACCGGTGAACGGGGTTCCAACAATTGGTATCATAGCCAATTTTATTTTCGAAACAGGAAATTGTTTTCGTTGATCTTGTATGTATGATTGTGTAGGCACGATTTAAATTGACTATATAATGTTTTTGTATGTATATTAATTTTTTTTTAATTTATAAAAACATGATTGATCGTTAATTATATGGTACTGTGGATTTAGGGTTTATGGATTGTATTATTATTATTATTATTATTATTTTGTTTTTTTTTAACAGATATTGTATTGTAAAAAAAATGTAATCTATATTGAAGATCTGGAAAAATCGCGAAGAATGATTCATGAGAAGAATCGGAGTGACCTGAAGAGACTGGAAGATATCTGAAGTTACTAGAAGACCAAGGAATGCCTTGGGAAATTTTTTGTAATTTTAGATTCCAATTTTTTAGGTTAAATAATCCACAGTACTCGATCAATTCATGTATGCTTTATATTATGTGATGATAAAAGCATTGTCATGCATACGTATGTCATTTAGATTAGACGTACATACACAAATATATTTGATATATCATACATGCATCATAGTCTGATATTTTATGTATTTTTTAATGTGATTAAAATGGGCAATATACATAACTGGCTAAGAATAATGAGATTAGTTTTTTTAATGGTTAGAAAACTTGGTAATTCTCATTAATATTAATCTAGATATTAAAGAGTTTAATAAGTTAGATTAATAGGGTCATTTATTGCAATTATGATTAATATGATTAATTACCTAATAATAAATTAACCGAATAAAGTGTTAGAGTTTTAATTGTTAAAACTTGGTAAACACTATCATAATAATCTAACCTTAGTAAATAGTTTACTGAATCTTAGATTGTTCACTAATATATTATATTTTTAATTGTTAAAAATAATTAATAATTTATTAGTTAATTAGAATTTGTTTCTATTTAGTTAATGTGCTAGATAACTTGATTAAATTTAGTCGTTTAATCCTATAGAGTCTAGGTGTATTAACGGTTAATAGAAAACCCTAATTTTAAAATAGTGAATGGGAGAGGGATATATGACATATATATCCCACGGTCTCCATCATTAGTTCAACACCGTGAGATCCAAGTGGGGTCTCGTGACGGCTTTGCTTTCGTCCTCCCTAAGGAGGGTTTCCACAAAGGTCAATACCAATGTTGACTTCCTAACGGATAGGATTTCTGAGGGTATTTCGGGATTGACCAACCCTAAGGAGGCAATTCTTGAGTTAAGCTCGTGAGATTTGAAATGGTGGGTTACACTCACGAAGGTTTTGATTAAGTTTGTTAATTAAAAACCTGACTGAATGAACGATGGTTGAATGATATGGAATAAGAGTTATTCTAGAATATCATTTGATTGAGAATGTCTCGGTCCAACATGCAAAGACTTGACCGACCCTAAGATGGCACTTCTTTGTGGTATGTTGGATTGTCGTGATATAACAACTAGTTTTAGGGTAGTTCTAGTTCGTTAAACATGTTCATGCATCATATTTAAATTTATGTCAAAGCACTCACACTTGTTTTAAATAAATGACTGAATGAATGTTTTATTTATTTCAGCAATAATGTCTTGTGCATTACTTAAAATTCTCGCAAACGACAAATTAACCGGTGATAACTACACTAAGTGGAAACTTAACATTAATGCAATATTGGTCACCAAAGACCTTAAGTTTGTGCTTACGAAGGACTGTCTTCCAGCGCCTGCTGCCAATACCACACGAACTGTTCGTGAGGCATACGAGCGATGGGTCTCATCTGATGAGAAGGCCCGAACATATCTGTTGGCTTCATTGACAGACGTGCTTGTCACAAAGCACGAAGCAATGACTTCAGCATTCAAAATCATGGAGTCGTTGCAAGCTATGTTCGGGCAGCCCTACGAGCAAAAGCGACACGAAGTTGTTCGTTCTGCTATGCTCGCTCGCATGAAGGAATGTACATCAGTTCGGGAACATGTCCTGGGCATGATGTCATACTTCAACACGGCAGAAGTCAATGGCGGGGCCATTGATGAACCCAGTCAAGTGAGCATCATACTGATGACTCTTTCGAAGAGTTTCGATCGGTTTAAGAGTAATTACGAGATAAACAAGTTAAGGTTTAATCTCACACAGTTTCTCAATGAGCTCACTACTTTTGAGTCCTTGACTATGGACAACAAGGGCAAGACCGGTGAGGCAAATGTTACCGAACTATCTTCCTCCAATAATAAGAAGAGGAAGAGGTCTGCTAGGAAGGTGAAAGGTAAGCCCAAACTCAAGAAAGCCTAAAGAAAGAAGAAGTCCAAGAAATGTAAATATGATTTACTTTTTCTCGAGTCATGTTTAGTGGAAGATGATTCTTCACCCTGGATAGTTGATTCAGGGGCCACTAACCATGTTTGTTCTTCTTTACAATGGACTAATTCTTGGACATAGCTAGAGGAGCTAGCCTTCTCAATGTGTATGGGAATTTGATTTCGTTTCTAACTTGTTAGAACAAAAATATTATGTTTTTTTTAATAATAAGTTTGTTATTATTGGAAAGAATGGTCTGAATATTTGTTTAGAAATTAATGAAAACAATTTGTATGTGTTAAGACCGTTAATACATACTACATTGCTCAACACCGAAATGTTTAAGGTTGAAAAACCAAAAACTAAACGACATAATATTTCTCCAAATAATGACACGTATCTCTGGCATCTAAGGCTTGGTCATATCAACCTTGACCGGATAGATAGACTAGTAAAATCAAACTTTTAAGTGAGTTAAAGGTTGGCACCTTACCTGTCTGTGAATCTTGTTTGAAAGGTAAGATGACTAAAAGACCTTTTACTGAAAAAAGGCTTAGAGATAAAGAACCGTTAGAGCTTATACATACAGACGTCTCCGAACCGATGAATGTTAAAGCTATAGGTGGTTATGGGTCTTATGTCACCTTTATAGGTGACTACTCAAGATACGGATATGTTTACCTAATGCAACGGAAGTTGGAAACATTTGAAATGTTCAAAGAATTTCGAGCTGAAGTTGAGAATCAATTAGGTATGACTATCAAGTCACTACGATCAGATCGTGGAGGTGAGTACCTTGACAGAGATTTTAAAGACTTCATGGTCGAGCATGGGATAGTTTCCTAACTCACAACTCCTAGTACACCTCAGCAAAATGGTGTAGTAGAGAGGAGAAATATAACCCTAATGGAGATGGTGAGATCTATGATTAGTTTCTCATCATTACCAAATTTCTTCTGGGGATATGCGTTACAAACAGCGGCATACATTTTGAATGTGGAGTCATTCAAATATGTTCCTAAGACTCCTCTAGAGTTATGGAATGGTCGTAAAGCTAGTTTGTGATATTTTCGCATATGGGGGTGTTCAGCACACTTGCTAAAGAACAGAAGTGGAAAGCTAGATTCCAAGTATATGGTCTGCCTGTTTGTAGGATACTCTAAGGAGACCAGAGGTGGACACTTCTATAGTTCCAAAGATAACAAAGTATTTGTATTGACAAATGTAACTTTTCTTGAGGACAGTTATATTAGTGACCATAAATCTAGTTCTAAGATTGTATTGAATGAGTTGGAGCCTGGTGAGACTAGTGCTTCATCAACAAGAGTTGTTGATCCACAAACATCTGAGAGTCAGATGGTTCCTGATCAGGATACACTACCACCTAGACGTAGTGAGAAGGTTGTGAGACAACCTGAACACTATTTAAGTATAGGTGAGGGACAAGGTGTTGTCTCTACTGACAGTGTGGATGATCCATTGACATTTAAGAATGCAATATAAGATCCTGATAAAGAGGAATGGCTTAAAGCCATAAATCTTAAGATGGATTCCATGTACTCTAACTCAGTTTGGGATCTTGTAGACTTACCTGATAGAGTAAAACCCATAGGGTATAAGTGGATCTACAAGAGAAAGAGAGAAGTAGACGGGAAGGCAGAGACCTTTAAGACAAGGCTAGTGGCTAAGGGTTATACCTAAAAAGAGAGGGTCGATTATGAAGAGACTTTATCGCCAGTAGTCATGTTTTAAGTCTATTAGGATTCTTTTATCCATTGCTGCCTATTTCAATTACAAAATTTGGCAAATGGACGTCAAGATTGCATTCTTGAATGGCAATCTTGATGAGAGCATCTATATGATGCAACCAGGGGGATTCGTGTCTCTAGATCAAGAGCAAAAGGTTTGCAAGCTACAAAGGTCCATCTATATACTTAAGCAAGCATCTATATCTTTGAACATTAGGTTTGATGATGTGATCAAAACCTATGGCTTCGAGCAGAACGTCAATGAGCCTTGTGTCTACAAGCGCATCATTGAAAAGAAAGTAGTTTTCTTGGTCATATACGTAGATGATATCCTACTCATTGGGAATGATGTGGGAGTGTTATCTGATGTAAAGGGCTGGCTGGCTAGCCAATTTCAAATGAAAGATTTGGGAGAGGTGAGTTATGTTCTTGGGATCTAGCTTATAAGGGATTGTAAGAACAAACTCAAAGCACTGTCTCAGGCATCATATATCGACAAGATTCTTGTGTGATTTTTTGATGCAAAACTCCAAGAAAGGTAATTTACCTTCTAGGCATGGAGTTCACTTGTCTAAGGAACAGTGTCCTAAGACACCTCAAGAAGTTGACGATATAAGACGTGTACCCTATGCATCGGCAGTAGGTAGTCTCATGTATGCTATGTTATGCACGAGATCGGACATCTGCTATGCAGTGGGAGTAGTCAGTCGATACCAGTCCAACCCAGGATTGGATCATTGGGTTGCTGTCAAGACAATTCTCAAGTATCTTTGGAGAACGAGGGACTATATGCTAGTGTATTCTGGGCAGGATTTGATCCCGTTAGGATACACGGATTCTGATTTTCAGTCAGACAGAGATTCTAGAAAATCCACGTCTGAATCAATATTCATCCTAGGTGGTGGAGCCATTGTGTGGAGAAGTATCAAGCAATCTTGCATTGCTGACTCCACTATAGAAGCCGAATATGTAGCTACATGTAAAGCTGCTAAAGAGGCTGTTTGGCTCCGTAAGTTCTTGAATGATCTGGAAGTTGTTCCAGACCTGGATAAGCTCATCATACTTTATTGTGATAACAGTGGTACTGTGGCTAATTCCAAAGAACCAAGAATCCACAAGAGAGGGAAGCATATGGAGAGAAAGTATCATCTCATTAGAGAGATAATGTAGAGAGGAGATGTGATTGTCACAAAGATAGCCTCACAAGACAATCATGCTGATTCATTTACAAAGACCTTACCGACTAAAGTGCTTTTGGGTTATCTAGATGGTCTAGGGTTACGAGACATGCCTCATATGCTTTAGTGTAAGTGGGAGATTGTTAGGGTTTATGCCCTAAAGATGTAATTTGTAAATGGATTTATGAAATAAATAAAAGGAAAAGTTCAATTCATTCATGTTGTGTAGTTTATTTTATAACTTGTGCATTTAACATCCAAGATTGCCGGATGTAATCTCGAACTGTGTATATGAGTGTCATATACAGATGGATACAGTAAGAGACGTGTAATTTAAAGAGTCCATAGATAGCAAATAAAGCTGGGTACTTTATTTATGGTTAATCTATAGCTGCGGTTCATTCCGTAATGTTCGATGATTCTATCCTGAATCATTCATATGAGATATGAGAATGGAGGCACTTTGTATGATGTGATCATATAGGACTGGGTCATGATCTATATGAATCTCTCACCAAGATCCGTTTACCGATGAGATTCATATATATATCAACTAATGATGGCTATATGTGGGTGATCTTAATCCTGAGTGTTTTATCGACTCCTTCATGTTAGATCGTGGTCTTTGATATACCATGGGTGAGGTCGGATACAGTTCCTGATCAATATGCTATGTATATTGGGATTGCGGTTTGGCTTGTGGTTGGGAAGATTTGTACACAATAGTGGAATCCACTCATTATTGTTAGAAGTAGATGGTAGTTCCCTTAAGGGTTGATTCGGGCTTGGACAATATGAGTGCTCTCCTAATTCCGTAAGGAAATAGGATTTATTGTCCATTAGAGAATCAATGGTACTTAAAGGATATATGTAATTAGAGGGGTATAACGGACATTATGACCCAGCTCTAATTATAAACTACTGTGGAGGATCACACCATATGTAATAACTATATCAATGGACACCGAGTTGTATCGGTCTGTGTAAAAGCGTCTACAGTTGAGAGAGTGCAGCTTCAGGTTTTTAGTGGAATAACACCGGAGTCAATAATCAAAGAATATTAATTAAAGAGTTTAATTAATGATTCTGAGGATTATTTGAGCTCAAAATATTGTGGGTCCATTAAGTCCCCTTGCTAACTCGATCGATTTAGGTAACAAGAGTCACGGTTAATTAATTGGATTTTCCAATTAATTGTGTTACAAAAGTGACACGTGTTTATTCGGGAATTAATTGAATAATAAGATTATTTAATTAATGAATTTTAATAGTTAAATTAATTAAATAATTAGATTATTTAATTATATTGATAATTATGAATTATTAATTAACTATTAATTGGAGGGTGTTAGTTGATATATGGATTTAGGTGAAGATAAAATAATAGGATTATTTTATTTTTACTAAATCATTTATCTAAGTATTTGAATTTAAGTTTAAATTTAAAATACTTATTATCACTTTTAATATATTAGATATATTTGAAAAGGATAATTAAAAGGTATATATCAATTAATAACACAAGAGATTGCATTGGATGTAAATTGGTGTGTACACATGAAACAATAGTTAAAACAAGAATTTGCATAGGATGCAAATACTTGATACACACATTTGATACATACATATATATATATATATATATATATATATATATATATATATATATATGTATCAAATGTGTGTATCAAGTATTTGCATCCTATGCAAATTCTTGTTTTAACTATTGTTTCATGTGTACACACCAATTTACATCCAATGCAATCTCTTGTGTTATTAATTGATATATACCTTTTAATTATCCTTTTCAAATATATCTAATTTATTAAAAGTGATAATAAGTATTTTAAATATATATATATATTTGTGAGCAGAGGCGTGAGATACTGATATTTGTTATATTTGTGAGCAGAGGTGTGATACATATATATTTGTGAGCAGAGGTGTGATACATATATATATATATATATATATATATATATATATATATATATATATTATTTCATGCTTTGTGTGTTTTTGAAACACATAGAAGAAAGAGTTTTTTCAATTCTCTCTACATCCTCCATTCAAGTTTTTGAATCGTGGCGCGCCCACACGCAGTTACCAGTTCCGGGAGGTAGCGAGGAAGATCGAGTGGTTCAGACATGAGCATATCTAAAAGTGAAGGAGCCTCCAAACGTTGGTAAGTTTTTCTTCTTCTGATTATATCAATTTCAATTTCCTGTGTTTACATATTGTATGTATTAGTTTCAAAAATAATTACGATCCCAAGTTCACTGGTCCCAGATACAGATTATGATATGTATAAAAATTTTAAAACATAGTTCCGCTGCGTAACCGGTGAACGGGGTTCCAACAGTAAGTTGACTTCCTTACTATAAAATTGTTGGTTTATGCTTTATGTATGTTTATGTGTATCACATTTTATATGCTTATATAAATATATATATATATATATATATATATATATATATATATATATATATATTGATTAGTTAGCTTCAATTAATATATATATATATATATTGTGATACAAGCAATTTAGAGGACAAACATTTGTTTGTTTCAAGAGAGTCGAAAAAGCAGTCTAACTTATTCAACCCCATCCCCCCCCCCCCCCCCCCCCCTTCCAGGTTAGCCTTGAGCATTTAACCGTGTTTGTATTTTGTCAGTTGGGACCCAAAAGAGCTGGAAATGGGAAACTTGGACAAAAAGACACAAGATGTCACGGTCATGGTGTGTCGTCATGGGAGACCGCGACACATTATGCGACATCAACTTTTCTAATCAGTGTCGCTTGTGGTGTCGTCATGGGAGACCGCGACACATCTAACGACAATAATTTTTCTAACCAGTGTCGTTCATGATGTCATCATGGACAACCGTGATATAGAGGGAAGCGACAGTTCACCAGAACGTGTTTCTAGGTTGATTCCTAACCTATTTTTGGACCCATATAAAGACCCATCTTAGCTTTTGGTGAGGGAACATGAGCCACATGAACTTTTGGACACCTTTACCCTTCCATCACCATTTATAGACACTTTCATTCCTCCATCCATCTTGGAACCTTGGAAAGCAAGAAGAGGAAGCTTACAAATTACGGAACTTCAAATGACCAACTTGGGTTTCTTCTTTAACTCTTCTTTATTTTATTTCTTTTCCTTGATGTGTAACTAATCTCTAAGTTAAGGGATTACTGTAACCGGTTGAACAACTCTTGTAATCCTATAGTCTAATGGTTTTTAATTAAATGCCTTGGCAGTCTCTCTTATAGAAATACTTGCTCTAATTCCTCTACTTATATTCAAATGAGACCTCAATGAATGTTTGTGTGAGGATTAGTTTATCTATAATTTCGAGGGTTAGATGTGGGTGATCATCCCATTTATTCCTTAACTATAAGCTTAATAATTGAGAAAATTTTCATATGCATGACCATGCTATGTGTGATTTGGTTTAAAGTTTTAATTAAAAATTAATTCTAACAATTGCTCATTTGATGACCTTGTGTGAGTAATATGAAGGATTTAGTGTTTCATGAAACAAACCATATCAATTGGATTTAAGTGCTTAAATGAGACTTGTGGATTACATTGAGTAGTTTAATTAGGTTGCATTGATTCCCTAGCGTTTCCCTCATATTCATATTTTCGTGTGAGCTTTTGTGTCATTTAGTTATTTGATTTTTGCATATTAGCGAATTATATTACCAATCCAATCAAGCATTATGCCATTTACTTTTCATACACTTAGATTAGGATTTAATTAAACTAATTAGTGTTCAACTAGTAGAATCACCGATCCCAGAGAACGAATAAATCTTTTCAATTGATTAAGATTAAAAATATTGCATCAATCAAACTAGCTTTATTTTGCTCCTGGCTCAAATCTTTGAAGGCTGGTCAATTTAGAAACACACTCAGCTATAACTCGATCTTGTACATGTACTATCAGCTTTAGCTTTATGAGTCTTTTAAACTTTTGGAGCAAATCCAAAATCTCTTCGTCAACGTGTAGTCCCCAAACAGTATGCAATTGGCAAACGAATCTTTTTCGGAAAACAAATAACAAGAACAGTTCATATTCAATTACAGATGTCTCAGCCTCTTTGCCTCCCAGATACAAATTTCTCTTATGTTAGTGTGCCTCACATCTAAAGTCTCCAATCTAAGAATTTGATTAAAACATAATCTAACATGCGTAGGTACAAAATTAATTCAAAAGTTTAACCTAAACATGTTTCTATAACATGCTTAATAAATACATATTACTAACCCATATCAATTCAAGAGAAAATTGAGATATATAGGAGAAAGCAAAAGCATACCTGAATCCATTGCCGGATGTCTGTGGACGGGTTGAGATCTTTCAAATTATCACGATCCTTGGGACACAAAAGTGTTCTTTCTTTTCCTGGTGATAGGGATACTGAAAAGCAAAAGTGATCATGTAATTTTAAGACCATAACCCTAAATATAATAATCAGATTATTACATGTTTTGCTATTTCTAATTTGGTCTCTCATCAAATTAGAAATAGCACTCTGGTATCTATACATTAATTCCATAACAATTATACCCTTAAGCCTTAAAACTTTAATCTTAATTAGACAACTTTAATTTAGGCTTAACCAAAGATAACATTACTCATTTAATATTTACATGTGTGGCCACACATGATGGAATTTTTCAACAATCTCCCACTAGTTCACATATGTAACTTTACAAATGTGTATGACTTTATAAGTTCCAAAATTTTGCTATCACTATTTTAGGTATATCTGAACAATTTCATCCATTGATTATGCCGATATAGGATCAAAGCAGTTTTCATCACATTTAGCATGACTAAACCTATCAATGGTCACGTATACCAACATAACCAAATGACATAGATCAATCATGGATGTGGAGTATAGAAATTACATGCAATGTGATCTATATATGTTTATTTCCTACTGGTCCTACTTTATTTTTTAGTCAGATCAGTACTTAACACAATGTAACATAGTGAAATGAACTGAATACTTTATTTTATTAGTTGTCTTAGATTGATGATGATTCAAGCTTCAAAGAAGATTTGACAACTTATCAAGCAAGATTAAGTCTTCAAAGAGAAGTGAGATTCATTGCTCAATAGAGGTATATTTAGGCCTCATTTCTGTTACAAGGTCTAGGCACACACACACATTGCATCCATATGTATCACAGCATCGATTTTACTCAATTTGTATAACACATTCACACACTTTATATTGAATGCTCATGCATTAGACTTAAATTGACTACATTTGTAAATTGCATGTTCTAAGACTATATTTAGGATATGGCATTCTTGTGTGTTCATGTGTTTGTTTGTCTTTGTTTTATGGACTTTAGGCTTGAATTTGATCTTATATATTATTTCTTATTAAGTTCTGGTCATTTCAACGACTCATTCATTAGATTTCAAGTTTCGAGTAAGAAGTTACGAAACTTTCTGGTCAATTACCATGTATTATCTTCGTCTTCATGTATCGAGTCGAATTCATAATTTCTGGTCTAAGTTTTATAGTCATCCATGTATACGAGAGAGTCCCGGTTTGTAATCCAAAAATTGATTTGAATTCAGAGTTTGGAGGTCGGATAACGATAAAAGAACGCAAAGGTGCATGAGGGAGGAAGCAAGTGGCCAAAGGCCACTTGCCACCCATCCCCGAGGAGACGTGTGGCCATCTCGGGGAGTAGGGCTTCCTACCCCTAAGATGGCCACGCGCCTCCTCGGGGATGTGAGTTTGCACATGGCCATTGGCCCTCCAAATTTCCTCCCCCTCCCTCTTATTTATAAACATTTTCCCTCTCTCATTTGATTTAAGAAGAAAAATTGAAAAATCAAGTGTGCATAACTTTTCGCTCAAACTTTCTCATCTTCCAAATAGCATAACTTTCTCATTTCAACTCTGATTCAAGTGATTCAAATTAGAGATTGTTCGTCTATCAATTCTCTAACATCTTCATGCAGGTTTGGGATCAATCAGGATTTTCTGGAGGTTCTTTATCAAAAAACGGGACTGCACATTTTTCAAAAAACGGGACTGCACATTTTTCTTAAGGTATTGAAAATTTTCTTGAGTTTTGTTCTTCAAAGTTTTCAATTAAGTTGGGTTTCTTCTTCTATATATGTATATTTATTGTGTATACTTTGATTAGAGTTTTAGACTTTATTAAAGCTAGATTGAACATGATTAGATTCTCTCATGTTCAGTTAGATTTTTATAAAATCTATGTTTTCACATGTTTAGGAGTTATGTTATGCTAGCTTTTGATTTAGGACTATTTGTGCTTCATATTGATTGATTTTTTATATTAAATAGTCTTTACATGTGCTAGGTTGTTTTAATTGAACATATATTGGATTAGCACATCTGATTGTGTATTTAGAGCTATTTTGACTTTGATTGAATATTGTGAGAAAAATATGCTCTAGATATTTTCTAGAACTTTGATTGATCATATTTCATAAATCTAGCATGTTTTTGTTTAAAATCTTGAATGTGTGCTTAGTGTATATGCCTTGATTCAAGTTTTAGTTACATGAATAATTCTAGGAAACAATAAAACCCATTTAGGCCTCAAACGGATTCTTTAAATCTTTAATGATGAATTCTTCTTCATCTTCAATCTTCGATGTGCAAAGATGAATGTTGATGTGTTGTGATGGAGTGGTGGTGGACGGCTCCCGTCTCTTAAACAACTGATAATTAAGTATATATATGTTCTATTTTAAAATAGGGTTCAGAATTCCCAAGTCAACAAGGAATACACACGACCGCTCCCTAGACTGCGGCACGGACAGCTTGTCCAGACCATGGTGGATGAAGTGATGTGCTCTCTGTGAAGTTCCGCAGTGTAGACCGCTCTGGAGGCACGACCTTGACAACGGTACAGACCGCGGTTATTGAAGATGACACGGCTGTGATTCTCCACTCCTTAGACCGCGGTGGAGGCATTGCTTGGGCAGCGACCTTCGCAGCGGTAATGGACAAAAATGCTCCTTTTTGCTTCAAATCTTCCAAACACAACATTAACGTCCAATGTCCTCTGAAACATGCTCAATCACACAAATAAAATACCTAAAAATACTCAAGACATAAGCAATTGATAAGCGGAAAAGGGATTAAAACATATACAAATAATGACCGATCAAATACCCCCAAACTTATCTTTTGCTAGTCCTCAAGCAAAACTAAGAAAAATAAAAACTAAACCTAGAAATAAAATCCTAACTAAATAAGCTACTTTCATAAGGAACACGATAGTATTGAGCGTATGCTACAAGCCTTATAAGAAAAATACCAATCATCTAAAATGCATTTGAACTGTGCCCAAATCGAAACAATACATGCAAAAGTCAATAAGTAAAGACTAAAGTTAAGTCACAAAAACTTGATGGCATTGCTCAATTTTTTTTAACGAAAAGCCCATTCTCAAGATGTTCAAGTTTCAAAGTCACATTCGCTAAACACCATAGATGTAATTCGTCTTGACTCTAATTCTCACAGGATGTCACTCATTAATTTCACACAGAACCTAGGCAAATACTCTCAACAAACATATGCGAATGGAGTTTATGCACAAGAAATTTCAAGATATAATTGCATATGAATATATAATAGAACGAACGCTTGATTTTATGCTAAAGATCTCACGAAAGAATTAAGCAATATGAAAAAGATAGACACATTATTCATTTTTACTTTCATAGTAAGGATAACCAGTAGATCAGTTAGACTTTAATCAAGGTTGTAATGGGGCCATGGGTGAAGGTCAAGAAAGAATGAGAAATTAGGGATTCGAAAACGTAGGAATATACCATGAGAGTCTTCAATAACTTTACAGCTTGTACATGTCTCTTGATCCTCATCACAAATGAGATAATCATCTCTTTCCACTGTCCTTTTTTAAAAAAAAAATCACCATTCTCTTCATGTCAAAACTCCCTTTTTGAGTATATACAACTTTGCGATCTACTTTACTTCAATGTACTCATTAAACTCTACTTTCTGATTCTCATAATAATAAATTTAATTTTTTATTATTTTTTTTAATTTTATTTTTTTAATGAATGAGAATCAGAGGATTACATGTACATGGAAATCATAATTTATCAAACTTACTTTTTGGATTGAATGCAGCTCTTGTCCTTCATTGGCCTCTGATCGAAATATACATAAATCACGTGCAAAAATATATCATCTTCTTCACATTCTCAATGTATGATCCCAAGCTATAAGGTATGGCTAAATTATAGCTCATTAGGGTTAAGTTAATGTGGGTGATGAAAGAAAAAGGCTTATAGTGTTTGGTTTCAAAATTAACTATGGAACACACACATAAAGGTATGAAATATTTACAGTCTTTTAAGTAGTTCAAGCACACATAGTCTAATCATCACTTTTACTGATTCGACTTACTCGAGATCAAAATAAACATGTGACTTCTTTTAATGATGAAAGTTCTATAATGCTCAATGTATACCCTATAGAGATCAAATCTAAATGCTAAGAACCTAATGAGTGTTTAGGAGTAGAAACAAAAGAACCCTCTATAATTAAATTTATGTACGCTTTTTGGCTTGGTAAACTCACAAGGGTAGTCTCCACTATTAATCATGGCAATTCAACTAAACTTCCTATCCACCATCACATCAAGAGTATGTTATAAAATTTTGAAAAATGCAATGCACTACTCTAAGTGGCAAGAAGTTAGTGTAAACTCAGTGATTAATGCATATTATCTCTAAGACACAGATCAAAACATAATATCATGGATCACATCACCCCCAAACCTAAACTAAACATTGTCCCCAATGGTGACAAGCGAGAAAAGAAAGGAACGGAAAAAGAATTAAAGAAAAATATTGCTAAATTCTAAATTCAAGTTAAATCCAAAAACAAAAGAAAGCTAATTGAGAGTCAAACAAAATAAATACGACAAATATTCAAAAAGAAAACTAAAACAAGAAATAGAAAGAAAGAAAGATGCATATCCTTTAAAGTCCTCTGTCCTCATCTGAAATATGCAGAATCTCTGTCCCCTGATCAGAATCACGGTCATGATGTTGCGACTCCATAGGGTATCCCAATCCAAAACTAGGTGGATCGTACCAGAAGCTGCCTCATGCCTGAAACTTAGGTGGGGGAACTGGAGGCTGGAAACACACACCTCCATCATCAGCCACAGAAAACTGGCTAACCATAGTGCGCAGCTCAGTGATGCTCTCTTCAACAGTGTCAAAGCGCGTGCTCATCCGCTCCTCCAATCCTCTAAACTGACTGTCCATATGCTCTCGTATTGCCTGAAACAAAGAATCAAAATATGCATTTCCCGGTTGAGTAGCCTCTGGTTGAGCAGTTGGCGGAACATCTGTATGATCATCAAGAATAGGATCGGCAACCTCCATCTGTAACTGTGTCTCTCTCTCCTAGCGGTGATGTTGTCGTTCTCCATACTGTCCTATCGTAGGTACCCCCCGATCGTGACAGAGCTTGTTCCATACTGTTAGTAGTAACATACTAGGTGCATGCTTCTCCAATCTGGCATCCACCTCAATACCCGTTATCCTATAAAAAGCTGTAATTAAACAGGGGAATACCATAGATGACCCATCTTCACAACCACTGTTGTAGATTGCCTTAAAAATCTCTCGACCAATATTAATTGATCGGTCAGTCACCAATCGATGTAATAAACGGGCGGGCTCAAAGAAAAGCTCGGTACGATGCTGTGTCGGTCTCAAGGAGTATGAGATAAAGATGTTCCAAAATACAGCGTCCACTCTCAAATCCCTCTGATATAGACGAACCATCTGGTTCCATTCTGCCCTGCCATCCATCCTAAGTACTTTTACCAACCTTTCCAAGTACTGATCAATATCATCGATTTATTCCACTATTACTATTGACTCGCACCTCCGGAGTTACGAAATACTGGTTAATTGCATCTGGCGAAATATGAACCTCAACTCCTTGGACCAGAACTGCCGCTCCATTGAGAAATCTTTCCGGAATCATACTGGCATAAAATTCGGCCACGATACTCTTATTTGGTTTCGGGGGCCTCTGAACAAATCCTTCCCATCGACGGGTAGCTACAATCTCTGGCACAGGAGTTTTCCCAAAACTGGGCACCTCAATGCCCTTCTCCACAATCCAAGGTCTCCTTTGGAACTTCGACACTCGATCTCTAAAATCCTTATTCTGAGCTAGTTGTGAAGAAGTGACCCATTTTCCTCTAGAAGTGATGCTAACCCGAGGCCTTTTACCCAAATTTGTTCTCGCCATCTGCACACACAACACCAACAAACAATCAAAACTAAGCAGAAATTATATGAATTTCGACAGCAATTCAGCTTAAATATAGACCCAAATTTTCAAATCATCACTTTATTCTCATATCATTCATTCCACAAGCATTCCATAATCACAAGAATTTGATTCAACACAAAGACAACATATTAAGCACACATTTAGACAAAAATCAAAATTTTCTTCTAATAAATCAAAATTCAAAATTCCAAACATAACCAAATAGAGATTTCGTCCACTAAACTTAATCATGTAAAATTTATCAATAAAAACAAAGCCCACTAGCCAAGAATGCATAAAATCCATGTAAAAGCACTTAATCACCATAAACTATTCTTGAGAACACATACCATAAACTTAGATCAAATTATGCCTAAAACTAAAATAAATACTTGAGAAAAATAAAAGAGAGACATACCTTTGATCCTTGAAGAAGATGAGTAAAGATTGGAAAGAAATTTAGTATAGAAAAATTTAAAACGAAACAAGAAAAGAAGTGGAGGGAGAGAAGAGAAGTGTGCACAGCAAAGAAGAAATAAGGGAAAAAGAAAAATAGCCCAGGCAACGGACTTATATAGGTGCTCAAATTTGTGCCCTACCGTGGTTTGGGCACATACCTGGAAGAAGGTATGGGTCGCGGTTATGCCTTATTTTGCTTACCTGAAGCTATGAAACACACCGTTTAACTTAAAGTACCGCGATGTAAACCGCGGTATATGCATTGCATCTCAAGCGGTCTGGACCACGGTGTTTCACAGAGGATCATCGTTTTGCATGCCGCGGTGCAGACACCATGTATGCGGAGCGGTCTACGCAGCGAGAAATTCCAGTGGGTACCTGCTTGCTGGGCCGCGGTGGAGGCATACGCCTCAGGAGCGGCCTACACCGTGCAAATTGGCAGAGCATTCATGCTTTCTATGCCGCGATCTAGACATATGCCTTGAGAACGGTCTGGACAGCGGTGCTTGAACGAAATTGTTCCCAAACTTCATCTGCACAGTTCAAATATGTACAAATTAGAAGCACATGTTCTTCTCATTCAAAACCACAAGATACCCCCAAACCTGAATTAAACAATAACCCTGAATTAGGCACAAGATTAAAAATTTGACAATATTTAATTTTGAATATAAAGGTTCTTGTGACACACTAATTATGACTCGAAAATAAAGAAAAAAAAATCAAAATCAAAACAAAAACAAACGAATTAAACCTGGGTGGGTTGCCTCCCACCAAACGCTTTATTTAACATCTAGGCGAGACGGAGTAGAGCGCTACGGCTCTATGAGCTTAATCGATCCAATTTTCCTTGATTCAGAGATGCACAAATATGGTTTCATCCTTTGTCCATTTACCTTGAATCTACCGCCATTCTGAAGATTCTCAATTTCTATGGCTCCGTGAGGAAAAACTTCTATAACCTTAAATGGACCTGACCACTTTGATTTCAGATTTCCTGGAAATAGCCTTAAACACGATTGATACAATAGGACTAACATTCCTGGATGGAATTCTTTCCGGAGAATCTTCTAGTCATGTAAATTCTTAGTCATTTCCTTGTATATTTTTGTATTCTCATAGGCGTCATTCCGAAGTTCTTCAAGCTCACTTATTTGTAAGCGCCTTTCTTCTCCAGCCTTACATAAGTCAAAATTCAATTTCCTCAAGGCCCAATAAGCATTGTGTTCCAATTCCACCGGCAAATGACATGTTTTTCCAAAGACGATCCTGAAAGGACTCATTCTAATCGGAGTTTTGTAAGCAGTTTTGTATGCCCACAAGGCATCATTAAGCTTAAGTGACCAATCCTTTCGATTTGGTTGCACTATTTTTTCTAAGATCTGCTTAATATGTCTATTACTTACTTCCATCTGCCCTGATGTTTGAGGATGATTTGGGGTTGCCACCTTATGTTTGACACTATATTTCTTCATTAAAGAGGTAAAGACCTTGTTACAAAAGTGGCTTCCACTGTCATTTATTATTGCCCGAGGAGTCCCAAATCTGTTGAAGATATTCTCTTTGATAAACCTAACCACTACCTGGCTATCATTTGTCTTAGTTGCAACTGCTTCGATCCATTTCAACATATAATCCATAGCCACCAATATATAATTGTACGCATATAAGGATGGGAAAGGTCCCATAAAATCAATTCCCCATACGTAGAATATTTCCATTACCTGTTGGCTTGACAATGGCATCTCATCCCTTTTTCCAATGTTCCCCGTTCTCTAGCACCTATCACAAGAGATACAAAAATTATAAGCATCTTTAAATAATGAAGTCCAGAAGAAACCTGATTGAAGAATTTTGAGAGCGGTCTTTTTGGCACTAAAGTGCCCTCCACAATGAAGATTGTGGCAAACTTTCAACACATCCTGCTGTTCTTCCTCTGGAACACATCTCCGAATGATTTGATCGGTGCCAAATTTGAACAAGTACGGTTCATCCCAGAAATAATGCCTTGTGTTGGAGAGAAATCTTTTCTTTGCTTGTGGGTTCATATTGGATGGTACAATTCCATTTGCAAGGTAATTCACAATATCTGCATACCATGGATCCTTGCCACCTACTGCCAATAGTTGTTCATCTGGAAAATTCTCATTTATTGGTATGGTCTGAGCTTGTTCTTCTCATCCTTCATTGTCCACCAGTCGAGATAGATGATCCGCCGCCACCACATTTTCGCTGCCCTTTTTGTCCCTGATTTCCAAATCAAATTCTTGTGACAAAAGGATCCACCAGAGTAATCTCGGTTTTGCTTCCTTTTTGGTTAGCAAATATTTTAAAGAAGCATGATCAGAATAAACAATGACCTTAGATCCTATCAAATATGACCGAAACTTATCTAAGAATTAAATTATCAAGGCAATGGTCAAAAGAATTACCAAAAATAGAAAAATCATCCATAAATACCTCAATAAATTTCTCTAGCATATCGGAGAAGATTGACATCATACATCTCTGGAAGGTAGCAAGAGCATTGCACAACCCGAAAGGCATTCTTTGGTATGCAAAAGTGCCGAAGGGGCAAGTGAACGTTGTCTTTTCTTGGTCCTCTAGAGCGATGGCAATCTGATTATACCCTGAAAATCCATCTAGGAAGCAATAATAAGCATGCCCTACCAAACGCTCGAGCATCTGATCAATGAACGGTAAAGGAAAATGATCCTTTTTGGTTGCCGTGTTAAGCTTGCGATAATCTATGCACACTCTCCATCCTGTTGTCTTTCTTGTAGGGATCAACTCATTATTTTCAATAGCTACCACAGTGATTCCTGAATTTTTTAGAACAACATGTATTGGACTCACCCACTTACTGTCGGATATTGGGTATATGATACCCACCTTAAGAAGCTTTAGGACTTCTTCTCGAACAACTTCTTTCAAGTTTGGATTTAGCCTTCGTTGAGCTTCTCTTGAAGGCTTTGCCTCTTCCTCCAACAATATCTTGTGCATACAAATGGTAGGGCTTATTCCCTTAATATCCGCTATAAACCATCCAATGGCGGCTTTATATTTCTTGAGCACCTTTATTAGTTTTTCCTCTTTCTCTTCATCTAAGTCTGAAGCTATAATTATCGGGAGCGTCTCATCCTCTCCTAGGAAGGCATATTTGAGAGTAGACGGGAGTTGTTTGAATTCTAATGTGGGGGGAGAGTTTATAGATGGAATTAGAGACTTGTTGGTCTCATCTTGAATTACCTCATCTAATTCTTCAATTTTCAACTCTTCTTCTAAGTCCTCTCCTTGTTGAATTTCTTCATCATCCTTAAAGACATCATTCACCCAATCAAGTAACTCATCTAGGCTTTCATCTGCTAGCTCTTCTTGAATTGCAGAATTAACTACCTCCACCGAGCAACAATCAGCCGAATAGAGCAACAATCAGCCGAATAGCAATCATCGGCTGCCTCAGGTAGTTTTAATGATTCAAAAACCTTAAATTCCACAGTCTCATCTAATATTGTCATTGTAAGCTTTTCATTCTGTATGTCAATGAAGGTTTTTACAGTCGCCATGAAAGGTTTTCCCAGTAGTATTGGTTTGATGCCTCTTTCCTTGGCACCCTCTTCCATGTCAAGTACTACAAAATCTGCAGGAATAATAAGATTATTTACCTGAACCAACACATCTTCAATATATCCTCTTGGGTATCTAGTTGATCCATCAGCTAACAAAAGTGACATGCTTGTCTTCTTTAGATCATTCAATCCCAATTGCTCATAGATGTCATATGGCATCAAATTGATGTTGGTTCCAAGATCTAACATTGTTATTTCTAGGGTAGTACCTCCAATAGTAATGTTGATGCAGAAACTTCCAGGATCTTGGAGTTTTGGTGGCATTGAATTTTGAAGGACTACATTAGCACTTCCGGTTATCAACTCCTGATGATATTCAAAAAACCTTGGCTTGTAAGTGTGGAGATTTTTGAAAAATTTTGCATAAGCGGGCATCTTCTGGATCATCTCCAATAAAGGCAAATTGACATTAACTTTTGATAGAATTTCATATGTCTTTGTATGACTTCTCTAACTTGCTCTTTTGCAATCTTCCTAGGAATAGAACTGGAGGAATATATGGATTATGAGACTTGTGTAGAAGTGGTAATTTGTTGGATTTTTCCATTTCTTCTTCTTTCTCTTTTTCTGGTGACATATTTTCTCCTGGAGGACCTGAAACATTAGAAAATTCATTAGAAAGTTCAGCAGGTCTATTATTTACCAGCTCCTTACCATTCTGGAGAACTGTCATAGCCTTTGCTTGCTCAGTATGGCTTGGAAATCTTTCTGGTTCATTCTTTTGATTAGCTTCAGCTAGTTGCCCTATTTGTGTTTCTATCTTTCTTAATGAAGCATTAAAATTCTGCATTCTCACATCAGAGTCTTGGAATCTCTTATCTTGCTGATTCATCCTCTAGTCTATAGTTTGTATAAATTACTTCATTGTATCTTTCAATGATAGATTTATGGGTTGAGATACAGGATTTTGCTGGGTACCAGCATTATACTGTCTCTAGCCATAATTGTTGTTATTTTCCAGTGATTTTCGGTGCCTTGATTATCTCTCCAAGAGAAGTTGGATGATTTCTCCACCCTGGATTGTATGTGTTTGAAAAAGGATCATTCCAAGGTCAAGAGTTGAAATTGTTCATAGCTTGTACTTCTTCCTCATCATTAGGTCCAGGACCTCTTGCTTGAAAAACTTATGCACCATACCCTGGTTGCTCATATCCCTTGCGTTGTTCTTCTCTCATTTGTCTAACATGATTGACAAGTGCTTCCATAGTTTTCTGCATTTGCGACATTTGCATTGAGTTTCCGGCACTCGTATCTAATTCATAAACTCCCTTCTTTCTCATAGAGTTCTTCTCTCGGGAATTTCTAGCAAGTTTTTCGAAGATAGTTTGCAATTCTTCTGGAGTCTTGTCAGTCATGGATCCTCCACATGCATTATTCACTGAGATAGTTAAAATGTCATTTAGTCCATCATAAAACCATTGCCAGAGTTGGTGCATTTGATATCCGTGCTGAGGACAATCAAATAGAAGCTTCTTGTAACGCTCTCATGCATCATAGAATGACTCTTGATCCCCTTGAAAGAAATTTGTAATCTTAGACCTGATCTCACTAGTCTTCTGAGGAGAATAAAATTGATCAGTAAGTCTATCTACTACATCTTCCCTTGTTGTCAGTGAAGTTGGAGGCAAAGTCAAAAGCCATGTATTCGCCTTCTCCTTGAGAGCATGTGGAATACACCTCATGCGCAGCTGGTTTTCTGTCACCCCGGTGTTTGAAAAAACTTGAATTGCTACATAGAACTCTCTGAAAAATTTAAGCACATCTTCATTCGGAAGTCCATAGAAAGCAGGCAGCAGATTGTAATGGAAACTTTTCAGCTCATAGTTTCTAGCTGTCTCATCCAGTGCAATGCATAGAGGGTGATTATCAACTATAGGCCTGCTGTAATCCTTCATGGTCTTGATAGGTACAACTGGTAGATCCGGAACCTCTTGAATGTTACGATTTCTGTCGTCTCCCATTGTTCTTTGTCCAATACGATCAATGTTGTCGTTCAACGGTAGTAATTCTCCTTACAGTGATCTTCTACCTTACATTCACCATCGAAACCTGAAACAAAAGGTAGACATGCAGTAAATTACGAAAATAAAATAAAATAAAATAAAAACTAAAAATCTAAAATTAATGACTCTACTGCCTAACTAATTAAATCTATTACTAAAACTAGAATTAACCGATAAATTCAACTAGTCCAGACCGTGTTATAAAAACTTGATTGTTGTAAACCGTGTTATAAAAATAATACTCGCAAGTGCACGAATCGTGAAGATATCTTTCAGCGGCAAGTAAGGATCGTTCCCACGAGGACTAGAGATTTATCGATTAAAACTAATTCTAATTAAAGTAACAAGAAGATTGTTGAGTTTGATTTAAAGCTTAAAACTAAATTAAATTAAAAGTAAGAAAACAATTAAAAGATTTGGTTGTGATCAAAGGTGAGAAAGCACTAGGTCATCAATGATCCCCTACTATGTTTACTCAATGTTTCGAATTGACTTTGAAAACAAAATATTAATCAAGTTAAGGGTTCGTTCTTATCTTAAGTATGATTGTTATCGTATGATCATGGGATGAATCAAGTGTTCTCAATTATAATTTACCCATAGATCAATGGCGCAAACTACAATCAAGAACCCAATAAGTGCAAGAACAATGAACTAAAACCTACTTGCATAGATCAATGCTAAAATCAGTTTTATCCATTCAATTAAATATTAATTAAGATTACGTATAGATCAATACTCCAACCTCAATCATTAAATTATCAAAACCCTAAATTCATGCCAACGTATGATCATGCATTAACAAGAATAAAGAATTAAGACATATGATGAATTGAATGAATCAAAACTTAATTTAATTAAATATAGTCAATTCTAACCAAGAGCATTCATATAGGTTCACAATGATTCCCCAGTATGGAATTAGTTACACATTGCGAAAATAGAAAGAGAAGAGAAAGAAACAATAAAACCCATTGAGGCCTCAAACAGATTCTTTAAATCTTCAATGATGAATTCTTCTTCGTCTTCAATCTTCGATGTGCAAAGATGAATGTTCATGTGTTGTGATGGAGTGGTGGTGGACAGCTCTCTTCTCTTTAACAACCGATAATTAAGTATATATATATGTTCTATTTTAAAATAGGGTTCAGAATTCCCAAGTCAACAAGGAATACGCACGACCGCTCCCTAGACCGCGGCACGGACAGCTAGCCCAGACGGCGGTGGATGAAGCAAGGTGCTCTTTGTGAAGTTCCGCGGTGTAGACCACTCTGGAGGCACGACCTTGACAGCGTTACAGACCGCGGTTATTAAAGATGACACGGCTGTGATTCTCCGCTCCTTAGACCGCGGTGGAGGCATTGCTTGGACAGCGACCTTCGTAGCGGCAATGGACAAAATTGCTCATTTTTGCTTCAATGGGTATATATATATATATAATTTAAGTTAGTGGACATCGATATAAATTCGTCAATACTTTAAATGTGGACTATTATAAATCTTTCAGCTTATCCTAACAAAAAATCATGGGTATATCTGTGATTGGATGTCTATCATTATACTTATAATTAATTATAATTAAGATGTAGGTTAGCCTGTTAGTACCTATACTTATTTGTTGACTGTACCGGATAAGTTTTACAAAAAGTTTTTTCTTTTAATTAAAAAGTATGTTAGCTGTTAGTAGTGCCTATACTTATTTGTTGAGTATTGACTATTCTGGATAACATCAACGGTACCATTCAAAATATGTTTGTGATCCCTGTTTTATATTTTTTGTTTGGTGTGAAATAAAGGGTTTGGAACCCTTTCTCGAATAATTTTTTTTTTCATATATCGTAAAAAATAATATTTTATATATATATATAAATTAAAATCGTGGTCCATAACCATTTTCAATTAAATCAGTGACCTTTATTAATTTTAATTTTTTGATAGAATAATATTCATTTTTATTTTAACATTTAACAAATGATGGAGATAATGACAATTAAAATGAGTACAAATCAAAACTCATAGGATCCTTTTCCGCCGGCTCTAATCAAGCCATCTGTCCTTACTGATTTTTGAAAACAAATGGTCTCAAGTAGTCAAGTATCTTATAATTACAATTTTACCTACCACTGTACCAGATGTCTTAAAAGGCATTTAACCTAAAACCTAGTTTGAGTTATATATATATACAACTATAAATCAGGGCTTCTCAAGTCTCAACCAAACAAATTTACAAACTTATATCTCCCTCGCTTACTCGTACTCTTTCATATTTAACCTAAACCAAACCCATGTAGAAATATTGGGGTTTTAGATAGCCTGTCTTTAGTTTATTATTTTTGTGGTGAGTTATTGTATTTGTTTATATAAAAATATTGGGCTTTAGATTTCACGGTTGTATTTTTTTCGTTCGACCTCCGTTATTTTCTTTAATTTCATGATAGATTTTTTTATTTTTAATTAATTCTGGATTTCTAGTTTTTTTTTTCTTTGTTGTTTTTTATTTTCAATCCAGAATCTAGATCCAACGATTTCTAGAATTTGCCCATTTCTTGCTCCTATACATTGAGGTCTATTAATGTACATGGGTTAGAATAGTGTATATTCTAGATCTAGTTGTATAAACTGATAAACATCACTAAGACACATACTAGTTGACCACTCTCCAAAATAAGAATAACAGTAATTTTCGATATGACTGGATTATTTTTCACCGTCTTTTTGTCACCTCAAGTTATTCCGGTTACCTTATTTTCTCTTTTAAACTTGTTTATCCATTGAATTTATTGTTTTAGTGAATATACCAACAAATGGTATCGGAATGGCAAAGAGAATGTGATATTTTAATTTATTAGTCGTTTATTTCTTATCTTTCTTTTATTTATATGTTATTTTTGATAGTTATGTACAGTATGCATTTATAAGAAAACAGATAGAAATGGAAAGGTCAAAATCAAGTTTCAGCATTATTATCAAAGAAAAAAGCTACGGTAGCTCTTAGAGGTAAGATATGACGTTGCACGTCTTACTAGTTAAATTTCGCCACCTTCCTGTGTTTTAAATGCAAATTTTTTATTTGCTTCCTATAATCTCTTTATCTCTCATAAATCAAAATCTCTCACTAATCACTGCAGCGGAACACAGCCTCTCATTCTCTCTCTTTCATCTTCGTCTCAGCATCTGCAGATTTCTTTTCGTGTTGTTGATGATGGTCCTGAAAAATAAATATATTAACCAACTCTCTGATTTTCACTGACAGTACTTTGCAAGTTCTGATTCATGTTAATGCAGGTCTGGTTGGCCAGTGGTCTATGACCAGGCTATTAAGGGGGAATATGGGGTGAGACAGTCCTCGAAATGCTGAAGGATGAGTTTGAGCTAACTATGGCACTTTCGGGCTGATCAAGCGTAAAGGATATTACCCGACGCCATGGGAGAACAGAGCATTAGAGATTCTCTCCAGTCTCTACGATGTAATGTCATTTTCTGATGGAGAAAAGTCTGTGTATATATATGGGTATGAATAAGAGTATTAAGACTATAAACAAGAAGCAATTTAAAAAATGAAAGTTCGGAGAATTGAGGATCATTTGATATAAGGGTGAATTCCATTTAATCCTTGTAGTTTGACCTAATACACAAATTGGTCCTCCAGTTTTGAACTTTATCGTGATAGGTCACTACAGTTTCAAACAATCTCAATTTCAGTCCCTACCTTCCAATTCCGTTAGGATTTTGAAAGATTCCGTTAATGTTGCAAGGATAAAATGTTAACTTATAAAATTAATGATATATTAATAATTGAAAAATAAAAACAAATATAAATTGATTTACTAAATAAATTAATACTAAAACAAAATTATCCTAACACAATAAAAAATGATTTATATCAAATGACAGGACCCACCCCGACTCCTCTCTCTTGAGTACGAGGGAGGCCATGTGGGCTATGGGCCCATAGGGCCTCCCTCGTACTCAAGAGAGAGGAGTCGGGGTGGGTCCTGTCAACTTGGTATCAGAGGTCATGGTTTATAATTCCTAAGACCATAGAATAATTGTTTACATTTAGTTTCATGCATTTAAGCATAACTTTGATTTTGTAACAGCATCATGCGTCGAGTTGGCCGCCTACACACAAGACCGGTAGCTGACCTTGGAGAGAGGAGTGGTAACCAAGGTGAAAACGAGATAGAATCACACCCTCAACCACCTATAGCTCAACCTCATGTACCATAACCTAGGGAGGAACCAATGGATAGAATTGCAGAACTGTTGACTGTCATGGTTCAGCACCAAACGCGAGTGCCAGGGAATTCTATTGAGCGTGCACGAAAATTAGGAGCTACGAATTTTGATGGAAAAGGAGATCCAGATAGTGCTAGTTTCTGGTTGAATGAGCTGGAACGGGTATTTGAAGTGATGAGGTGCACAGATGAGCAAAAGGTCTCTTTTGCTACGTTTTTGCTAAAAGAGAAAGCATATGATTGGTGGGCCTCAGTTCAACGAAGAACTCCTGAAGGAATTACTTGGGAGGATTTTAAGAAGCAATTTAATGATCATTATTATCCCCGTTTCTATCAAGATTTGAAAAGAGCTTAATTTTTCAAACTAGTACAGGGGTCTATGACGGTAGAAAAGTATGAGAAGAAATTTACAGAACTTTTGAGGGTTGCTCCATATGTAGTCGCTGATGAAGAAAATAAGTACAGAAAATTTGAGGATGGACTTAGATCGGAAATTAAGACAATAGTGACTACTTCTGGACATGTTGAGTTTGGTAAGTTGTTTGAAGCTGCATTGAGAGTGAAGATAGGCCTTAATGACTCTCGCGGATTTGAACAACATAAGCAAAAGTGCAGTAACTGGTCAGTAGGAGGCTCTTATAATAAAATGCCTAAGGCGATAGGTAGTTTTTCAGGTCAGACTAGTAATTATCAACAGAGTCTTTGACCTGATTCTAGCCAAGCCTCAGTCTAGCAGCCAATGGGTAGTCGGCAACCGAGTGTTAGTATGGGTAGAAGTTGGGGTCCTCTATGTTCGACTTGCGGAAAGCACCATGATGGTGATTGTCATTTGGGGAGATCAGGTTGTTATCAATGCAAGCAACCTGGTCATTTAAAAAGAAATTGACCCGAGTTAGTCCAGGCAGGCAATGAAGAGAGGAAGATAGGTTTTCAACCAATGCAAAGTGGCGCTAGTCAGATGCAAGGACAAAGAGGATCCCGAGTAGGAGGATCTACAACTACAAGGAAAACCCAAGCTAGCGCAACAGGGGTTGGAGGCAACCAACAGAGAGGTCAGTCGGGTAGACCTCGTACTCAGGCAAGGGTTTTTGCTATGACTCAGCAAGAAGCCGAGACCACTCCAGATGTCGTTACAGGTATGTTAACAATTTTTGGCCACGATGCTCATGTTTTCATTGATCCTGGATCTACTCATTCATTTGTATCTCGATCTTTTATGGTGTATACGGATGTAGAATTAAGACCACTAGATTCTAGTATGGTAGTGGCTATACCTACTGGTGAATCTTTATTGGCTGAGAATATATATAGAAACAGTAAGGTCATAGTAGGTAAGCATGAGCTACATGTTGATTTGATCCCGCTTGATATACATGATTTTGATGTTATTTTGGGAATGGATTGGCTGGCTATACATCATGCTACTGTAGATTGTTTTCAAAAAGAGGTAAAATTTACACTTCAAGGGGAATCGGATGTTATTTTCTGTGGTGAACATCGGATTCTTCCTTCTTGTGTTATATCTGCTATTACTGTCAGACGGTTGCTCAGGAAATAATGTTCAGCTTATCTGGCTTATGTAATTGATACTCGGGATAGTGAGGTAAAACTAGAAGATATATCGGTGGTAAGGAAATTTCCAGATGTATTTCCTGAAGATCTTCATGGATTACTACCAGATAGAGATATTGAGTTTGTGATAGATTTGGTCCCAGACGCAACTTCAATTTCTATTCCACCTTATAGAATGGCTCCAACAGAATTGAAAGAGTTGAAGATTCAATTAGAAGAATTGGTGAACAAGAATTTTATTAAACCTAGTGTGTCACCATGGGGAGCACCAGCTCTGTTTGTTAAGAAGAAAGATGGAACGTTACGTTTATGCATCGATTACCGGCAATTGAATAAAGCAACGGTGCATAATAGATACCCACTACCACTTATTGATGACTTATTCGATCAACTTCAGGGAGCAAAGGTATTCTCCAAAATAGATTTGCGAACAGGTTATCACCAATTGAGGATTAGAAACTGTGATATACCAAAGACCGCTTTCAGAACTCGTTATGGGCATTATGAGTTTCTAGTTATGCCTTTTGGATTAACAAATGCTCCAACAGTTTTTATGGATTTGATGAATAGGGTATTTCATCCTTATCTAGATAAATTTGTTATCATGTTCATTGATGACATTTTGATTTATTCTAAGGATGATATGGAGCATACAAAGCATTTAGAGATTATTCTACAAGTCTTGAGAGAGAATCAACTTTATGACAAATTTAGCAAGTGCCAATTCTGGCTCGATAGAGTTACATTTTTGGGCCATGTGATTTCTGGTGATGGTATTTATGTTGATCCTCAAAAGGTTGAAGCTATAGTGAATTGGGAACGACCAGTTAGTGTGACTGAAATTAGAAGTTTCTTGGGTTTAGCAAGTTACTATCGAAGATTTATAGAGGGATTTTCTAAAATAGCCTCACTATTAACAAGATTAACTCAGAAGGATGTGAAGTTTGAGTGGTCAGAAGCTTGTGAAAAGAGTTTTCAAGAACTCAATGAGAGATTGACTTCTGCTCCAATACTTGCTCTTCCAACCGGAAGTGATGGATTTATGGTTTACAGTGATGCATCTAAACATGGTTTGGGTTGCGTTTTGATGCAACATGGGAAATTGATAGCTTATGCATCAAGACAATTAAAGAAGCATGAACAGAATTACCCAACCCATGATCTAGAGCTTGCTGCAGTGGTGTTTGCATTAAAAATTTAGAGGCATTACTTATATGGGGTCACTTGTCAGATTTATACAGATCATAAAAGCTTGCAGTATCTTTTCACTCAGAAGGAACTAAATTTGAGACAAAGAAGATGGATTGAGTTGATTAAAGATTATGACTGTACGATTGAATATCATCCTGGTAAGGCAAATGTGGTGGCAGATGCACTCAGTAGAAAGTCTTCAAGTTCTATGGCTCATTTGAGGATGAATTGGAAGGTAAATCATCTTCAGCTTCCATTATTAGCTGAATTAAGAATGTTGAGAGTTAAGCTCGAAGCGCGAGATTGTGGAGCATTACTGGCTACCTTTCAGGTTAGACCTATTTTGATTGATCGTATATGGGAATTGCAAACTCAAGATTCTTATTTAGTTAAATTGAAGGAAGAAGTACAGAAAAGCTTACGAGCTGATTTTATAGTGAGAAGTGATGGTACATTAGTTCTCGGTAACCGACTGTGTGTACCAAACATTAAGGAACTCAAGAATGAAATTTTAGAGGAAGCTCACTCTTCAGCTTATGCAATGCATCCAGGAAGTACTAAGCTGTATCGTACTTTAAAAGAGCATTACTGGTGGCAAGGTATGAAAAGAGAGATAGCAGAATTCGTCTCTAAATGTTTGATTTGTCAACAAGTCAAGGCAGAACATCAGAAACCAGTAGGACTATCACAACCACTTCCTAATCCCGAATGAAAATGGGAACATGTTACCATGTATTTTGTGGTAGGACTCCCTCGTAGTCAAAGTGGTCACGACAGTATATGGGTGATCGTTGACCGACTCACAAAGTCTGCACACTTTCTGACAATCGGTATTACTTACTCTCTTGACAGATTAGCCAAATTTTATGTAAATGAAATAGTTCGTCTTCATGGCGCACCAGTATCCATAGTGTCAGATAGAGATCCTCGGTTTACATCTAGATTTTGGCCTAGTTTACAAGAAGCTTTGGGAACTAGATTGCATTTTAGTACTGCTTTTCACCCGCAGACTGATGGTCAATCGGAACGTACTATTCAGACATTAGAGGATATGCTTCAGGCTTGTGTAATGGATTTCAAAGGTAGTTGGGATGTACATATACCTTTGATAGAATTTGCCTACAATAACAGTTATCAGGCTAGCATCGAAATGGCACCTTATGAAGCTCTGTATGGAAGAAAATGCAGAACACCGGTGTGTTGGGATGAAGTAGGCGAGAGAAAGTTGTTAGGTCCAGAGCTTGTTCAAGTCACAACAGAAAAGATCAAAATAATCAGAGACAGATTAAAGGTTGCTCAAGATAGGCAGAAAAGCTATACAGATAAGCGGAGAAGGGAACTTGAATTTAAAGTAGGTGACTATGTATTCCTACGAATTTCGCCTTGGAAAGGTATACTTCGATTTGGAAGACGTTGTAAGTTAAGTCCACGATACATTGGTCCGTATGAGATCACTGCCCGAGTAGGAGTAGTGGCATACCGTTTAGCGTTGCCTTCAGAACTTTCAAGAATTCATGATGTATTTCATGTTTCTATGCTTCGAAAATAAATAGTCGACCCTATGCATGTTTTAACCAAGCAACCAGTGAAGTTAAGAGAAGATTTAACTTATGAAGATGAACCTATTGAGATTCTAGATAGAAGGGAACAAGTATTACGTACAAAGGTCATTCCTCTTGTAAAAGTGTTATAAAGAAATCATGCAGTGGAAGAGGCGACTTAGGAACATGAAGATCAGATGTGGACTCAGTATCCCCATCTGTTTCGGCTAAGTAAGTAAATTTCGAGGACGAAATTCTTATATGGAGGGGTGAATTGTAACACTCAATTGTTTTTCAAGCCCAATTGAAAGGCCCAATTTAAAAAAAAATGGGATAAGCGTGAAGCAGAAAAGGCATCAGGTGAGTAAGCCAAGTGAAATGCATGGCTGACAGGCAGCTGTGAGCTTGGTTAATTAGCTCACAACTTCAGTTGTGTCCTTCCATAAGTATATATATATATATGAGGATAAATGTTGTGAGAGCTAGAAAGCAGTAGAATCAAGCGGAAGAAAGGAAAGAGAAGAAAAGAGAAAAGTCAGTGAAGCTCTCGTAATTACAGATTTCAGTTCTTTGATATCCAGTTTCTAATTGGATCTGATGATTGATATGGAAAGAAGACGAAGGGAACCTAGCATACTCAGTCTAAGATAAGCTTGACGACTAAGTTGTGAGTGAATTAAATTTCAGTTTTGTTTTTAACTCAAGTTTACAGTTTTATGCTTTAATTGCTGCAAATCATTTTAAGTTTTTTATTGCTTTTTATGATTGATGGTGAGTATACAGAGAACCGAAAATATATATTTATGCTTATATTAGCATTCAAAAATAGTATATTATTTTTATGAATTATCAAGAAGAGATTATGATTTCTATAAACGCACCATGTACACTTCCCCAGTTATGATTATGGTTGGCTTTTGGGGCCGTTCTACACGTGTATGTCATGAGTCGCTCTGCCCGAGCATGACCAGAGAAAGAGTAATCGAGTCGCTCTATTCGGGTATGACCAGAAGTTATTCATGACTCGGCATTTGCCGAAGTAGTTCGGCTTACGTATGGAGGATATCCTCGGAACGAATTTGGTGCAGATTAAGATTTTATAAAGCATTTATTCTTATTCAGCAAAGAGAAGCATTCAGTTTATTCAGTTTATTCAGCACGAAAGTAGATATATTATCTTATACCATGTATTACTGAATGCTTATTGTAAAGTGGTTTAGAAAAGTGTTTTTAAAGGTTTTCATTCACTCACTGGGCGTTAGCGCTCATCCTTTCACTCTTAAAAATTTATTCAGGTAGCTGCTCGGTTGTGCGGACTCAGAAGTTTTGAGGTGGGCCACTCGACGACATCAAGAAGCATAAAAATCATGCATTTTTAATTTTTCTGTACATATTTAGAAATGTGAGGTCGACATGGTCTGGACGGTAGGTATGGTCGGGACGGTAGGCATGGTCAGGATGTGGTCAGATTTCTACTCGGTCTATTCGGCCTACTCTGTCCACTTGATCTACTCGGCCCACTTGACCTACTCGGCCCACATGGCCTACTCGGTTTCTTACTCGGCCTACTCGGTTTCTTACTCGGCCTGTTTTATTTTCCACTCTGGATGACTGGTTACTTAGTTTTTAAAGTGATCGGTTTTTGGTCCGAACGGTCATTTTTGATAAACTTTTTGTAACGAACGAAAATATATGTAAAGAAATTGTAATTATGTACATTTTATACTCTCCAATATTCTCCTCACATTTATTTATGTTTAAAAGCAAGTATTTCCGAATGGAGATTTCAGCAGAAAGTCCTTTTATTATGCTAGTGAATGTAGAGCCCATAGGGTTTCCCTTGTACTCAAGAGAGGAGTCGGGGCAGCCCACAGGGCCTCCCTCGTACTCAAGAGAGAGGAGTCGGGGTGGGTCATGTCATCAAACCCTACCAATTCACACCTCACCATCTTCATCTTCTGTCAAACTTCAGCTTCATTACCAACCCTCCGTCGAACCCAACTCCTCCACCCACCGTCCACCGCCCATTACCCATTCAAACTCAATTACTCTTCCCACCACCAAAATCAATTTCGATAACTCTTCACACAAATCGATCTCCCTCACCGCCGTGATTCACACCCAACCCTAAATCAATCCCGTCATCATCGCGATTCTCACCAGCTCACAAACTCTTCAAACCGATTCTTCTTTGTTTGATTTCTGGTGGGTGGTGGAACACCACGCCGCTAAGACATCTCCTCTAAAATGGAGATGATTTGGTGTGATCTCTATCAGGTAGATTAGAGTGATTGTCGAGGTTAGTCTGATGGCCGATGATGGCTTTTTTTAATGGGTTTTCTGGTGATTAGATTGCACAATTGAGGTGTTGGGTTTTCTGGGTTTGGTTTTACTGTTGGGAGGTGGAGGATTTGGTGGGATTGGTTTCAGTGGTGGTGGTGGTGGTGGTTTGAATGGTTGTCTGGGTCTGTGAAGAATAGATAGGTGTGTTGTTGGAAATTTTGATGAAGAGTGATGTTGGTGGAAATTTTGATTTCTGGAAATTTTGATGAAGATAAAGAATAGATGGGTGTGATGCATTTTTTGAAGTAGCAGATAAAGAAGAAAAAGATACGTGTGTGATGTGTTTGGATTTGGGTTTGGGTGGTTGGATTTGAGGGTTTGGATTTGAAGAAGAAGAGGTTTGGGTTTTTTGATCAAGTGATTTTTTTTTTCTTTTTTTTTATGTTGATGAAGATTAAAAAAATGAAATAGAGATATGGTGGTTGAAGAAAATGAATTTTTCTAGATTGTTGATGATAATGGTTGAAGAAGTTTGATCAGGGTTGTTGATGATAATGGCTATGGAAACCGGAACTGGGAACCCATTTTTTTAATTGTTTGTAATTTTAATATAATTGTTTAAAACAAAAGTCAGGGGAAGCAGGGTCATTTGACCCTCTGTCCTGTCAGATTTTACTTTTTCAACGGAAAAACTAACTTAAGGATTTAACAATGTAATTCTCAAAACCGAGGGACCAATTTGTGTATTAGATCAAACTAGATGGACTAAAAAAGATCACCCTTTGATATAATAACAGTTTTTATTCTTCCGATGTATATATACAAATCTCTCAATAAGCTAACAAAAATTTGAGTTGAAAGCTGGAAAAAGAAAGAAGAGAAGAAAAAGTTGTGAAAATTTAGAATGTACTATAATTATGATATATTGGATAGAAATATATTTCTTTAGTCATGTCGTTTTTTTTTTTCAGAACCAAAGGGCCCGTCCTATAAGCATTTTTCAATTGTCGTTTTTCGCAAACAAAAATGAAAATGAAAACAGTATTTTTTGTTTCAGTTTTGAATTCTGAAAACGTGCATGGTAGCATATACTAAAAGTTGTATTTTGAAAATGAAAACGGAAAAAACGCCTCTGATAGATTAACCAAAAACTATCAAAAATTGAAATATCAATTTTAGCACTTTGTTTAATATTATTACAACTATAACCAAATTGATTACATAATTAACCAATATAATTTTTGTATTGTAATTTTTAAATTAAACAAAAGTAATACAACAAAAATTAATTCAAAAAAACATATCAAAAAATGAATTAATCAAAGCTAAACTCTTAAATTATAAATAAATAATTTCAATATATATATATATATACGAGGGGCACTTTAGCCATTTGAAAATCTTGTCCCGTCTTGTCCTAACTATATATCAAATGCATAACGGTATAATTAATAGTTAAAAAAATAATTTTTTTTATATAAAAAAAAATGAAAAACAAAAAAAAAATGTGTTTTTCAAATCTTTCACTTTTAACCTGATTTTGTTTTTCATTTTTTTTTTTGAAAATAAAATGAAAAACGGTTAACGAACACGTTTTCGAAATCGTTTTTGAAAAATGAAAATGAAAACGGACTGAAAAACAGCTACATAACGGGACCGAATGTTCCATAAATTTCACAATGGAACTAACTAGAGGACTCGAAAAGAATTCTCTCATGAGTGATGAGTCCCTGTGTAAATATAAAAAGCAGTAATAAATGAAAATATTGTAATTTAAGAATTTAATTTTCGTCCCGGAACAAACCGTGACGGTTGAAGGAAATTTATTAAATCAAAATAAATGAAATTTTTAGAATTTTACCTTCGCCTATCTTATTACAAAAGATACAGAAACAAGAAAAACAGACACATTATTAAGAGTACATGCATGCACATTTAGTTCAAATATATATTGTGTTTCCAGTGGTGACAAAGTTCCATATCAGCCAAGTTATCAGCAACTCTTGTTTCTTTCCGTACTAAACATGTGAAGCACCAAACCTTGTGTTCTTCCGAGTATAGACACAGTTCTGCCAAGTATGCGGTGAAAAATTCTGTGAATGAATAGCTAGAATCACAATTTCAGAATCACTCTCAATTCAGAGATGAACTCAACTATTTTTACATGCCATACCAGAAAAGAGAGTGATAAAGGGGATGAAATTGCATGCAAATATGATGCAAGTAGGGTAAAAGAAAACACTTTAAAGTTCTTTTACTCAGTAAGTGCAAGTTAGCTTAATATTTTATTTAAGTATCAAAGAAACAATCTTGTATAAAAATGAAACTGTTAGATCTGGGAAATAAATGGTAGTTATGTAACAATATAAATATGTTTGAACTCATAATTAAACATCTTTTACTCTTATGGTTTTGTTTTTCAGTTGCGGTGTTTTCATGCATGCGTTTTCACAAATATACCAAAATGCTCTACTTACATAGTTGAGAGTTTGAGACAATTCAAGAATAATAAAAATAATTCAGACTCATTGTCTTTGGTGATGTGAGATGTGACAAAAACTGCAATCAATCAAGGGAACAAATGAAGTTTATCTTATCATAAGCTAATTTGGGGTGGACAAATGAAAAAGGATTGAACCGCATTCTGCCAAGCTTGTTTCTTGTTGAAGATGCTTCACTGCATCGATCTATCAATTTGATCAAAATTTAGTTAGAAAATAAGAATCAAATTGAGTTTTACAGATCACAAGAAACTAATAAAGAAAGAGAGAAATTACCTGTACATCCATTAAGATGCGCCGGCTGTTCTTTTGTGCAGACACCAAAGATCCATCCTGATAAATTTTGATGTTGGGGATGTGAGAAATCTTGGGCCAATTCTCTCCTTGGTTAGCTGTAACTTTTGTTTATAGCATCACATGAAATGATCTTCAACTCCTTGAGACTGTCTGTCTGAAGAAGGTGGTTTGGCAGTGTCTTTAATTTGCGACAGGTCCCAATCGTCAAGGAACGAAGACATGGCATGATTTTACAATCCTCCCACCTTGTATTAATCTCATAATTCCACTCTTCCCATTTTTCCATTTTCTGAAATTCAAGAGATTTCAACTTGGGAAAGGCAACCATTGATGTACTGCGACTACTTTCTAATCCCAAAAATTCATCACCCACTCGTTTCACGCTCTTCATACTCCGTATAACAAGTTATTCAAGGGATGGAAATGTCCCCAGAGATGGCAAACGCTTAAAGTTGATGCAATGATTTAAAGACATGAACTTGAGATTTTGATGTGGTTGTATGGCTTCAAGAACTGCTTCATCCTTTTCATTTATACTTTCCTCTTCTTCACTCTTTTTGAAACTTAGATACAAATCAAGGAGGTTTACTTTATTCCCAAGTTCTGCTCTATAAACTTCACCCTCACTTTTCACATTTCCCAGCATTTTTATCTTCAGCGACCCTCCCAAGTTTTTTCAAGTTTTGCAGACACTGAAGAGTGCTTGCTCTGCCATTATTGCCAGCACCACTCACAACAAATTCGCTTAGAGTCTGAAGACAAGTTAATCTCTCAATTCCTTGCACCGCATCCGACAATCAATTTTGTAACCCCGCACCTGATAATTTATAAACTATAGATTGGTTTCTAATATATCAAACCAACCTTTATTTAGGAAAAAAAAAAGTAATCATTTATTGAGATAAGGAACTAAAATTTTATTATCAATTTATGTAAAATGGAAAGATTGCCTATACTTGGGCATAGAAATACATGAGCAGCATATGTATTGTAAAATTATGAATACACTACTGTTATTGTAACAAGTTAAACAACTACTCTACAACCAGTCTAGCTCTTGAATTGCCTTGAGATATCTGGAACTGCTCTGTCATGCCAAAATGTGCCACCGCGTTTAAGCTGCCAAGCATGCTAACTTCCTCTGCCTTTACTTGCAACATAAGTTAGCATCTCAATCCAAACATCTTAACTATCTTCCATCTCTGCTGTATGTCTGAAATTTCATTTAGTTCTGATGCAACGCTGCAGGCATCAAACAACACAGATTTGCTGGTCTCCTTTCACTTTGATGGGGGGAACATAAGTTTTCACTGCAAGTAACATTCTGCAAGCTTCAACTCTTCTCTCTCTTTTCTTTCTTTGAAAAAGTTGATGGCCTCACAACGAGTGTCCCGAACCCTGATCAGGCCTATCCCAACTGGCAGCAGAAATGGATATATAACAAGGAGATACAGCATATACCACGACAAGCACTTGCTCATTTTACGATTTATATCGTATGAATTGTTGTCCCCAGAATAATAGCAAAGCTCTGTTGCAATGTGCCAGATAAGGAGGCTTTGATCGAACCCAACCTCAGCAGTTACACTCCAACCAAGAGACTGAAGCTTATGATACTTTTCAAGTGCTTGACTTCCTCTTTCGGTCCTTTGAGATTGATCACATTTCTTCATTACATGTTTGAAGATCAATTTTCTCAAATAGTCAGGCACCTGTTTGTGAGTTTTATACCGGTGCTCTTCCCAGAGTTCATTCATGCGTAAGAGCTTCAGGATTCTGTGGCCTGGTTTTTCACCAAGAAAAAGGCTTGTAAGACTGTATTGGGCCATGGAATTTGACCACCTTGGCATTTTAACCACTGGTTCCAAACAAGCAATGGCTTTAAGGATGAAGGTTTTCTGATTTTTGTTGAACCATTGTTTGGATTGATCTGAGAAGATTAGAACAAAAGCTGCATATATTTCTAGGTAAATAGCTACAAACCGCAACATGAAGGTTACAGAAAGATGTAGCGGATCATATTTCTGCTGGTCATGAACAAAAAAAATGAAAATAATCATTACAAGGCAGGTAAGAGAGGTATTAAGAATGCGTCGAGCAATACCCCAAGAAGTATAAACTATTGCTGCCTTGGTGTATAGCAAATCATACGTGAAGCCGAGTTCAATGGCAACCACATTAAAAGCATCTTCATAAGACATTTTCTGGAAAAGAGATTGACTGTTGTCGCGGTCCTGCAAACTGAGGATGAGATCTGCAAACAGACACTTGAATGTCTGGAACAAGAAATGAGCTTTACTTATGTTGTTGGCATCAGACGTGAAGCTTTCTCCTGGACCAGATACATGATCTATATCAAGTACTTGAGCAGTATCTTTCACTTCCTCTGCCATCACTTTAAACCCCTCTGCCTCTTTTAAACTATACTCATTCATGAAATTCGGATAGTTTGGACCAGGATCAGGAGAAGTGAGCATGGAATCTCTAAGCTGATCACTGCTTGCTGACCAAAGAGTCCATATCCTCTCTCCATACTTAATGCTCCCAACAAAAATCATTGGAATTGTTAGAAATGAAAGATAAAAGCCATTCCAAGCTGTGAGAAAGATGTAGACTGCGGCTACAGTTTGGGTTACTAGGTTAAATACCTGTCTTAAGTACAGCTCATTATCTTCTAGAGAGTAAGCAGTAATGGTATCCGGGCCACCCAAGTGCAACAGAAAAAATGGTGCCCAGAAGGTAGTAAGCTCATTGTTGGCATCTAGATGACCAGTATGATCATTCTCAAAGGTTTCTCCTAGGTCATATAAGAGTATGCCAAGGGACATTGTCGCTACAGAATCTGCCAACAAGTAGGCAGACCAGACTACAGATTTAATCAAGATTTTGTGATTATACTTCCTATGATTGCCCCGAATGACTAGCACTATCTGTGAGGTGAGGCTTAAGACAACCATTGCTCTCAGCTCCCATTTCTTCCACAGCTTTTTCAACGGTGTAGGAACCACCTCCACCATCAATCTCCTTTTCATCAAGATCAAGCTGCTAACAACTGATGAAAATGGAACACAAAATAAGATTTGTTCATCAATGTCATATATCATAACATCAACAACTATGGTGTTTTTACCTCAAACAATCGATCACAACCCATGTTAATATTAAAACTGACAAACATAATGAGTTGAAATTCAAGTTTCGTGACAAGAAAACAGATAGAAAATTGATCAGTTACATACCTGTGAGTATCATTGGAGATATTGTAGTTCTTGTTTCGGTATTAATGAATAGTTATTCCAACTTGATCTAAATTAAACCGCAATCTCAACTGTGTTGTTTGTGTGTTTTCTTGAGAGAGAGAGGGAGGGAGTAAACTGGTTTCAATCATTGTATGGCTAGTTAGTGACGTTTAATATGTATTTGTTGTGTGAGAATATTGTTCTCCCAAATATGCTATGCTGTGTAGATTCTTTTCTTAATTTGTAATTTTTCTACAAGATACTTTGTTAGAAGCTTATTCACCCAGTCTCTTGGATAACCGAAAAATTAAACAGAATCCACCTGAGGTTAATGTTAAGGGAGATTAATTTCTAAACCGAGTACTTCATCGTAAGGAATTTAGTCTATATAAAAAGAGAGAGACTAAAGAACAAGCTTAAGATCAGATTCAATATGAAAGAGTAGTCAATTCCAATATTGGTGCATGCTAATAGATTATACATAATTATTCGATTCAATACTTTATCCCTCAAGAGGGGGCGTCGAAATAAGCCATTGAAAGAGTGTGCCAATGTTGATCCAGTCCTACATGAATCATATTCCAAACAAGTTTCAGAAGTTCATTCTTTCATGTTATATTTTGTTCTATCTTCATTTATTCATTTTTTTCCTACAATTATAAGTTGATCATAAGGTTAGTTACAAGATTTTTATTTTGGACGAGCAGTGCCTTTAGAGAAACATACAAGAAGGAAAACAATAGTAATGAAAGACAATCTGTTATTATATCAGATCTTTAAGAAACATAGTTCAGTATCACCATCACCAAAACATATGACAGCAATACATGTTATTCAATCCTATCCTATCATTTCCAAGCAAATTAAACCAAGCTCATACATCGAGCAATCATAAAATTTCTTGTCTTTATTGGAATGAAAACATACCAGAAACTCCGAAACAAAGACACAGGAAGGGGAGGGGAAAATAAAAACAAAAGAAAGAAAGACGGTAGCATTAAAGATCTCCAGTTGTAATTAATCAACAATGATGTTAAGTTGATCTTGCCTGGGATTGGATTTCTCATCAGACTTCTTGCATCCATGAATCATCTAATCCTGAGATAGAAATAATAAGATTTGAGAAACAACCTGATCAAATTCACACAAATTATAATTAATCATTAAAAGCTATAAGAACTCACCCATGAAGTAGGCTTAATACCCCACTTGTTTTCATGGATAATTATGCTCTCACTCAAACTTTGTTTAACTTCAGTTACAAAATCCTGTTGCATATTGGTTAAGGTAACTTCCTTCAAAGTAGTCAACTTTTCCAGTCCATTAGCCTTCTTCAGTCTTTCACAATGTCTGATCTCTAATTCTCTCAGTACAGGCATGCCTCCTTCCTCTACGGTACACTCTTTCAGCTCTGTCAGCATCCATAACTTCAAGACACGGGGTTGAGGAAATCCATCACGGTGACAAGTCATTTGCTCCCCTCTGTAGGAATGAGCCAAAAGTCTGAGGATGTTCAGTTTCCGTAGTTTCCCTAGAATTGGCATTGGATCAGCTGGTAGGCGGGAAACTGACAAAGTAAGGATTCTGAGGTTTGGAGGAAGTTCAGTTTTGTCCATTGCTCTTGTTAACTTTCCAACCAAATATAAATCTTTCAGCTTCTCTTGTTTAGCCATGGATTTCAAATGGAGGTCTGAAGGTTCAAAAACCTCATTGATCGATCTCAGCCTCAATGATTGAAGACTTGTCAGTTGGAAAATCCAATCATTTATCTTCCCAAGTGATGCTTTGTGGCATGTCAGTCCCAATTTCCTAAGACCTTTCAACCCAGTCAATCAGTCGATTGGAGGGTTGTTACTGCCAATTAATAGGCCCCATAATGTCTGGAGGTCTGTTGAAGAATTGCTAGGTAACGGCCTTTGACTTGACATAGGAAGATGAATCTCGTTCATGTAGAGATGCCGAAGCTTCTTTGCATTCCAAATGGAAATTGGCAATGTGGTTACATTAGTGTGCTTCATATCTAAAGTCTCTAGGCAAGGGAGATCGCCTATTGAAGCTGGGATAGAATCGAGAAATGTCCATCGCAGACCTACGTACCTCAGAAGCAGCAATCTTCCTATTTTTTCAGGGAGCACTGGTTTGTATACCTTTTCTAGATCATGAACCCTGAGCAATCCAAAGCCTCTTCTAATGATTGTCTTGTCCAACAAATTTCCTATTTCACCAGACGGATTATCACGCTTTTGGGTGTCAAATGATATGTAAGACCGTATATTTTGAATGCGTTCAATCGAAGGAGGGTCATTCTGGATGCTTGAATGTTCTGCAAGCCTGTGGATATTGAACTCTGATGAACTGGATGCCTTCAAGCCTGATTTGCTGTAAATTTGAAAAGACTCCATGTCTTGAATTTCTTCAGAGAATTTATCATAAAGAATACTTGGTAGACGACATGTTTAGGACTTCCATCTGGCCTTCGTGTTGCTACCTCGATCATGCTCTTTCGCTCTAGATATTTAAAATCACTCTCTATCATATCTTCAATAGTACTGTTTCCCTCTGCTGGTGTTTGTGCCAATTCCTCAGCAAGCCATATAACAGAAACAACCTCCTTATGGGAATCTCATATGATTTGGGAAAGAGACAAAAGTAATGGAGACATGCCCTTAAACGGGAGGGTAGCTCCTGATAGCCCAAATCAAAGATACGAGAAGGATCCAATTTATCCAAGAAAGCTGACTGATCAAGTGAAGATGATGGATCTTCATCAACAGTTGCACTTTGAGTCGCATTGTTTTCTTCTTGTTCTCCATGCTTCTTTTCTTTCTCCTTCACTCCTTGTTCCATATGCTCAGTGACCTCCGACCATAAAGGACTGCTAAAATCTTTCGTAGACACAAATCCTCCCAGCACAGTTATTGCAAGAGGTAGACCGTGGCATTTTTGTAAGATCTTTTCTTTGAGTTCAATTAACCTTTTATCATTTCCATCTTTTCTCAGTTTCTTTAAAAACAGTGTCCAACTCTCAGTTTCATTTAGTGGTTGTAGCTGAACAACCACTGATGGATCAACACGGTGGGCTACATTAGTGTATCGTGTAATTAGGATTACCCGACTTTCATTATTTAATGGAAAGACTCTTCTGAGTTTGTTCCAAGCACCAGCTGCATGAACATCATCCAAGACTATAAGGAACTTCTTTTGAGATAAGAATTCCTTAAGCTCAGATTCCAGTTCTTCAAGAAACAGTTCTTCATCAACCCATAACTTTTTGACCTGTTTCAATATATCAATCAAGGCATTCCTCTCATCAAACACATTAGAAACATAAACATTTACCCAAGCAAAGCAACGGAAATTCTCCCTTGTATGGGAATGATCGTAGATGGTTTTGACGAGAGTTGTCTTGCCGAGGCCTGCCATACCAACCACCGCAATGAGACAATGCAATTTGCTTTGACTAAGAACAAATCCAGCTAACCTCACTGTTTCATTCTTCATACCAACAATATTGCTTTCCTTGTCCGAAAAGATTCCTCTCAACCTCTCAAACTCTGTATTTGGAACTTGTAGAGGCGTATCAAGAACATCACCATCATCAACATCTTCGCATACAATATATGTCACTTCCATATCTGGATACCGGCCTGCATCTTCTTCACGAAAACCGAGAATCACCCGGCTACTATTTGATGAATTTGGGAAGAAATATTAGAGAATCTCAGTCAGAACATCGTACACAACCACTAGGTACCTCCTCGAGATTAAGAAATCCCAGAGATTTTGTTTCAAAAAATGAAAAGGCAAGTCCTTGATCTCATCCTCCTCGATTTCAGAAACTTGTTGCATTATATGAACAACAAATTTTCTTTTCTCGAAATTTTCAGAAATCTGAATCCAACCATGGCATTTGAAATGCTCCCCTCTAACTAAATCGTCGTAAACCTTTCTCAACATGGTTTCCTTACCAGGTCTAGCTGAAACATCCACCACTGGAATTCGAAAAAGAGATGTGCCACCTTTGAGTACTAGTGCCACAAACTTCTTTGATTCGCTTTCCCACTCTTCAGGGTCGTCGAGAATGCTCTTCGATCTATCAGGACTTTCCTTATCACTCAATTGTAACTTTTTTAGATCACTCGCTAGCTTTTTGATCTTGTCGGTGAAACTAATTTGGTTAGATACAGATTTCAAATCAAACCAAGGCAACGACTTCTGCGTGAGCAAGTTTGTTCTAGAGAACAGGAAGATGTCTATGGTGTCCTCTGCAAGGTAAACAGCTTCCAAAAGATGCTTGTTTGTCTGTCAACACCATACTTGCTTGAGGTTTCAACAAGTCTAGGGTCTACAATTTGTCGATCCTTCAACAAATCTTTTAGCTTTTGCATGACACGCATAATGGTTATTTCGATAGCCATGGATTCTCCACCCCCTTGTCTCTCTTTTCTGACAAAGAAAGCCAAACCCAGTGAAACAGATCAAAAAACAAAAGACAAAAATCGTTGGTTTAACTATTTTTTCAGTTTTTTTTTTCCTCGCTGAGGATAAACAGAAACAGAGAATAAGAACAAAGAAAGGAGAGCAAGCAAGAAAAGAAAGGAATCTGTCGCATGAAAAAAAAAGTACGCTGTACAGGGAAATGAAGAAAAAGATAAAGATAAACAAAACGGTAATGATTTCAATAACAATAGAGATATTGAAATAAAAACGAGTTTTCATTAAACAAATCATTGATATAATTTACACTCTGCATTCTACTCCAAGGATTTTCTTAAGTTCTACTTATTGGCAAGTTCTACCAAATCTAACCGCATCCCAACAATGAAGAGAAACCTTTGCCCAGAAGGCAAATAACCATATAAATATCTATGTCACTATGCTTGACATTATTATGTTATTCGAAAACGATAATATTGACACTTTATCCTTGCGGCTGATCTTAAATGCTGCTGACTTCAATGGCATTGCTTGGCCGCGATGTTCTCTTTTCTGGTTTCTTCAAAACAATTGCTGAAGAAGGATGGCTATAAAAGGAAGAAGCTAAGCTATTGGCTATAGACATGAAACTGAGATGCAAACCTGGGGTTTTGGACCTGGTCTATGCATTACCAACTGAGTTGCTTTTGTTAACACCTTGTAGCTCCATAGGAGAATTGGCAATGCTACCAACTGAACCAAGGGTCTGAGAGCTCAACTGTGGGCTAGCTGGACAAGCCTCTGGATTACCAGTACTTATGGCATGGATTGCACCTGAACTCATCTGTGGGCTCATTGGGGTTCTTTGATTCAGTTGTTGTGGACTCATTGGGGTTCTTTGATTCAGTTGTTGCGGACTCATTGGGGTTCTTTGATTCAGTTGTTGTGGACTCATTGGATTTTGCTGGGGTTGCTGTGACTGAGTTTGTTGGTTCATCTGTGGAATTCCCATGGTCGATGGTGAGCCTACTTGCGAAGGTGAAACCACTGCTTGCAGTGGGGAGGTTGTTTCTTGCTGCTGCTGTAGTTGCTGTTGCTGTAGCTGCTGCTGCTGTAGCTGCTGCTGCTGTAGTTGCTGCTGCTGTTGCTGTTGCTGTTGCTGCAATTGCTGTGGCTGTGTCTGCTGTGATTGTTGTAACTGCTGTGGTTGCTGCTGCTGTATTTGCTGTTGCTGCTGCAGTTGCTGCTGCTGCATTTGCTGCTGTAATTGAACCTGTTGTTGCTGCTGGTTCATAAAAAGATTGATTCCCGGAATCAACTTTGGTGGACCCATCGGACCCATAGGCCCCATTGTGGTCCGTTGCAAGGGGCTCATGTTTGCTCGGTTTAGATTTTGGCCAAGCATTGATGAAAGACCAGCAGAACCTGAAAGCATCTGCTGTCTAGGTCCTGACATCCCAGCTATGCTAGACTGAGGGCCACCTATTATGCCTGGTCGAATCTTAAATTTCTGTGCCAATAAAGTGGCTTGTTGTGGGGTTAATTTCCCTGATCGAATCTGCTGGGTTATTGCATTGCTGAGGTTTGAAGCCTGGCTCAGATTAATGTTTTGGCCCATATTTCCCATATTAGATAAAGGCGACATTGGTGCTGACATTCCAGTTCCACCAATTCCCCTTGCACCTCCCATACTCATGGCATTCCCCAAGCCTCCAAGCCCAACCATGTTATTCCCCATGTTACCCATACCCGCGGTTCCAAGTCCCATCATTATTTTCCTCTGCATTTGTGCCTGCTGTTGTGGCTGTTGCTGTTGCTGTTGCTGCTGCTGCTGCTGCTGCAAAAACTGAAGTGGGAGAGAAGGCTTGTTAACCATGTGATTATTCAACTGCATGTTTGAATTTTGGCCCATTGCATTCAACTGTGGGATGGGATTTGCACCAAGCAACATTTGTGATCTCTGGAATTGCTGCTGCTGCTGCTGCTGAATCAAGGAGTGTTGATTTATAGGCTGCTGAGGTTGCTGTGTTTGCTGGGGCTGCGGCTGGAGTGATGGTTGCGAATCAAGCTGCTGTGGTCTTGCAGGCATTGAAACCCCAGAGAGAAGTCCTTGAGACATCTGTATGGCCTGAGGGTTTCCAGGAGGAAGCATTCTTGCACCTGCAAGATTCTGGGACGAATTTAAAGAAGTATTACCGCTACTCGTTGGCTTTGCAACTTCACCTGATACCTGACCAGAAACAGCATCAGCATATTGCTGCATCTCAACTCCTGAATTATTAGTTGGAGGAATTGCAGTAGGGTTGGGTTGACTGGTAGAGGCAATATTCATGCGCATTGGTTTTGCTTGAAGTTGATCTTCAACCTGGAATCCTTCACGCAGCATCTGCATAAACAGAGAACATAGTTTAAATTAAAATGCCAGATTAAGCTGTAAATGAAATTTCTCATTTATGAACATCCAAGGGATTTCCATCACTTACCAGAGAGCAGTACTGCGCTGCAAGTAAATCTGCCAAGTGCTGTTAACAAGAATTAGTCAAATCCGTCAGTCAGAACAAAAAAGCAGCTAAATAGCAGGGACAAGTAAACATATAATGAAATGATTCAATTTGCAGTAAAGGACACCACATTCCACAGATTTCAAGGAGATTGTAGGATTATACCAGCCAAAGAACGAATCCACTTGGCATTAGTGATCTACATAGTGTCATTAACTACCAATAAGGTTATGATCCATTCCTTTCAAAACCAAAAAAATGGTTCTGATCCATCGTAGTGTGTGATAACCACTGCAATTAGTTTTGGGCAGAATTGTGGCTACCGAGTGGACAACATGACATCAAGACAAAATGCAGTGAAGGTGATAATTGACCAGTAAGTGGAGAAGGACTAAGTTGATCCTAAAGAACAAAACAGAAATTTCAAGCTCTTCACAGATAGGACACTTGAAGAATCAGTTATGGATAAGGGTTTCAAGATAGACCAATAATGGTGAGACATGCAAGTTCACATATGTAAAAATATAACAGAAAGAAATAGATCACATGTAAAAGAATTCTACAATCCAGTTTAGGAAAGGATGGTTCTCAACAGAACAAAATCGTTATGTTGTTTGCTCTGAGTAATAGGGACAAGTAGCATCTAATTGATAAAAATAATAATAAAACAAAAAAAAATAAACAGATTATTATCCCTGCAAATACATCATTCATATAGCAAACTTACAGTATTGGGTAATGTGGGAAGATGATCCTCTTCAGCCAGAATATCACCATCTTCAATGTCTCCATAATACATTGCTACAGTTCCATCTCTTGGCTTCTCCGACACAATCATTCTAGAACGCAGCCGATGAACAATAGACATAACATTTCCTATGAAAGCAAAAGTGGAGTTTAGCAGAGGAATAATCCAATAGATATTAGAAAGAACTACAAATTTTATGACAATTAAACAGACGAACCTTGAACTATACGTTCCGGATGTCGAAGAAAATTAATAACTCTTGTCTTGCAGATATTCATGCTACCACCAACAAGTGACTTTGATAATGGCCATGCATCATTCTTGAAGTCCTCGTTATTGGGAGTGTTGGAGAGACAAACTGATAGATTTTGGGTAGAGTATGCACGGGGTTTCCTGATGGAGTAGTCTTCGACCTTATTCTTTTTGGAACTGAGTTTATACCTGACATGGACCAAACATGACGCAACAAAGTGCAAGATGAATTAATTATTTTTGACGTATATAAGTTTGATAGGAATTATATCGAAACAGGACACGAAATATAAACAATGATTATTGAACTATATAAAATTACACCATAAACAGTAGTTCAATCCACATTATACCTCATGTTCACCAATTCAATCTTTGAGAATCTATCAAGCACAGTTTGATCAGCCAGAGGCGGAGTTCCAACCGAAGGACTATTTGCATTTAATGGAACACTCATATTACCAACACTGACTGGAGACCCAACTCCACTCATTACTGGGGTCTTCGGCAGCGAATTTGTCCTCCGTTTGCCAGCATGGGCCTGGTGCTGCCGTTGCATGGAATCGTTAGCACTAGATGTCACAGACTGGGTCACACCAACAGGAGGAACAGAGTTGACCGTTGACTTCTCCTTCTGTGATGCTCCAAGTGCAGCAGATGTAGCAACTGCTCCAAAGTGTGCTCCAACTGAACCACTTGAGAATTCTCCAGATTTTGATGATAATGGAGATTGAGGCAAAGCCCCAGCAGATAAGCGGGGACTTTGTGCAGATTTCCTTTTTTGGAACTGTTCCTCCTTTCTCGGATCTTTCTCAATATGCTGACCAATAACATTATTCCAGGTTGCCTGAGGGAAACCAGATCTCATGAATGCGTGCTGTGGTATTCTTTGTTGAAACCTTGATTGTAGTGGATCCAAATTGCTAACATCTGTTCCCAACATCTGCATATCATTTCTACCCCGGTTAAGCTCAGATCCATCCACTTTGTCTGTATCAAATGGCTCTTCCTTGAGACCATATCTCATGCCCTGTTGCCCTGCAGCAAACGGCATTGTCCCAACCTCCTGATTAATAACCCCATCGTACATCTGCTGGGGGTACTTTTGAATGCCTGTGTTTGCATACTGCATTCCTCTAAGAGGTTGCAACGATGTATTCTTCCAGCTCATATCTGTTCCATGGAGGCTATCTATAGACTGCCCTATTTGCTGCTGCTGTTGAATTCCATCATGACCCATTGGACTAGGCCTAGTTCTTTTATTAAAATTAGACAAAGATGACATTGGCATTGGCATATCTTGAATCTCCTTCTTCACCTGAATAGGAGGAGTGGAGTTCAGCTTGTTTGGATATGACATTGTCATATCCTGCCCAGCAGGGGAAGCTCCTGATTGATTAACAGCAGAGACAGGTCCGTGATCTTGCATACCTCTTGTTATCCCAACCCCTATCTGATACCTAGATTGTTGGGATACAGAAGGTACTGTTGGCAAAGAGGCATCTTTGGATCTTAATTGGTTTGGAGAAAGATTTTGAGTAGTCATATTTTCATTGACATTGACATGTGGCGGCATCATATTCCCTGATATGATTCCCAAGTCTCCCAGCCTGCTATTAGAGCTTTCTGGTACTCTATCTATGCAAACCTTTTTCCCATGAATCTTATTACTAGATGTTACAGTTACTTCTGGCATCTCTCTTAATCTCTTCCTCCGCAGCCTGTTTAGAGCCAAATTGAGCTGCAAGTGAAGTTGCTTTAGTTAACTCTCATAAAATCAATTCCTCCATCCAATATACTTCATATGCATTACCTTTATGGGGACCGGATTAGTAGAGAGTCTGTCCAATTTAGGTGTAGGATCTAGGCAAAGCGTTGGTTGCAAGGCTTTCAATATCCGGGACTCTACTTCCTACAGTTAAAAATAAAAGAAGTACATTAGATAATAATCCCTTAAAAGGATAAAAATTATAAGGACGAAAGGTGTAAATAATAATACTTACCATTAGATCACCGTAAGTCCAAGAATTATCTGAGATCAAGGGAATATCCTTCACAACATTCTCCAAAGACATCTTCAGGCATACTTTATTAACAGCTGGGGATGGCTGTTGCTCAGAACCACAGTTTCTATAATCTCGCACCTGGAAAAATATATTGTCAATCCCCAAAGTCTTGAATAAATATGATACTAAAGAGACATGAGCAATCTAATTAAGTTATTATGCATGGAAAAAGACAAATTGTTCAAGAAAATAAAGATTAGATGGTCTCAAACATATAACCGGATTATTCTGGCAAGACCAGAGAATCTTCAAAAGAAAGATCCACCATTATGATAAGTTGCTAAACCCTTCATTTCCTTTTATAATAAACATAAAATCCAGTAAAGGATAAGATCCTTCTGAAATTAGCTTGTATATGAATTTCTTAATGGGTTGACTAATTCATAATTGTTGTATTGATCTTATTTTCCTATAAATTTCAAGTAATTAAGCAAAATTAGACTTGAATTAAAGCAGCATTGTGTACAAAAAATTATAGGGGAGATGAGATCGAAACAACAACAAAAAAAAGTTAAGAAAGTTACTGTACCAAAGAAAAAAAATCAGAAAAAAAAAATCATTTTTTACTTTTTCTGAAAACAGAAAATAAAGAGCAGATGAGGAGATAACAATATAAGGGAGAAGTTGAACCGAAGAAGGAAAACCAGAAGAAAAATAAAATGTTTTTTTACTTTTTTTTTTTAAATGAGAAAAAAAAAAGAAGAGATGAAGAGGAAAAACAAGAGATAAAGAGGAAAAACAAGAGATATTGAGAGACCAGATCTTACTTGATGTTGATGGAGATAATTGGTGGAGACCTGAGATAGATGGTGCGCCGCTCAAATAGTAAAAATTGTTAGGGCTTGTTTTGGGAGTTTTTTTTTAAAAAAAAAAAGTTTTTGATAGGCTATTAGGGTTTTGATCGGATAACTTATGTTTAATTACTTGACTATTTAAATAAAATAAAATGAAAATTAACATTTTAATTCAGGCATGCCTCTCAAGCACGCACCTCGCCTTGCCTACTCAAGGCGCCTAGGTGCGCCTTTAACTACTATGCACCCTTTCCCTTCAGTTTTGTTAGAGTACAGACCTAAACATGTATCTGAAAAATGAAACACCAAAAATACCCTGCCAAGATGGTGGGTTCCAGTCATAGGAACACACACCAGCACAAGTAGTGACAGAGAAAAGACCCAAACAAATGTGGTGGATGTATTGAGTTGTTTAGGAGGTGTAAGCAATGAGTAACATGATGTGGCAGTTATGGACAGACATTATGGGCACTCAACACAGTCATGGTAAGAAAGGTTAGAAGTGATGCAATGACATAGCTGAAAAAATTATTAGAACTACCATTTTAAATTTGAAAGATACAATAGCTGCTCCTCTTACAATGAACTAGTGTGCTTCAAACACTGTTATGAAAAAAGGGAATCTTTGGCATTTCACTAGAAAGTAGAAATAATTTGAGTCAACTTTACAAGCTTTACATGTTGATGTCATATATATGCAACTGATAATGTATGATTATTACCATTACAAGAACTTGTGTCATTTATACGTTGAGATTCACTTCTCAACTGAGAACAAGTGCGGCAGAAATTAGATCTTACCTCACATACTAGTGTCCCATCAACATATTTGCAAGGTATATCATCCAGAATATCTCCAGGCAATCGGCCAGACTCAATAGCCTTCAAATACATTATGCATAAGAAAAAGTACAAGTTAGCGTAAAAAGAAGACGGGAAAACAAAACCTGATAAGAAAATCTAGAAATGATCATCGTGCTGATGACAATTTATTGTAGGTAACACAAACCAACTTGCCTTAATTTTAAAAAGAATTTACAAATGCATTATACATTACAATTTACCAAATCAATTTCTCTCCACACACCCTAAGATGTATGACGGTAAACCTCTAAATGGATCATATTCAGCAATAAATTAATCAACATTACAGATTTGTCAATAATTAACATCTTTTCCTATTGTTGGTTTTATTTTTACATCAAAAGGCTCAACTATGTAGCATGGAAAGATCCTACCCAACTCTAAAACCCCTCAGCACTTATGGAGGGATCCAAACTTTATTTACTAACCCAACAAGCTAGTGATAACATTTCATTTTCCTCTATTAATTGACCGCCTAATCAGCAGAAAATCTTTCTCTAAACCCTAAAGATAATTCCCAAAATTGCATGTATGATAAATGGATATAACATGAATATAGTATATTGAATATTCTGCGCCACAAAGGCAACAGAGTAACGATTTGGGAAAGCCATAAATGCACATACCACCCCAAGAGAAAGGAATAAAGGAAACAGATAGAAATTTACCGAAAATAGAGTTTCCGAAGCCCTATCATATGGATGTAACGATTTCGGAACATCTTGAAGTGGACCCTGACGCACAGCCTCTTTCTGACAATCGTAAAAACATGGCCTTAAAAACAAACATATAAGAACAAATCCATTTGTTTCTATGTATTCTATTCAATTTATACCATACAGTTAAAAGTACTATAAAACAAACCTCCGAGGGTTTTCCAATGGAATATCCATCCGAGTACAGGTTCAGCGTGAAGGAAACTTCATGCTCTGTCAATGAAAATGAGAAGTAAAACATTCAAGATCCGAATATCACAGAATATAGCCAATCAAACTAACCATGACTCTAAGTTTCTAACCTGCAGATATATCGAGTCCTCCATTCGAAGGGGAGATCCCGGCAACATCATCACCCTATATCACAAGAAAATCCAAATTATCACATGTAAATGCCTTAATCAATTCAAAACCCTCCACACTCTTTCTACACTGCTCATTCAAAGGCTCTCAATTAAATGCAGACGCGAGCTTTAACCATAGCAATTTCTAGATTAATTCATCATCGAAAAAGGCTAAATAAATTAAAGTTAATCTGCTAATCCTATGTATATAATCTTATGTTTTTGGTTTCATCTAGCTCCCAAAAAAGAAGTTAAAATCACTCCAACTTGACACCATGAATTTCCCTTCGTTTCCTTTCAAATCCATTCTTTTTTATCTTCACTTCTCACATCAGAAATCAAAAACGACAGACACTGACTCAGTTCCATTAAAAAATAAAAATAAAAATTACCTCTAGTTTTCTTTTACGAGAGCTTTCCTTTGAATTCTCCGATACTTCATCTACAGCTGCAGTCTCTGATTGAAGAGCTGGTTTTGGATTAAACCGTTTACCGGTCTTTGAAACTTTAAATGATACACCCATATAAACCCTTCTTCTTTTTTGAAGAATTTAAACAGATTGTATTACTTGTATCATGAGAAACTCAAGGGAAAAAAAGACCTGAAAGTTAGTCTCCGAGAAAATAAGATTTGTGATGAATTGAGCTGGTTAAGATGCATAATTCAGAATTTTGTGAATGTTTGGATGGTGAGAAAGTTGATACGAGAAAAAAGATAGCTAAAAGGAATGTGAATTGGATTCTGGGAGCTTCAATGAGACGACCCAGATGGTTTTTTTTTTTTTTTTGGAGAAATTGAGATTCGGGTTTGTGTTTGATACACAACAGAAAGCGGAGGAAAATAAATAAGGAGCTTTAAAAAGTATGAATTTTGGATTTCGAGAGGTGGATTGAGATACCGGGGGTTTCAATTTTTTGGTAGAAATTGAGTATTTTTCGGCGTGGTTGGATGCTGAGAAACTGGAGCAAAATAAGAAAAAAAACAAGCTTAAACCAGCTGAAAAAAAATTAATAATAATAATGAAAAGTCAAAATTGGATTTTGAGACGTCGATTGAGAAACCCAGATTGGAAATTTCCAGTTTTTAAAAGGAATCGAGGGTTTTCTCGTGGGTTTTTGGATTGAAAGAAGTAGGAAAACAGTAGAAACCCTAAACAAGGTAGTCAGCAGTTTTGATCAAACTGAGGGTGCCTAAATTCTAACAGAAACATATGAGATGATTCTAAGAAGGAAACAAAACAAAACAAAACAAAACAAAAGGCAAAAAGGGACTTCACTTCGGTTTTGTAATAAGTTTGGATTCTTTGATTGCTATTTAATAACAATTATCGTATGTGTAATCTGTAGTAACCAAAAATGGATTCAAGGCCCAAACCTAAGCCCATCAATGCTCATAAGTCTGGTTTGATCCAGGCCCAACGATCCGGGTCGACCGAATCACCTTATCAGAGTAAATAACCATTTGACTTGGCTAGTTATCTGCTTCAACTCCACAATTGAAACTGATTCGTTGGTTTGAATTGGAAAACGAGGGCGTGCTCCCTTGAAATCCGATGGGGAATTCATGGGTTCTCTTGAACCACCTTCCAACGTTTAAAAGCTCTGAGGAGTGAGGACCTACAAATAAGACGTCTCTTCCACAGAGAAAGCTCTCTGATTTTTTACTATCCAGAATTCAACACTGTTACTTGTCAAAACAGTAACTCCAGCCATCGGGATAACTAAATTCATAGTCCTCTAATTCATTGATGTTCGATCCAAACGTATATAAGGCTAACAATCCATTATCAACCCATTCTCTTTCATTTGTTTTATGTTATTTTTTATTTCATTCCGATATACGTCACAACTGATGTGTCATTTAACGAGTGAGATACAAATTAATTATAATTTATTTTATTTATTTATATTTCCACTCAACGATTAAGGTGTATCCACTTATCAAATGACAACTCATCCAATATATGTATTAGGATAAAAAAGATGGGATAACTCATCAAATAAAAATTCGATTGTCACATATATTGAGATGAAATGATAGGATTATAGATAGTACGTTTACCGTTACTTTTTATTTAAAACGCACTGTTAAAACGCACTGTATCAAGAAAAAAAAAATATTAGGCTTAAATATAGTTTATAAAAGGCCACTTCCGCTTGAAATTAAAAGCAGCCCAACCCAACGTCAAATCAATCTTCGCATAACGGAATATGCTGATATGTCTGGACATGTCAGCACTCAATGCCAACGCCTTATAACACGTTATCATACTGTGACTGACATGTCATCGTAGTCTTACTGACGTGTCTGGGCACGTCAGCATACACCTTCTTCTTCACTGATATATTTGCCAGACTGATCTCTGTCTCATATAAACCCTAAATCTTCCATTCAAAACTCCATATTCACTCCCCATTTGACGATGAGTTCAGCTGGTAAAATTCGGAGTCGACTCGTGACGTGCCTGGGCACGTCACGAGTTGACTCAGTCCTGCATTAAAAAAACACACAATAGAGGGTACTAGTTGTTGTCTAAATGGATGTCCCTGATCAACCCTTCTTCATCAAGAAATATGAAGCCTTTGTAAGCTGATCGTGATTGTCATGTGCTTTTAACAGGTGAAATTTTGTGCTCTTTTGAGCTTCATTTTGAATTTATTTTTAAAGTGATTTACTTGATATATATATATATATATATATATATATATATATATATATATATATATATATATATATTATTCTTGAATTAAACATTCTTGATATGGGGGTTGTTTCTATATTTTTTCCTAATTGACCAATCAGTAAAAGATAGGTAGCTATATAGAAAGATGTTGACATTCAATGGAAGACTGTGAAGTCAAGTCTATGTTAATAATATTCACAAGTAGAATAGATGAAATTTTCATTTCTGATTTTTTTTTTTTCCATATTCTGCTACTAGCTCTTGGTCTGTTTCCAATCCATGGATGCTAAAACTTCAGTTTCACTCTTGATAAACAAGTTACAAGACCTGCTCCCGGATGGAGCAACAGATAACACTAGTACAAATTCAAGCTTTAGAAAGCAAGTCGTAGCAGCTATTGACAATCTTCATGCTTTGAAGCAATTCTTGCCATCTTCTTCATCTGGTGGTGATTCTGCAAATGATCATAGGATTGCTCAGATTCTGGAAGCGGTTTGCTTCGCAGGCGATGCTACAGATGTCTTGCTTATAAAAAAACAACTGCAGGAGATCAGAAGGAGGAAAGAGAGAGAGAATGGTTTCACGCCTTTCATGTCCTTCGTGAACTCTTTATGTAGCCGGGTTCTTTTCACCCGTGAGATGAAGAAGTTCAACGACGAAGTCAGACGCTTGGTGGAGATGAAGAAAGAAGATTTCAGTTCAGACATTGGGGACATTGGCTGCTGCAACAATAGTACAAGATTATTGAGCCTTGAAAACGATAGCTGTCAGCATTGCCAGCTGCAGCAGTGGGAAATACCTCGTGGTTGTTGTTTAGGGGACGGAACAGGCGTTTTTGGTCATGAACGTCAAATAAATGAGTTGGTAGTTCAGTTAATCCCTCAACACGATCTGAATAATGGCCATTCTAGTGAACTCATTGAGGAAGTCCCTTGTGAGCAAGATAGAGACCAGTCTACTACTAAAGTAATTGCAGTGGTTGGTGAGGGAGGTTCAGGCAAAACAACTCTGGTCAGAACGGTATATGATAGAGTTGATGTGAAACGGCAATTCATCAATCGTGCCTGGGTTCGCATTCCAAGTGTGTTCAAAGCTAGAGATGTGTTGGCTGATATATTGAAACAAATTAATCAAGATGAGTTGGAGTTAGCAGAAACACTTTCGGAAGATGCCTTGATGCGCGGGCTCACTAAACTCTTGTATGGTACTAGCTTTCTTATTGTCTTGGAGGATGTGGAGACACCTCAAGTTTGGGAAACGTTTCTAAATCGGATTTGTTCCTCATCTCAATTTTGTGGCAAATTGATTATAACTACTTCCAATGCCAACAATTTACCACCAAAGGTTGCTAATTCATCATCAGTTCTACAAGTAGGTCGATTAAATGAAGAGGAGAGCTGGAAATTGTTTTTGAAGAAGGTTCGAATAGTAGACGGCGGGTTAATTAGAATAGAGCTGATCATGCTCAAGGAGGAAATCCTGAAGATATGTGGTGGCTTACCATCACAAATCGTCTTGCTTGGTGGTTTGCTGTCAACCAAGGAACAAAGCTATGAGGAATGGTCAAGAGTGATTGAGCAAGCAAATAATGCTGAAGGAGATATCATGGATTTTATCTTTCAAGACCTACCTTCAGAGGTCAAGCCATGCTTTCTTTACATGGGGATTTTCCCTAAAGGATTTGAGATTCCCGTAAGGAGGTTAATTCATCTATGGTGTGCTGAGGGATTTCTGACACTGCCAGATCTTGAGGAAATAGACCCTGATGTTCTGGCAGAGATGTGCTTTGAAGAACTAGTAATCAGAAACATGATTCAAGTACGATGGAAGTTAGATGGAAGTCCTGAAACATGTTGTATGCCTAGTGTGCTATATGATGTATTCTCTCCAAAAGCAGAAGCTGTAGGATTCTTTAACCATCAACTCCACTCATCTTATGCATCAACAAAACAATCAAAATACACAGTTCGCCGATGGGCAGCCTATTTGGGCATCAAGAACTTCCCCTCTTCATTTCTTCACTTTCGAAACTTGCGTTCTTATATTGCTTTCGACACCCGAACAAGAGGTACACCTGCTAGAGAAATAGGTATGTGTCTTAACAAGAGTATCAGTTACAGAGGTTTTGGGTTGTTGAATGTGCTTGATCTTGAAGGTGTATACAAGCCTAGGTTATCTGATTCTGTAATAGGAAACCTGTTACAGTTATGTTACCTAGGCCTCAGATCAACTTTTATAGATAATCTTCCCGAGTCAGTGGGGTATCTAACATGTTTAGAGACTTTAGATGTGAGGAAGACTAATGTTTCAAAGATTAATTTGTTGAACGCGGAGAAGCTGCGACATCTCTATTTGAATCGAAATTATTCTTCTGATGTCAGCTTTAATTTTGGAGATTTAAACAACCTGCAAACCTTATGGGGGCTACAAGTTATATATAAGAACTATATGGTTACTATCTACCAAAAGTTGACAAGGCTCAGAAAGCTGCAGCTGTCTTGCCAGAATGGTCTGCTTGGATTCGATGCAATAGCTCTATGGATTTCTCAACTGACTGAACTCCAATCCTTGAAGTTGAGATCGATTGAGAGTGTCGGTCAAGTTTCATACATCATGTTGCCGGTCATGGCTGAGCATCACAAACTACAAGAACTCTATTTGCAAGGACTAGTGCCAAATTCTGTAATTGATGTTCATGTCCTTCCTCCGAACCTCAGGAACCTAACCTTGTCACTTTCAGAACTAGAAGATGACCCGATGCCAACTCTAGGCCAGTTGCTGAACCTTAACATCCTCAGGCTTTCGGCTTACTCCTACAGAGGGACACAGATAACTTGTCTTTCTGGGGGATTTCCTAAACTCCGCCTCTTGAAAATGTGGAAGTTACCAACCCTAGAAGAATGGATTGTGGAGGAAGGTGCCATGCCTTGCCTTGGAGAAATAGAAATCAGAGATTGCAGCAACTTCTTGAAGCCACCTGAACGGTTGCAAAATATGACCTCTTTGAAAGAATTAGTTTTAACAAATATGCCAATGGCATTTGGAGCAGCAGTTGAAGCAATCCTGGAGGGTAGAAATGTATATATAAAAAGCAATACATTTTGAACTTTTTCCTTTGAAGCTGGTGAGTCCTCTGGTCCTTTTCATTAGTTATGCTAGAGGTTCGTTCTTAAAAGTTTTCAAAGTTTACAGAAGACACTGCAGTGATTGCATATCCTTTTTTGTGTAAATCAAAGTAAAGTTTTTTTTTTTTCCTTTTAATGGAAACTGTTGAATGTAGGAGTGGTAATAATCATGGAACGAAGCCAGATGATGCCATCTCCAGAGCAACGTGATCATCATTCTATATATATTTGCAATTGAATTCTTCTTGTTTTTGTAACATTTTTATTTTCCTTGAACATTGTTGATCAGCCAAATAATATTAACAGCAGATATCAAGATACATATTGAAACACCCCAGCTCAACAGTTGAACAATCCCACGCTTGTAACTCAAATTCAAGTTTCGCAGTAAAAAGAAAATTAACTACTCGAATGGCTTGAATGTGAAATCTGAAGATAGGATTTTATTTGATTGTTTTTTTAGAAAAGACTAGCAAATAGCCATCAAGCTTTTACTTAAGCAGGTCGGGCATGGATCCCAAGTAGAGGGTTGGGACGGGTCTGTCACTTTCCTATCAGAGCCAGATTTTAGATTCTGCAGACTTTGGTGCAGTTCATGCATTAGGTATTGTCACAAAATGTTCAAAATTATGTTTTTTTTTCTTTTTTTTTGGAAACCATCATCATCATCAATAGCCAACCTGTCAATAACCTTATTACTAGCAGTTATAAGGTGAAATTGAGTTAGTTCATGAGGATATTGTTGCAAGTATCATCTTCTAAAGTATATTTTTATTTAAGTGCATGTTATAGGATTTAGTAATCAGCAGCAGAATGATATATTCATGCAACTATCTGTGTTTTTGGTTGCATGCTCACATTTGTATAATGAAAGGCATTTAAAGTGATTGTATACTATAAGATGGTCACGCACACTCACATTTGTATAATCAATGGCTTTGAATCTGACTGAATATTTTGTGGGTAATGGATTACTTTTAAGCATTTTTTTATACTGGCAAATGATATTTTGCTTTCTTTATGAGATATTTTATAGACCTAGCGAACATTATTTATTGTTGCTCGGAAGGACGCTAATAGAGTCCTATCAAAATGTCTTTAGAAAAAAAGAATGTAATTGACGATATACATGGACGAATTGATGCCAAATTGGAATAATTTGCAGTCGATTGATTGATAATGATATTAAATGTGATCAATGTTGAATGAGCTCAAAGGTATATGTACATGTTGCTTTGAATTGTGGAAATTTTCTTGATTGACCATTGTGGTGATATTGAAATTGATTAATCTACATGATGAATTTGGGATGATTGTGATACTATATTGCAAGTAGTGGATATATAATGTTAGAACTCTATTGTTGTGTGTTGGGTATTGATTTTGATGATTTTAGAATATGGGCATTTTTTATACAGTTGTTGGAGTCTCATCTGGCTTTTGATGATCTTAATTGGTTGTAATTGATACATAAACTGTTTGATGTAAATAGAAATTATCATAAAATGTCCTACATCACTGTTGTGATGTATATTGATTGGGTATTGAATTTAATGATTTAGAATCTGGGTATTTTTATGAATAGGATCAATTTTTATGTACTGCTGGAGTGCTGGAGTCCGATCGTGTAGGTATCATATTTGAGGTTGTGTTTAGGAATAAATTTAAACGGTTAAGAGAACAATACAAAATGTTCAATGCTCTAAACCTAAAGCTTGAGTCTAACTAAACCCAAAACATGGAAAGTAATGTTATGGGCATAGATCAAGTCATTGTCATCAACCAAATGGATGTTTCAAAGACAAATTTGGTACTTGTTGAGCTGCCATTATTGATCACAAAATTTTAGAATTTCTTGATAGATCTTTTACAAATATCACAACTTGTGGTGTTTGTTAATAGTTTATAGTCAACTCTTTAAGTCAATGATTTTTTTTTTCTTTTGATTAGGAATAATATAATGAATGGTGTGGAAAATCAGTATGTTGTATTGAAAAGTTGTTTTTAATTGATAGACTCTAGAGAATATATATTCAGAAGACAGAGAATTAATTACACCCGACTAACAACTTACTTACCAATTACTTCAATAATTGAAAGAAACTACAACAGTAAACACTTAATTGGGACAGCTAACTAGGACAGTTGGACAGCTATGTGTAACTTTCCAACTCATACAAAATTTAAAGCTTTCCAACACTCCTCAAACCGGTGAATAGATGTTTTTCATTTTCAGCTTGCATGTAATCTCTTGAAAGTTCAAAGCACGTAGCCCCTTGGTTAGAACATCTGCCGATTGATTATTTGATGATACGTAAGGTGTACAAATCAGGCCACTGTCCAACTTTTCCTTTATGAAGTGTCTATCTACTTCAATATGTTTAGTGCGGTCATGTTGCACCGGATTATATGCAATATTGATAGTAGATTTATTATCATAATAGAGTTTCATAGGTTCTTCCCATCTGATTTTAAGATCATCAAGAATTATTTTCAACCATAAAAGTTCACAAACTCCTTGTGCCATAGCTCTAAATTCAGCTTCAGGACTTGATCTCACATCCACGGCCTGTTTCTTACTCCTCTATGTCGGGAAGCAAATATCATCAATTATAGTCCCAAGTATGTATTAATTTTATTTTAATTAAACTTGTATAATTTGTTCTTCTTTGTCAGCTAATTTGTTATTGCAATGAGAGGAACCATAATGAAGTAGCAGATTCTTTAGTTCTGTTGACGTAGCTCTAGTATCTTACCACATGTTCATTACTGATTTTGCTTATTGCTTAGTTATTTAATGTCTTGCTCAATTTGTTGAAGATGTTTATACAAGTTACTTCATTAAGTTGGAGTTTAAATTATCTTCAGATACTTTTGATCTATGGATGCTACAATTCTGGTTCCTCTTCTGATAGAGAAGCTTCTGGATCTTGTTGTTGACGAAGCACCAAGTAGCATTATTCCTGTGTTTGATAAAAAAGTCCAGAGAGCTATTAACAATCTCCATTCTTTGAAACGATACTTAAGAGATGCAGAAGACCATGAAGCTTCATATGGTCATTCATCAATGAATGATCAGACGATTGCCCTGCTTCTGAAAGCAGTGTACTCCGCAGATGATGCCACCGATAACTTGATTATGAGAAGAGAATTGCAGAAGATGAGATTAAAGACTTTCAATAATCCGAATCCTTCCATTTCTTCATTGGGGTTTTTGTCTAGCCAATTCCTTTTCATTCAAGAGGTGAAGAAATTCAGGAACGAGTTCAGACGGCTGTCCTCCTGTGATCATCACTTGGTAAAGATTGTGAAAGAAAAACCTGTGACTTCATGTGTAGAATATGTCGCGGAGGATAACACGAGAGTACTCAATTACTTTCCAAATGGTGGCAGCCAGCAGCAGTATTGTATGGAGAAGGAAACAGTTGATGTTGTTGGTTTTCAACAACACATAAACGAGTTGTTAGTTCAATTAATCCCTCAACGTGAACTTAGTAATGGCCAGTCTACTGAACTTTTTACGAAAATCCAGGATCCGGGTCAGTCTACTCATCAAGTAATTGCAGTTGCTGGTGAAGGAGGCTCAGGTAAAACAACTTTGGCAAGAATTGTATATAATAGAGTGGATGTGAAACGGCAATTTACCAACCGTGCATGGGTTCAAGTTCCAAGTTTGTTCAAAGCTAAAGATGTGTTAGCTGAATTACTAAAACAAATTAATCAAACCGAGTTGGTGGCTCTGGATAAAACACTTTCACAAGATGAGTTGATGTTGAGGCTGATTAAACTTTTGGATGGGACAAGGTATCTTATTGTCTTGGAAGATGTCCATACCTCTCAGGTTTGGGAAACCCTCCTGAAACCGCTTTGTAGTACATCTTCTCATCAATTTGGTGGCAGAATAATTATAACTACTCGCAATGCAAGTAATCTGCTACCAGAGGCATCTTATTCGACTCTAGATGTACCGCGATTAAACAACGAGGAGAGCTGGAAGTTGTTCTTGGACAAGGTTCGAGTAGCAAATCCTGATGTCAACTTCTTAACACTACTCAAAGAACAAATCCTGAAGATATGTGCTGGTTTACCTTCAACAATTGTCTTGCTTGGAGGTTTGCTTTCTACCAAAGAACCAAGTTATGATGAGTGGTCAAGAGTGATTGTGCATGCGAATAATGCTAAAGAAGATATCTTGCCTTTAATCTATCAAGACCTACCTTCAGAGATTAAGCCTTGCTTTCTTTACATGGGGATTTTCCCTAAAGGATTCGAGATTCCGGTGAGGAGGTTGATTCATTTATGGAGTGCGGAGGGATTTCTGACTCCACCGGATCCTGAGTTAATAGACCCTGAAGATCTGGCAGAAATGTGCTTTGAACAACTAATCATCAGAAACATGGTTCAAGTAAGATGGAAGTTAGATGGACATCCTAAAACGTGTCGTATGCCTAGTTTTCTATACGATTTCTTCACTCTAAAAGCAGAAGCTGCAGGATTCTTTAACCATCAACTCCACACATCATCTCATACATCCACAAAACAATCAAAAGTTTCCATTAGGCGACTTGCAGCTTACTTTGAAGTCAAGAACTTGTGCTCTTCATTGTTTTACAATGTTCAGGGTTTACGTTCTTATGTAGCTTTCGACACCAGAATGCGGGGCACAGCTGCTAGAGACACAGGTATGTTTCTTCGCAAGATTGTCAGTATCAGAGGCTTTGGATTGCTGAATGTGCTCGATCTTGAGGGTGTATACAAACCTATGTTATGTGACGATGTAGTCGGAAAACTGTTACAGTTAAGCTACCTAGGCCTCAGATCAACTTTTATAGATAATCTTCCATATGCTGTGAGTGTATTGCCACGCTTGGAGACTTTAGATGTGAGGCACACTAACATAAGAGAAATCTGTATCTGGGAGGCAAAGAAGCTGAGACATCTGTATTTGAATCAGAACTGTTCTTGTTATTTGTTTTCCGAAAAAGATTCGTTTGCCAATTTGCATACTGTTTGGGGACTACATGTTGACGATGAGAATTTGGATTTGCTCCAAAAGTTTACAAGACTCACAAAGCTAAAGCTGATGGCACATGTACAAGATCCAGTTATAGCTGAATGTGTTTATAAACTAACCAACCTTCAATCCTTAAAGCTGATATCCATAGCAGGCTTAGTGCAAGGATCTAGACAAGTTTCAAACCTTGAATTATGGACATTGGCGGAGCATCACAAGCTACGGGACCTTTATTTGCTAGGAATCCTGCCAAATCATGTAATTGATGTTCATTTCCTTCCTCCTAACATCAGGAACTTAACTTTGTCGCTGTCACAACTGACGTGCGATCCAATACCAGTGTTAGGGAAGTTGCCTCACCTGAACAGGCTTAGGCTTTTTGGTGATTCTTATACAGGAAAACAGATTACTTGTCTCTCTGGAGGATTTCAGAAACTCCGCCTTCTGAATCTGTGGAAGCTACCGCTACAAGACTGGACTGTGGAGGAAGGAGCCATGCCTTGCCTAAATGAATTGGAAATCAGAGATTGCTACAACATGAAGCCACCTGAAGGATTGAAAAATGTGACAACTTTGAGAGAACTAGTTTTAACAAATATGCCAATGGCTTTTGGAGCAGCAGTTGAAGAAATACTGCAGGATAGAAATGTATTTATCAAAACCAATACTTGGTGTTCTTCTCCTTTACTGGTGAGTCCTCTAGCTAGTCCATGATAAAGTTTCAACTCTTCATTTTCTATATATATATATATATAAAATTTAACATGAGTGCATACTCATGTAAATATACGAGGACATTGAATATGAGTTTATAGATTTACATACTTTGACTTAGTGTGTATGCACTTGTTAAAATTTCTCCATAAATGAACGATTCACATTCAATATCCTCATGTATTTATATGAGTGCGTACTCATGAGAAAGAGACTATATATACATCACTTGCAATGGCGACGACTCAATCCCAAGATACTACCAGAATGAGCCACACTGGGCGGTGGTTCTTCATTTTCTATTAATGATGCTTCGATTTTGTCTCTTACTCGTACTAATCTGTTTATTTCATTCTTTCTTTATGTTGAATGTAGGTATAATGGTTCTCATTGAAGCAGTAGTTTGGAAAGAATGCGTGATCTCCAATGCAAATTAGACCGTCTTTCATCCATGTTTTTTTTTTTTCCTTGGAATGTTAGTCATCCATTCAATAATTCATTAGTCATCCTGTTTTGTTTGCAATTTTTTGCATCAATTTGTAACAAATACATTTTATTTATCTTATTCCATAGTTGTTGGTGTTGGAGTAGCAAAAGAGCATATATTATTTACTGAGGCAAAGATCATGTATAAATGAATATTTACATATTCTGAAAACAAACTTTAATTTCTATCAGAAAAAATAGAAAAATTCTGGAATTATAAGTAGACTCATCATCTAGTTAAACACTCACCTTGTTTAAGCAAAGAGGTGATAGTCTAATAAATTACGTGAAGAGAACATCTCTGACATTTTTCACCGGAAATTTGTTAATCGTAGCCGCCCCCCTTTATCCATGACCTCAAACGGATCAACGTTTATATACAAGTCTTGACTCGTACTAGTTAGTGAGATGGACCCGTGATTCAAAACAAATCCGTAAGGATGTAGGACGTTTGTCTAAAGCCAAAGCAATCAATATTTACGGCCTGAGATGCACCATTGAAAGCAATGTTAGGAATCAATAGTCAAAGTTCAAAAAAAAAAAAAAAAAAAAAAAAAAAAAGAAGTCATTGTAGTCAAAGTCGATGGATGTTTTAGTCATCTGAAGTAAATGGAAGGTTAAGGAAATACCACATTTACTAAGTCTGATTAACAGTGTCGTCTCTTTTGTAGTGCCAAAGCTGATTCTGGCAATATCAGGAAGCAAATATCATCGATGATATTCCCAAGTAAGTATTAATATGTTCTTCTTTCTGTTTTAATTGGTTTATGCAGTGAGAGGGAATCATAGCAGATTGATCTGTAAACAATAACTTTGCATATCTGTACTTAATATAATTGCTTTAATTCTGTTGTAAGTAGCTCAAGTATTGATATTTCATTTACTAGTTATATATACTTATATGCCTAAATTTGTTGAATGTGTTTTTTACAAGTTTATTTCATTAAGTTGGAGTTCTAATGAACTTATTATAAGAGAAGATGGATATTTAATATTGACTTTCTATATATTTCTGAGAATTGTGTTTCAATTTTCTTTCTATTTCTCATTAAACTCAGTTGTGAGCGGTTTAATATATTCAATAAAGAGGAGGACTGTAATGGAGCTATATTCTCCAAGCTACAGGAAACTGTGGAAGGAATGGGATTTGCGAGCGATGGTTCTACTTAGTCTCACCCTACAAATACTTCTCAGCATTTTAGGTACTCGTAGGAAGAACAATAGAAAGTTGTGGATTCGAGTTATTGTCTGGAGTGCCTACATAGGTGCAGATTCTGTAGCAACTTTTGCACTCGGTATACTTTCGAATAATATCACAGATATGTATGGTGATAATACAGAATCTACTGATGGAAACACTCAACTAACTGCATTCTGGGCACCGTTTCTTCTTTTGCACTTGGGTGGCCCTGACAGTATAACAGCTTACGCTTTAGAAGATAATGAATTGTGGTTGAGGCACTTGCTTGGACTAGTTGTCCAGACAGGAATGGCACTTTACGTCTTTCTCATGGCTTGGACAGGCTCTAGACTTTCATTTCTATCCCTTACGATGTTTTTTCCGGGGCTTATCAAGTATGGAGAGCGGACTTGGGTACTCAGGTCAGCAAGCAATAAGAAACGCAGAAATTCCATGCTACGAAAGCATGATTTCGATATAAAAGATAACATCTTTCATGATGATTATAAGGTTAAGAACGATGCAGGATACATTGTTGAAGTAGACAGGATTGTTGAAGTTCAGCTCCCGGTAGATTTGTCAGGCTCAGATAATAACAATTCGATTTCTGATGAAGATAAGTTGCTTACAGCCTACGGATTACTAAACATAAGCAAACGTCTTTTTGTAGATGCTACTCTCAACTCCAGGGATAGAGACACCGGCCATACTATTTTCAGAAATTTACTGTCCGAAGATGCTTTCAAAGTTATTGAAATGGAACTTGGATTGATGTACGAGTTGCTTTACACCAAGATGTCGCTATTTTATACTCCTTGGGGATTAGTCCTCCGCCTCATCACTTTCTTCATTACTTCTTCCGTATTGGTGCTTTTCGCCTTTCTTGTTTACCCGAATAACATGTACTCAAATATTGATCTTCATATAACGTTTGTGTTGATGGTTGTAGCTATTATAACAGAAATATATGCGGCACTAGTACTACTCTCATCGGACAGATTTGCTGTTTGGTTGAGTACACATAGAAGAACTTCAACCATGGAAGCTCTTACTTATTTTCCGCTAAACAAGACTCCTAGATGGTCAAATAACATGCCCCAATACAGTCTGTTGTGCTTGAACAGGAAAGCAAAGCCTTTGGTGTCGAAAATATATCCTAACTATGCCATCAATAGGGATCGGTGGAGTCAATGGAATACAAAAAATATCCCCGAAGATTTAAGAAAACTAGTCTACCACTATTTCAAGCAGAAAGCTGAGGAAGCAACAACAACCGGGAAAGTTTCCTTCACTGCATTGCCTACCACACCAGGAGGTGGTCAAAGTCCTGTGGAAGAGTTTGATTACAGCATCATAATCTGGCACATTGCTACAGAAGTTTGGTACTACACAGATAAAGATTATGTTCCAGACAGATTTCGCGAGAAATGTAAATCGATCAAACAAATTTCAAGATACATGATGTATCTACTTGTGGAGCATCCTTCCATGTTATCAGTGGAAATCTTGAGTCAGATTAGCATTCAAGATGTGAGTGCTGAAGCTCAAAATTCTTCAATCAAAATAGCAGGCGTGAGGAGTAAAACTGAGGCATGTGATAAATTGCTTCGACAGTTTAAGGATGGTGCGTTTCTTGGATCCAGAGCTCAATACGGGGAGACACACCGAGTAGTGTTAGAGAATGCAGGAGATCTTGTTCTACAAATGAATTTTTCACGGCAGGTACTTGTCAACTTTTGTCAATTGTAAAAATTAAAAATTGATCAGTTCTAAACTTCTAATAACAACTACATGTGACAGTATTTCATGAAGAAATGGGATACGATTGGTTGCGCTTGGTTGGAAATGTTGGCATATGCAGCGAGCAGGTGTAAAGCCAACGAGCACGCGCAACAACTGAGGCGTGGTGGAGAATTTCTTACTCATGTATGGCTTCTCTTGGCTCATTTTGGCTTGACTGACCACGTTCGGATCATATCAGCTCAACCCCGTCCAGTAGCTAGGCTGTTTGCCAAATAATCAAGCCAACAATTTAAGTGTTATCATCTCATGTAATTAACAATCTATTATTGATTATCGGTTTCGCTAAGTTAATCAAATTTTATATAATGTTACCCAGAGTTGGCAATTTATTGTTAGAGTATTAGATGATGGTAGGATCAAGTAGTGTTGGTTGACAAGTACATGTCTCTATATCTCTCTCAGACCTTTTATCAAACACAAGCATCACTTCATCAAACACTTGTACAGCTACTGGTTACAAAAACAATATTTGGGCCCAACAACTGGTTACAAAGGCCCAACTCAACAAGAATAAAATTTATTTAAAATAAGGGGAAAAAAATCAGTCGTTGTGAAACCAAATTATATATAATATTACCAAATCAGGGGCAGATATGTTATTTATTGAGAAACCAAATTATATATAATATTAACAAGAGTTTGCGATAAATATATATATGTCTGACATTTTATCAAACACAAGGCATCACTTCGTGAACCATCTATTTAGACCAGATATTTTTTAAAAGTTTGTTTCGTTGGTAAGATTCGAACAACTGATTTGAAAGTAATTTATATAAGTCTCATACTCGTTCATTTACCGATTAAACTACACGGCTTATCTCATCACGTTGAAATAACTGTACTTTTTAAACAAAGCCTAATTTCAGGGCTCATTTATAATATTTGGGCCCAACAACTGGATTCAAGAACCCACTTGAATTTACTTCCAGGAAATATTATGTCATCACGAGAGCTCCTTCTGCTTTTCTAAACAATTTTTTTCTCGTGCTAAGTTTTTTTTTACACTATCTATATGTTTTTTCTACGTTATCTATCCACCTATCACCTATTAATACCAGGTATTTTTTTCTTGAAGATTTTTACTATCTTTAGGATTTTAACGATTAACTTTAGAGTTATTTGTAAGCTCGTCGATCTACCGACCGAGATAGGTCAATATAGGTTGCTGATGTGTTATGTTAAGTTATATTTAAATTGTTTATTTTTAACTTTAAGGTACTTAATTAGTAATTATAAACTATATAAACTTGATCTAATGAAAAACCCTTCACATCACTTCATAGCAAATTTAAGATTAGGTTCGTTAGACTATAATTTAATGCAACTTATATTAAATTAGTTTTACTTGGCTAATCCATTTGTCGACATTGACTTATCAAAAGTCCAAGCCTCTTGTAGATCTAAACAGGCTAAAATTATATTTAATTGAATTATGTGTTCCTCGGACTAGCATAAATCGATTATATATATAAACTCTATTTCTATTAGATTATAGTGTGTTATCATCGGGAGTTTAACTTGATTAAAATAGAATGAATTCTTAAGATTGTTCTGAATTATGGATAGAGTGGCCCAGAATCCAGATTAGGACCATTAAAAGCATAAATAAATAATTAACACATAGAGATGTTATTATTTATATATATCATCAACAACCATTCCTTGCACACTCAAAAGTTGACATATATAGAAATATTATTGATCATATGAAAACGTACGTACACACTCTTCAAGTACATTACCAAATGATGATCGTACAACAAAAACAAAAGCAAAAGCACATCACACAAATAACAAAGCAAGCACACAGGCATAATGCAAGTATTTATTTAAGTAATTTAAGCCAAAACAAATGGCGTTTAATTATACTTGCAAATTAAGCACACCACACAACAGATGAAATTAAAGGCAGCTGAAATATTATGGATCGATCAGTTATTCAAAGTGAACCCCTATTGCGTCCAGGAATTCACCACTTCTTCCATGAAATCCCACCACCTTTGCATTATTAGTACACGCAGGAGAGTTGAAGAATGTTCCAATTTCAGTTCCAAATGGTCCATATTTTCCCTTGGTAGTATAAAAAGAAATAGAGCGCACCACTTGATATTCCACACAGCAATTTCCATCAAAAGGCCCGTAAAATCCTGAGATGCCAACCAAGTCCTCTGCCGAACATATGTTCCTGTTCCTGTTCCTGTTATTGTGATCGGCATTGTCCTTTTCCAGTTCAATCTGCAATTAATACATATATATGGTCCAATTAAATTCCAAATTATAATTTAATAAGAGAGTACACTTACGTATCTATATATATATATATATAGCTAGGGTTTCCAATATTCCATAATCCATATCATCTTACTCGATGTATAGTAGTAGCACCTTCTCCACCATGCTTGTTGGACAACACTACTGGTGATGAGTCGCAAATATCTTCGCTCTCGTATCGATAATGTATTGCATGAATTACTCCATTTCCAACATGCACATCAATTTCAATGATACGGCCTTTCAAACGACCATCATCCCATGCCTTACCTTTGTTTCCTCCCCAAGGCCCCACTTCTCGTGGTATGTCTTTGTTCAATGTTATTGCACTGTTAACCTATATATATTTTATGAAAAAACAATATATATGATCAGTACTAGCCTGCAAAAATTATGCATATATGTTCGAATATTAATTTCTTAACTAGGAATTAACCTTGGTGGTCACAATTGGTGCTGGGGGATCTTTATAATAGACCCCTATAGCATCGATGAAATTGCCTTGTCTTCCAAAAAACCCAACAATGGCTCGGTTCTTCTCAGAAACCAATTCAAAAGCTTTGCAATCGGTCGTAGAACCAAAAGGCCCGTACTTCTTGTTTCGGCTTGTGGTGAAGGATAAACTTCCAATAACTTCATCTTTGTTAAAAGTACCAATGGTTCCACTTATCTTTGTCAAATATTCATTAGGCCAATCGATTGTAATTGTCTGCAAAATTGTAATTCACAGGAAAAGAAAAAAAATATATAATTATAACATTACAAAATAAACGTACTAGAATAGGTATCGTGCATTCATCTTATAATTTGTGTGTGTATATATATATACTTACCTGTTTGTTCTTTCCACCACGACCACCAAACTTTTCTGAAGATTTATCTGTGCTATTTTCAATGGCATGTGTGAAATCGAGCGAATCAACAACGTCTGAATATTGGATTGTTATCTCTACAATCCCATTCTCTGGACGGTAATCCCAGTCACGTCCACCTTGACCTCCCCATAGCTCTCCCTTAATTGGAGATCGATCCAGGTTGTGAGCACTTCCCTGCATGCAGAAAATAATTAAAAGAAATTAAATTGATAAAATGCCTATATATCAAAGCAAAGACAAGCTAGCCTATAGTTTACCATTGTTGGTTGCTAAGATATTGCTTAATTTGTTTTGATAGATATGTATTCAATTCCACTTAGCAGGAGGTGTATTTATACCATATGCAGGTAGCAAGTCAAGACAGCTTGTGAAGAGCTAGTCTTCTTATTATATTTAGTCTTCTTTTTATATAATATGTGGCAAGGAAAATGCTCACTTATTTGCCGGTGTACATTCTCTTAATTAATGTGACCATGGTAATGTGACCATGGCATCAAGGGGCGAAACCAAATTTTTTTTACTGGGTGGGTTGTAAACAATTTTATATAGATAAAAAATTATAATATATAATAAAAAAATCATTTTGATGGTGAATCTCGACAGTACGAGAGAATTTTTATTAATTAAAATAAAAAAAGTATACCTAGTCAGGGGTATAATGAGTCTTACCATCAAATACATATTCTAACCAAGAAAAAAACTCAAGAGAATAAAAAAAGAAATACGCATACAATGTAAATACAATAAGATCCTACTTATATTTTGACTTCTTAAGCTTCAAAGAAGAAAAAACATCTATTACAGAATCCGAATTAATTGTAAAAACAAATTCTCTTTCAATATAAACAACCATACAATTCTCAATAAACTCGACATCCATCTTGTTATGTAAAGACATTTTGACAAGTTTATATAAACTCGACATCCATCTTGTTATGTAAAGACATTTTGACAAGTTTATAGTAAAAAATAAAACTTAATTTTATAACATAAACTTAAAATAAAATAAAAATAAAACATATTGTACGTTTTCTCATACCTATATTTGTATATCTCCACAAATCCAAAAGCTATGAAAACTCATAAAATTGAAATTATTGGAGACTTGAAGATTAATTTATATAGTAAATCTAATGCTTTTGATTTGTTGTTAATCGGTTAAAATTTCTCAATTTAATCGGACTTTAATGAATTTGATATAAGTTTTTAAGTTATTGTATTATTATTAAGATAACAAAATGATAAATTAAATAAGAATCGGAATTGAATTAGGATATACTTAAAATTAAATAGGATGTATTTAAAGCTAATGAAAAAACTTTTTTGGTTTTTTCAAAATACTAGGGTGGGTTGTACCCCAGGCCCAGCCCGGAATGATTTCACCTATGTGCCATCGGTCTTTTATTATTATTATTATTTGAGAAAGTTGTTAAAATGAATAAATCTGTGTCTGGTGTGGTTTTCGGAAATATCAAAACCCTTTTTTTAATGCTTAAAGCTGTTTTGAAGTTTTTTTTTTGTGGTGTTTGACAAAATCAAAACTACATTTTCTTAACATTTGAATTGTCTTTTAGAAAGATCAT